>OU015742.1:10308333-10332316 GCA_907169655.1 Acomys percivali | reverse complement strand
GTGTGTGTGTGTGTGTGTGTGTGTGTGTGTGTGTGTGTGTGTTCAGAAAAGAGACTTTTTTCCTTATACAACATTTATCTTTGTACTTTTCAGCCTGTCTTTGGATTACCACTATCATAGCATAGATTTTTCTTCATCTTTTCAATTTGAAAACTTGAACCTTTTCTAAATATTAATGGTACTGTTTTCACATAAATAGAACACACAGGTCACAAAATATCATTAATTTTTATATATGTTTAAATACAATGGGTTGGGTTTTGTTTGTTTACTTAATTGCTTCAGGTGGGTCAGATGAAAGTGAGTGGCTATAGGCACATATATAATACAAGCTTAGTCACTAGAAATGAATATGGTTCATGTCTTTGTTATTCAAATTTATCTAACATTAATGTTGAATTAATATTTGCTATATGTCAATTCAGCTAACATTTGCAGTTCTCATAAAATACTTATCTAGTTTAAATGTGTAATTATTGATTCTTTTAAATAGAAATCATACTGTTCTGACAGAGAGAACTAAAGTAAGCAAAGGGTCTGGCCTCTTCTTCAACAAAGAAGCACTGGCTAAAAACATAATACATCTATTTCATTGTAGTGCTCATTTGTGTTTATGTATTTTTAAAAGATTTTATTTTCTCTTTTTACATACCATAATAGCTAGCTTCACTCATCAATTTGACACAGCACAAGAGAGACCCACTATTGAGGATTTGTCTATATCCCATTGGCCTAAGAGTGTTTCTATGGAATATTTCTTGATTGCTAATCAATGAAAGCTAGCTTACCTTACTGTGAGCAATATCATCTTGGCCTAGACTGTATAATAACGGTAACTAAACAAACTAGAAAAATCAAGCAAGTTAGCAGCATTGCCCCAGCATCTCTGCTTCATTTCTTGCCTGTAGGTTACTACTGCCTTGAGTTGCCTCCCTGATTTCTTTCAGTGATGAATTGGGACATGGAGGTTGGAAGAGAAAATAAACTCTTTCCTGCTTTGGGTTGTAGCTTTTATCACAGACACAGAAAGGAAAACAGAATTATGTATTATGTTTTCTTTTTAATTTTTAAGTCGTTCAATGTTTTCTTAGAATGCATACTTTTGTACTTTAAGTGTCAATTGATATGTTGTATTTGCTCCTTGAAAGATGTTCTTGCATCTTTTCTTTACTCCAAACTTTCTCTGATGATTTCCTTATCTTTAACCAGGATACTCTCCATCTATTTCTTTTAAATTATGTGCACATATATGTGCATGTATATAGGAATGGGCATGTATGAGTATAGGTGTCCTCAGAGTCCATATAGGGTTTGGGAATCCCTGGAGCTCCAAGTGTAGATGGCTGTGAGCTGCCCAATGTGGGTGCTTGGAACAAAACTCTTGACCTGTGCAAGAGCTGTAATGCTCTTAACTGCTGATTCTTATTTTCTCCCTTACCCAAACTTACTTTCAATTCACTTAGCTTTTAAAGACACTCCATTTTTTCCAACTAAGCCCTAGATAATCCTGTTTCTAATGCTCATAAGAGCTACAAGTCACGAGACAAGTACTTTTTCCCATAGCTCACACTGGGACTTCTGAAACCATCATATGTTTTGGGATGATTGAATATCCGTTTAACATAAACTCAAGTCAAGATAGCCTTTCAGAAGACTCTTACAAAATAAGCAAAAACAGTGTATAAAAGAAGAAAAACTACACACTGAAAGATATACACATCCCAACAGATATGTTAAGCACAGCAAAGAATCTAAAACCAAGAAATATTTCATAGATATTCTCTCAGGCCAATGAGACAACAGATGAAACGCCACCACAGCATCACGACACTCTCGTAGCTTCACAACACTGTCAATCAAACGTGAGAAAATAGGTAAAATACAAGAGCTATAATTACAAGTTCTCCCTTTAAAATATATCAATTGATCAAACAGAGAATTCAAAGAGATAATGAGTTTAATTCATGGTATGGACAAAAAGCTTACGAAATCCACTGAAGACCTAGACTGGAAGATTACTCAAACGGATGAAAGCATCAATAACTTGGAGAAATTTTTTTAATTGATGAACACTTCAGGATGAAAATTGACATTCTGAAAAATAACAAACAGAAAATCTGAAAATGAAAGGATGTGTCAATTAAATTAACATGTAACAGTATCATCAACAGGCAAGGCCAAGAAAAAAATAGTCTCAGGGATAAAGAAAATGTAGAGGTAGGCACAGCATTAGGCTGGTGGATCAATGGAATCAAGTTGAAGACCCCGAGATGAAACCACACACATTTGGTTACTTGATTTTTGACAAAGAAGCCAAATCTATTCAATGGAAAAAGGATAGCATCTTCAACAAATGGTACTGGTCTAACTGGATGTCTACCTATAGAAAAATGCAATTAGACCCATATTTGTCACCATGCAAAAAATTCAAGTCCAAGTGGATTAAAAACCTCAAGATAAAACCAGAGACACTAAATCGGTCAGAAGAAAAAGTGGGGAAGAGCCTGGAATACATAGGCTCATTAGACAACTTCCTGAACAGAGCACCAACAGCCCAGGCCTTAAGGTCAACAATTAATAAATGGGACCTCATGAGCCTGAGAAGCTTCTGTAAGGCAAGAAACACTGTCAATAGAAGAAAGTGACAGCTGACATAGGTCTAATATCCAAAATATATAAAGAACTCAAGAAATTAAACACACCAAACCAAATAACCCAGTTGAAAAATGAGGCTCAGAACTAAACAGATAATTGTCAACAAAGGCATATCAAATAGCCGAGAAACACTTAAAGAAAAGCTCAACCTCCTTAGTTATCAGAGAAATGCAAAGCAAAACGACACTGAGATTCCATCTTAAACCCATCAAAATGGCTAAGATAAAAAATTCAAGTAACACCACATGCTGGCAAGGATGTGGAGAGAGAGGAACACTCCTTCATTGCTGGTGGGAATGCAAACTAGTACAGTCACTTTAGGAATCTATCTGGTGCTTTCTCAAAAAACTGGGAATAGGGCTTCCTCAAGACCCAGCTATTCCACTCCTTGGAATATACCCAGAAGATGCTCTACCACACAACAGGGACATATGCTCAACCATGTTCATAGCTGCCTTATTCATAATAGCCAGAACCTGGAAATAGCCTAAGTGTCCCTCAGTAGAAGAATGGATAAAGAAACTGTGATACACTTACACTATGGAATACTACTCAGCTATTAAAAACAAGGAACTCCTGAAATTTGGGGACAAATGGATTGAACTAGAAATTATCATATGTGAGTTCACCCAGAAGCAAAAAGAGTCAAATGGTATATATTCACTTATATCGAGACACTAGGCCAAGGGGCACGTCCCATGAAAGTCTTCACTTACCAGAAAAGTGGGTCAGAGGGGAGGACATCCTATTGGGACTTTAGGTGAGAGAAGCATGGGAGAATGGGGAAATAGGAGGATCCACAGGGTCCTAGAAACCTACAAGAAGAACATTATGATGGGCAGATCTGGGTCCAGGGGTCCTACTCAAACTATGGCACCAGTCAAGGACAATATAGGCAGTAAACTTTGAACCCCTACCTAGATCTAGCCTATGGACAGGACATTCTCCACAGTTGAGTGGAGAGTGGGGTCTGACTTTCATGCGAACTCTGTTGCCCCATTTTTGACCATGTCTCCTTGATGGGGAGACCTGGTGGCACTCAGAGGAAGGATAGCAGGTTACCAAGAAGAGACTTGATACCCTATGAACATATACAGGGGAAGGAGGTCCCCCTCAGTCACAGACATAGGAGAAGGGAATAGGGGGAAAGTGGGAGGGAGGGAAGAATGGGAGGATACAAGGGATGGGCTAACAATTCAGATGTAATATGAATAAATTAATAAAACATTAAAAAATGTTGAAAATGTATAGGTAATAATATATACAGACATAAATAAAAGGGAGGTGTGAAAACCACTAATAGTTTCATGAATCTAAACTACATTTAAGAGATCAAATCTAAGAAACTATGAGATAGAAAAGGGAGCTGAAATAATGAGAGAACCATGGGAGAATTGCAATGTAGAAGGATCCAGTGGGTCCTAGAAACCTACAAGTAGAACATTATGATAGGCAGATTTGGGCCCAGGGGTCCCGCTCAAACTAAGGCACCAGCCAAGGACAATACAAGCGGTAAAATTTAAACCCCTACCCAGATCTAGCCAATGGTCAGAACAGTCTCCACACTTGAGTGGAGAGTGGGATATGACTTTCTCATGTACTCTGGTGCCTCACATTTGACCATGTCCCTTGGAGGGGGAGACCTGGTGGCACTTAGAGGAAGGACAGCAGGTCACCGAGAAGAGACTTGATACCCTATGAGCATATACAGGGGGAGGTAATCCCCCTCAGGAACAGTCATAGGGGAGGGGAATAAGGGGAAAATGGGAGGGAGAGGAGAATGGGAGGATACAAGGGATGGGATAACCATGGAGATGTAACAAGAATAAATTAAATAAAGAAAAAAAGTTACCAAAAAAAATAAATAAAATCAAACAGTTTAGACAAACAATTCATTTCAATAGCAGCTGAGAATTTCCTAACCTAAAGGAAAGAAATAGACCAAAACAAAGGAAGCATTCAGAATCCTATATAGACTTGAAGAATATCTCCAGACATATCAATGTCACCATGCCAAAAATATAAAGCAAACAATACTAAAGTTCAAAGGGGAAAGGAGCAAAAACATCAGAATAAGACTGTTGTCAACAACTCCAAGAGTGAGGAAAGCATGATATGGCATATTTCAAGACTTGAAAGTGAATAATTACCTAGCGAAAGAACATAGTAAAACAAATGGAGAAATAAGAATATTTTCAGACATACATGCCATGTCAACTAAAGTAACATTTCAGAAAACTCTTAAAATTATTCTATGCATAAGAGAAGAAAATGACAGTTTCACATATGTGTGCGGAGAAAAGAATGCATTTTATGAGAACAACATGTAAAGAGAGAGAGTCGGTCCTGTCCTCACAGCAATCCAGCAACCATCAAATACCACCAAGAAATAAATAATTATTAATTAAAAACCCAACCAGGGCAACAAACAATAAATAATGAATAATAGCTCATTTTTATCAATTATAACCTTCAATGCCTAGAGCCTTAATAAACCAATTAAAAGACACAGACTAAATGACTGGATTAAAAATCATCATTTAGAAGTTGAAAGATGTCTCTGCAGTTAAAAGCACCCACTGCTCTCTGTAGAGGCCATGACTTCAGTATCTAACACCCATAGCAACAGCTCGTAACTGCCTGTAACTCCAGCTTTAGGGCATCTAATTCTTCTTCTGGATCCCGCTGATACCTGAACACATGGATGCATAAAAACATGCAGACATACATAAATAAAAAATAAAAATACATTCCTGATCTAGGTCTAACCATCTAACCAGCAAAAAAAGGTCTAACTATCTATCATCTCTGAGGAACTTGTATAACTAAGAAAGCCATTCAAAAAATGAAAGTTAAAAAGTTGAAAACCAAAATACTGTGCATATGAAAGCTACAAAGCAGTTACCATGACAATTCTCATACCTGGTAAAGTAGGATTCATGCCTTGTCAGAGGAGATAAAGGTGGCCACAACCTAACAATCAGAATCAATTCATCAAGAGCATAAACTACTGTAAATATCAATGCACAGAATTTAGAAGCCCTGATTTCCTTTAAATAAAAAATACCCAAAGGTAAATAAGAGACCACACAGGTCTTGACAGAGTAATAATAGGGGAATCCCAATACCTGATTCTCAACTTTAGATAGCTATAACAAATTAAAATCCAGTCAGTATCCTCGGAAATTAATTATACCATAGATCAACTCGATTTTCAGATAGAACATTCAAGCACTACAGGTAGGCAATTCATGTTCTTCTCACTAGCATATTGAATCTTCTCTAAAATCAAGCATATTAGAGTTTCAAATCCATCATTAATACTTTTTTAAAAAATGAAATAATCCCCCCAACTATTAATATTACTGTGTCTTATCTGACCACAATGGGAGTTGGAATCTAGAAATCAATAGTGAGATTAATATGAGGAAATGCGAAGATACTTGGAACGATACATTTTAACAAGTTTTGGATTATTGGCAATATCAGGGAGATAATTAAAATATTCCAGGAAGCAAATGAACATGAGTGCACAATGAAACAAACCTCTGGGTACAATGAAGGCGGTCCTCAGAGCAAGGCTTATACCTCTAAGTGCACAAATTAAAAATCAGAGAAATCTCAGATAAATAAGCTAAGAGAATGTTCCAAGCCTCTAGAAAAGCAAAACAGCCAAGTCCAAACACAGCATATGTCAAGAAATAATAAACACCAGGGAGAAAAATAATGAAATAGGCACTGAAAGAAAAATAGACTGAATCAATCAAATAACGAGTGTTAAAAACATTAACAAAACTCACCAGCCACAAGACTAACTAACCAAGATAAGAAGAGGGAAGAATCAATAATGTAAGAGGTGAAAATTAGTTGTTAAAATAGACTCCAAAAAATTCAGAAGCTCACTAGGGAATCCTTGTATAACATACTCCTGTAAAATGGAAACCCTGGAAGATAGGAACAAATTTCTTAGTGCATGCCGTTTATTCAAATTAACATCAGGCGTATAAACAATTTAAACAGATAGATAGAAAGAAAGGCAATTAAAAGTCTTCTCAAATCTTCTCACAAACAAAAGCCTAGGGCAGACAGATTCATTGTTGAATTTTATCAATATTAAGGAATATCTAATGTTAATACCAGTGCTTCTCAAACTGTTCTAGTTTGGTTTCTATTGCTGTGACATACACCATGATGAAAATCAAATTGGATAAAGAAACAATTAATTTCATTTTATATTATATTTTCCACTATTGAGGCAAGTCATGGCAGGGACTCCAGCAAACGTTTGGAGTAGTAACTATAGAGGTATGTTGCCTGCTGTCTTGTTTCCAGTCCACATATCTTACACAGATCAGGCCCACCTGCCTAAAGATGGTACTGCCTAGAGTGGACTGGGTCCTGCTACATCATTTAGCAATCAAGATAATGTCCCTGACACACCAACAGGCCAATCTGATGGAAGCAATTCCTCAATTTAGATTCTCTCTTCTATGTTTTTTTTTTCTAGATTTCAATTAGGCTGGCACAAACTAAGCAGTACCCTATTGCACAAAATAGAAAGCAAAATAAAACTACCAAACTCATCCTACACAGCCAAGCTAAGCCTGTTACAAAAACAAAAACAAAAACAAAACAACAACAACAAACCAAAGATATACAAAACCAATAGCATAATTTCTCAAAAGAATACAGATTGAACATTTTTTGACAAAACACCCTCAAACTAGCCAGGCAGTGGTGATGCATGTCTTTATTTCCAGCACTTGGGAAGCAGAGACAGGTGGATCTCTGTTAGGTCAAGGCCAGACTGGTCTACAGAGTGAGTTCCAAGACAGCCAGAGCTGTTACAAAGAGAAACCCTGACTAAAAACAAAAAACAAACAAACAAAAAACCACCCTCAAACCAAATTCAAGATCACATTAAGAACAGCATTATGGGCAAGTTGGTTATGATCTCAGTAATGTAATATTGCTTCCAAACACACTAATCAATGAATGTAATATATCAACAGACTTAAAAATAGAAATCCTATGATTATCAGAATAGAAGCAGAAAAGACATTTGACAAAGTTTAAGACACTTTAATGATAGAAGATCTGAAGAAATTAGGAGTAGACAGATTTAGGCTCAGCATGATAAAGGATGCAGACAGCACACCCACAGGCATAGGAAACATTTCTGTGGACTTTTCAACTCAACTGTGCAAACCCCAAAGAGTATGCTGGCTGGGTCACAATAGGAGTGTGTTCAGAATTATTAGAGGTTATCAACTTATTTTTCAATGCAACTGTTCCATTTTTCATGTTCACCAACAATGGATGAGTCTTTCCCTGTGACATTTGGTGTTGTCAATATTGTCGATATAAATCTTTTGGGGGAGGTAGTGGTGATACCTTGTTTTAACGTGAAGTTACTTAATGATTCATGGTGTTGGTGTTCCTCACATGTACACATTTTTTTCTTGTATATGTTTAGTAGAGTGAGTTTTATAAACTCACAATAGTTTATCATATATGTATTCTCAAAATAATTTCTTCCTGTTCATGGCTTCCTGTTTCATTTTAAGGGTAATAATTTTTCCAAGGCTGAATTCTTCATTTTAAGAATTTCCTCATGTTTTCCCTCCTCTGGGTCGTGATGCTTTACTATATCTTAGTTGCTGCCAAACTCAAACACACCTAGATTTTTCCATATATGATCTTCTAATATCTTTACATTTTTAAACAATTTATACTTATACCTATGATTTATATTTACATCTATGGTTCATTGTAATTGATTTTTTAAAGGAATAATGCTTAGATTCTGGGTTTGTTTCGTGTTTGGTTTGTTTTTGTTTGTCCAAAGGCTGAATTCTCCATTTTAAGAATTTCCACTTATGTTTTCCTCCTCTGGGTCATGATTTTTACTATAACTTAGTTATTGCCAAACTCAAACACACTAGATTTTTCCCTACATGATCTTCCACTATCTTTAAATTTTTAACAAATTATACTTAGACTTATTATTTATATTTACATCTATGGTTCACTGTAATTGATTTTTTTAAAGGAACGATGCTTAGATTCTGGGTTTGTTTGATTTTTGGTTTTTTTGTTTGTTTGTTTGTTTGTTTGTTTGTTTATCCAACTATTTCAACACCATTTGTTACAGTGACTCCTTTTCACCCAATGTCCCCTACTACAAAGGGCAATTGACTACACTTATGTGAGTCAGTTTTCTTATTCTCACTTCTGTTTCATTGATCTGTTTGTCTATCACATATATTCAACAGTCTAGTTTTTCATATCTAAGTAATAAATCTGTAGGAAGAGAAACATCTGTAATCCATTTTTAACTACTTATTTTTATAAGCATACCTGTGTTATTACAGATGTATGCTGGTGTTAGGGCTCATATGGGTAATAGGGGTTACCACTCTATTCTATCAATATATTCCAATCACTGGAATATAGAGACTTGGCTTCCTTATTCACCAGTCATTAATTTTTACACAAATAGAATAAGCATCACCACTTTATAAATGGTACAAATCTCCTGCATAGCTTGTGACAGACCCGAGTTTTTCAAAGGCCTGTAGTATAATACGTGGAGGTTGCTTCATTAGCATGACTAGAATGTAGTTATACTGGAGAAAGTAAAACTAGAATGATGGCCTGTGCTCTACATGTTGAGTCTGTTCAAATGTCAAAATTGCCTAAGACTCGACTTTCTGTGCTTTCCTTTTAAGATACCATGGCCACATTGTTGCAATCTGTAAGAGCACTTTAAACACACACACACACACACACACACACACAAACATTCTTGCTTCCTGTCATGGATGATATAATGATATAAAGGAGGATGACCTTCCAAAATCAGTCATCATGTCTCTGTGGAGTATGGCCAATATGAAGGAGAGAAAGTTAATCTCTGCTAGCACATTGTCCCTGCTGTATACATTTTTATTTGCTAGTAATCCTGGCATGATCCATGCTACATATTGAAGAGCTCTTGTCTTTCATTTTCTCTGTCTCACGAGCATCTGCTTCTGGCTATAAGCCCATCACTCTTATATTGGCACTGTCATACAAAGCCATCCCCCATCAAAAACAGCCAGGTGTTGAAATGTGTGCAGATAGATTCTTTCTGTAGTCACAGTAACCATGCCTTAAAACGTCAACATCTGGTTGTATGTCATATCAAACTCAAAAAGTAAAAAGTCTTGTCTCAATGAACAACTCCATACAAAGAAACAAAGTAGATACTCCATGTCTTGCAGAGAGAAGTCAGAAGTTCCTGTTTTTCAGTCAAAGTGACATCCTTGCTCCCAAAAAAGGACACTCTCACTCTAGATAAATCCTCTTTGGAAGATTTGTCAATTCATTAGTCATGAGTAAGTGAAGCTGGATAGAAAATTGAAGCAATATTTTTCATGATCACGAAATCCCGTAGAAACCTGCTGTGTGTGAACACGTCACAGTTTAAGGACTTATAGTGCTTTCTCTACAAAGGAAACAGGCCAGTCTTTCAGACAAGAGTTCAGTTCATAACTCTAAAAAGAAACACTTTCTTTCCTGTCATTTAGAGTGAATAGGAACATTCTTATGTTCATTTGTTTTTTAGACTCTGGGTTTGGAGGACAACATATTGTGTTTGTTCACGTATGCTTCCTGTCCAAATACAGCTTTAATCTGTAGACAGAAAACTTTCTACCTTTTATTTGTTGTCACTAGAGTCTAGTAAACATAGTTGAATAAGTTCTTATTTTTTATGTAACAATTAACTAGTTGGCAGATCTTTTTTTATTTTTTTAGGGCGTGCCTGATATGTCTTTTTCACCCAAGACTTAGCTATTTCATTTTTTATCATGCAAAGGGAAGATACAGAAATGTGATAAAATTCAGAGTAATCAGTTTGGTCAATTTTTAATATACATCTTGTAAAAGCCTAGAAATTAATGCATTCTAAAGTTATTCACTGAAGTGGAGATTGTGGAATATTTATTTGGGGGTGAGCCTGTTTTCTCAACATTTTGTCAACTTTTAGCATAATATGTATATTCCTTGAATAATAAAAATTTTAAAATCTTAATGAGATAGGCCCTGTTCTCCTTACTAGGGAACCCACATAAAGCCTGAACTAACCATCGACTCCATTTGTGTAGGAGGCCTAGATCCAGTCTATGTATGGTCCTTAGTTGGTGTTTCAGTCTCCACAAGTCCCTGTAGGCCCTGGTTAGTTGGATTTCACAGGTCCTTCTATTCCCCTATGCACTTTCCACAATACTCTTTATGCTTTGCCCAATGTTTGGCTGTGAGTCTCAACATTGGTTTTCGATTTGTTGCTAGGTGGAGCCTCTCAGAGGACAGCTATGTTATATTCCTGACTGAGCTTAGCAGAATATTGTTAATAATGTCAGGCTTGGATCTCTCCCATGGGGTGGGTCTCAGGTTGGGCCAGGCATTAGTTGAACATTCCCTCATTTCTGTTCTATCCTTTTCCTTGCACACAACTTTTGATCACTTCCATCTGGTAGGGAAGATTTGCTAGGTCACAGGGGAAGAAGATGCACTCAGTCCTGATGTGACATGATAAGATGAGGTGGGTTGTCAGGGAGCTCCCCTTCTCTGAGGAACAGGGGTGTAGAGTAATATTAATTCGGAATATGGCTGTTCTGGTAAGATATCACATCCAAAGATCTAGGTCTGTGTGATCCAGCTGCAATAAAAATATGCCTTTAATCCAGGAGACAGAGCAAACAGATCTGAGTTCAAGACCAGCCTGGTATAGAGCTAGTATCAGGTAAAGAAAAGTTTAGACCCAGATGTGGTGATACATGGTTTTAATCCCAAATGAAAGTAAAGTTAGTCTGTAGAAGGAAGCACCCATGTTTGAAAATGATGTCTAATTGAGTGGCAAAAAGATGACAAATCAGAAAAGACTTGACAGAATAGGATATCCCCAACTCTCACAGAAAGAGAGAGGGAAGGGAAGCTACTTAAAAGACAGTTTTACAGAGATAAGAGGCAGATTTAACCAGGACCAGAACAGAGAGATGGGTTACAGAGAGAGAGAGAGAGAGAGAGAGAGAGAGAGAGAGAGAGAGAGAGAGAGAGAGGAGACAGATTTTACCAGGACTAGAATAGAGAGATGGGTTACAGAGAGAGAACTCTGGAACAAGCCAGAAAAAGAGAATGAGCCAGAAGATTAGAGTAGATTGCTGAGTTAACTTGAGGTCAAGCAGAGCAATTCTTGGCCAAGTAAGAAGTGAGATTAAATAAATCAACTAGGAGAGGAGTTTGAGCCAGAACAGTTGAGTTGAACCAGTCAGCCCAAATCTGGTAAGTAAGGTAAATAAGAGAGCAAGTAAGGGTGAGCCTATTAAACACCAAATCTCAGAGGCCGAAAACAGTCTAGGCCTAGGTTAGCTTGTAAGGAGGCTAGAAGCTTTCAGGACTAGGCCTAGGTTACCAGAAGGAGGCAGTAAGTCTGCCAGACAACAACTGAAACAAGAGAATGAAAGTTACTTTTACACAGGGGAGGGGGCATAAGGAAAAAGGGAGGGCGGGTGGAATCCGGAGGAGAGGAGGGAGAAGTTACAATTGGGATGTAAAGTGGATGAATAATTTTAAAATAAAATAAAATAACATTAATGGATAAATTAATATAGAATGACTGGGCCCCATGTCCTGGTCTCATATCTTATCTCTCTCTGTTTCTCCCAACTTATAATACACACACACACACACACACACACACACACACACACAGACATACAAACACGTGTTTGTGTGTATGTGTTTGTGTGAGTGTGTATATCTACCTATAATCTATCTACTTATCTATCATCTATTAATATCTGGCTGGCTGGCTGTCTATCACACAAACACACATACACACAAATGCACAAACTTTCAAGTTTTAAAATGTATTTTAAATGCCTGGAAGACTTATTCAAACTCATAGGCATTACTGGAACTAAAACCAGTTTCTGACTGAGTTAATCTGGTACAAGACTATATTTTTACCATCTGCTCAATTAATGCTTGAGCTACTTGGCCAGATGACCACACTTTGAAAATTGCTATTCTAATGTACGCTTTTTGAATTCTAAGCATCATTCTCTCTGCTCAGAAAGGCTCCATAACAGACGACATTGCTTGCCTCTGCATGAGATCATATCGTCCTTTCTTCTCTCCAGGTGTCTGTAATCAGGGGCTGAAAGAGCCCATACTTTGAGCCTAAGCATGTTTACTCTTCATATTCTTCATGGTGGTAGAAAGCTTGCAAACTGGACTGGGTTGACTGCTAGAATCCGAAGCCTATACAGTGACTTCTTTGATAGATGAATTGTATCTCAGTTTAAAAACTGGCTCAACCTCTTGATCTAGACCAGTTTACCCAACTCCAAAGATGAACCTGAAATTTTAAAGTAAGCTTCCACATTGGTAGTGGCATCAAATGGAAATGAAGGAAAACAGGAAGTTAGCCATGACCTTGCTCCAGCTGAGTAAAGTACTATAGCATGGAATGGACTAGAACATGGCCTGGTGAGGAAACAGGATTCTTAAAGCATAGGTGTCTATCTTCAAAGAGCTGTTTCTAGCTGGAGAAGCTTCAGGAAAAGATTTACCCTGAGCCACAGAGTCTTCATTTCCAAATTGACAGCCATGTGCACAAGGATTGTTATGAGGACTCAGTGAGCTGATATTTATAAAGCCTTTGCATATGTGCCCAGACATTAGTATGAATTACATAAATGTTTATTAATGAAATACATCATTTTAAAATAGCATAATTTACATTGAACATATTGATAGCAAATATAAATATACATATTGAATATAATATCTAGTAAAATAAAGTATAACACATGTTAATGATTGTTGACCCTTGTACGTTGTGTGCTTCGACTGCAGCCCCTAGTTTTGTATATCTTTACACAGTCCAGTGCTTTCTGTGATTTCTGTGATTTTCTAAACTGAATACCCAAAGTCCGTACCTCCTCCTGTCTGCCCTTGAAGACAAGTGTATCATCTGTTGCTTGTTCCTGCATGATAGATTTTTTTTCATGTTTTTTGTTTTGTTTTGTTTTGTTTTGTTTTTTGAGACAGGGTTTCTCTGTATAGCTTTGGCTGTCCTGGCTTCAATTTTTAGATCAGCCTTGAACTCACAGTGATCTGCTTGCCTCTGCCTCCGAAGTGCTGGGATAAAAGGCATGCACCACTATGCCCGGCTGCATCGTAGAAACTTTAAACAAAAGTTTCTCTCACCCTCCCCTACCTCTGTGCAATGAACTGAATTATATGCACCAAGACTTATAAGTCTTGAACTCAAAAGTATTAACATATGAATAGCAGCTAATCTGGGTAGGACTCTTACAGTGGGGTTGGTAACCATACAGAAAGAGACAACAGTACCTCTTTTTCTTCCCTCTGATTTTCGTGCAGAAGTACCAAAAAGCCATATGAACACACAATATGGTAACCAATTTTAAGTCAAAAAAGTAGCGTCAGAATGAACTCTCCTTTGTTAACACTCTGATCTCAAACTGCCCATCCTCCAAAAATGCAAAAGATTAATTTCTGAAAGAGACCTGGCTCAGCCTTAAATGGGATATCTTTCTCAACCCTATCTCACCTCTGGTACTACCTCCAAGGCTCGAAGAACATTGCAAAAGTCGAGGTAGAAGGAATGGAAGGGTCAGACGGTGAGATAGAGCTCTGAAACGCAAACTTCAGGAGGCATGTGGCCACCACATTCATGAACTCACATAAGCTGTGATTACTTGCCTAAGACCTGCAGAAGATCAGCCCAGACAAAGTTTTCACATAAATGGTAGAGGCTCTCACCAGGCTCCATCCTTTTACTAGGAAGTTATGTGTAGGTAATAGCAGCTGGAATGTGGAAGAGGAGGATCAGTTTTGTGTATGGCCACTGCTAGACTTCCCATGCTTCAGTAGGTGGCCCCTATCTGCATACATAAGGGCATCATTACTTGGTTTTGAAAGATTACAACTTGAAAATAACAGGGCATGGAGAGGGGACTATGAGTATGTCAGTGGAAACCTGTAGGAAACCGGAGAGGGGAGAGATGGGTCAGATATGATCATGAGTCATTGTATACATTTAGAAAATTCTCAAGAATAATGAAAACTTAATGCCAAAAAATAAATTAGTTTTTTTAAAAAGTCACCCAATATATAGGCCTCAGTTACATGATCTCAAGTTGGCTCTCGTGTCCTACTTTTTTTTTTTAATTAATTTATTCTTGTTACATCTCTATGGTTATCCCATCCCTTGTATCCTCCCATTCTCCCCGCCCTCCCATTTTCTCCTTATTCCCCTCCCCTATGACTGTTCCTGAGAGGGATTACCTCCCCTTGTATATGCTCATAGGGTATCAAGTCTCTTCTCAGTGACCTGCTGTCCTTCCTCTGAGTGCCACTAGGTCTCCCCCTCCAGGGGACATAGTCAAATGTGAGGCAACAGAGTACATGAGAAAGTCATATCCACTTGAGTGGAGAGTGTCCTACTTTTGTAGGAACAGAATTACAGGGACAATGGCACTTAACCCTTACATTGGATAAACAACACATGGTACATTTTGTTTTAGTTTCTCTTTTACTAAATTGGACCTAATCATGGTATTTTCTTGAGTTGTAGAAAAACTGAAAGGCCCCTCATTGTTTCCTGATGTTGCCACCCTCATGTGGAAAACTGGACCAAGATGGAAAGTCCACTGAGTGCTGATGAAAATGCTCCCCTCTCCCACTCCCAGTGCCTTCCACACTGTGACTCTAACAAGAGCACACCAAGTTACAATGACATCCTTTGGTTTTCCTAATCTGGACTAGTAGTTTTCTTACTGAAAGCTTTCTGGCTATACCGTCTGATTTTTAGGGGTCTGTTTGACTCACAATTTTGTTCTCTCTTTCTCTGTTGTACATCACAGTTCCGATGGACTATGGAACCAGTTTTAATGAAATCGTATAGCATTCTTCTTAGCTTCAGTGGTTCCTCATTATTCACAGTATGTACTTCATTCAGCATGTGCCACCACCAGCTGCACAGTTTCGCATCAGTGAAACAGCATCTTCACCTGCCTGCTCACATGTGGTTGCCAAACAGACACACAAGTCAAAAATTATCTTTAAAATGCCACATATCAAGAAAACCATTGTTAAGAATGTCCCTAATGAAACAGAACCAAGGGGCTGGAGTGATGGTTGAGTGGTTAAGAACACTTGCTGCTCTTGCAGAGGACCTAGTTCAATTCTCAGCTCCTACAATGAGTTCAGTCCCTAAAATTTCAATTCCAGAAGACCGGGTGCTCTTTTCTGGCCTCCAGGAGCACTTCATACATACACAGGCTGCATATGCAGACAAACGGACACACACACACACACACACACACACACACACGCACACACACACACACACACATATACATATAATTTTTAAATAAGTAGTTAAAAGAAAGCAGAGGTATATAAACCTTGGAGTCCATAGAACTCTGTCTTGTATAAGTTTGAGCATTGATAGATGATGGTTCTTAACTCATGAAGCATTTGCAACCCATTGACTTCTTCACTGTATGTTTCAATTACTACAACTAACCTGTCATACATCCAGATTTGCAATATGGTCTACTATAAACTGTTGGCTATCTTACTGCCCAACAGCATGAGATAGGACTGGGGCATAGAACTAGTTTCCGAAAAGGTCAAGCATCCTTTTAAATTTTTAATCTTTTTATTGTGCGTGTATGTATGTGCATATACGTAGACACACACATGCAACAACTTGTGTGTAGAGGTCAAAGACAACTCTTGGGAGTCACCTTTATCCTGTCATTTTGTAGGATTCTGGGGAAAGTATTCAATTTTGCGTGACTGTATTCAATTGCCTTCATCTACTACACGAGCTAGGCAGTCCTTAGGTATTATTTATAATGAAAACTAATTGCATTTGCACCATCTAAAGGTAGAGAAATTATGTTAGGCACCATCTGTGTATGTGTTATCAAATATAGTAGCAACCAGCCACATGTAAGAATTGAATACATACACGGCTAGGGAAAAGGGCACTGAAACATTTGAAATGTGGAATTCAGGAGCTGAATATTTTCTATTTTGCTCTGTACCTTAATATATTTATTTCCTTGACTTTGCCTCTTAAAAGAGATCCATTTATAAGTATTTATAATTATTTACTTATTTATAATAATTATAATTAATGATAGTTCGCAAAACAATGGGATTCATTGTGACATTTCTAAAGAAGGAGATTCCATGTAATGCTCCCTTCCATCTACATCTCCTCTTCCCAACCCTTATGGCCCTTCATAGTCCTCAGAAACCCCTCTTCAACATCCCAGGCATGTTTATTTTTTTTTCTTCTTTTAGTTCCTTGCAATGAGGTAGAAGTGACACTTGTCTAAGTCTGGTTTATTTCACTCGACGTGACACGTTTCCATTTGCTTCAAGCAGCCCTTTGGGCTCAGTGCTGCTGTGTTGGACAGTGCAGAACTTTTCAGCGGGAGTTGAAACACTGCTTTCCCAGCACCCACTTCACAGGGGCCTTCCCTTTCTGCTGCAGTCCTGTTGCAAATTTCCCAGACATCAGTAACATTCAGATGTACTTCCAAAGAAAAATCAAGTTCCCGGGGTCTATTGTCAGATCCAGGCTTAGTATGCCTTTGGTATGCTGTTTTATTGTGGAGGCACACTTTCCCTACAGTTTTCTGTTATTAAACAGCCTCAGATCCTTATAGGCAAAATGTAAGTATTTCTTCGAGCTGTCACCACTTGTCTTTCTAAATCCAATGCTGGCAACTGCCACGGTGAGACTTTTCTCAAGGAGCCTCTCCGGGATCAAAAACACATTTTACAATATTGCTCTTTTATTCACTTATCACATCACATTGCTTCACTTCTTTTGGAGACTCATGAATCCAAGTTTGATGCTATCCTAATGCCAGTTTTAGTGTGTTCCATCTCACATAACTGCATTTGTAGCAAATAGCTCCAGCTCCTGGGAATAAGTAGCTTCTGTGACATGATTCCACTAGTGCAGTTTCTCAACTTGTGGGTTGTGACCCTTCCACAGAGGCCACATCAGACCATCAGAAAGCAAGGGGATTTACATTATGATTCAGGACAGTAGCAAAATTACAGTTATGAAGTAACAATGAAAATAATTGTATAGTTGAGAATAACTACAACATGAGGAACTGTGTTAAAGGGTCATACAATTAGGAAGAGTGAGAGTCACTAGTCTAGTGTCTAACATGCAAGTGGTTTTTTTTTCTAACAAATCAGAAATGATTGTCTCGTAGGACATCATTGCTTCACGAAAAGAGAAAAGAGGAGAGAGGGATGGAGGGAGGGAAGGAGAGATGAGTTAAAAAAGAACAGTGTGTGTGTGTGTGTGTGTGTGTGTGTGTGTGTGTGTGTGTGTGTGTGTGTCACTAACTTCCAGGCTAGAGAGTCATGGGATACTCCACTAACTTGGTGTTACTCTCCCGGCTGATTAACATATGAGATCCGTTATCTGGTCCTGAGAATACTTCTAAAAGTCTGATAATTATCACACAGTATTGCTACATCTCTGTACTTATAGGGAGATGAAATGTGTTTTTTTTTTTCTCACTGCACCCTTCATTGTACCTCTCCTGTCAGAAGCTGTGACACTAAACCAAACTTATGGAGAGTGATAGACTGATGTATCATAGAGCAGCTTGACTTCAGTCCTTATTATCCTCCCAGAATGGAGGTACTCTTAGGTATAACAGTCAGTTTCATGCGGAAGTGGTTCCAGTCCCTCCTCACAATTTCATAAAATCTGCATTGAGAGCTGTTCATGGCTGTTCAAGGTCATTTTCACACCATCACTATGTCAGCCGTTTAGATCGGTAGATACACTACTCAAGCTCTTCGAAGCTTCCTCACGAATGCTTTCACTGCGTTTAGGGAAATCATTCAGCCTGTATGGGGAGTAAAGCTGGCATTCTTCGGCAATCGATTCCATTTTTTCATTCTTTTGCTTCTGACTTCCTATGGTCACCTGTCTTCTGTCACCCACATCTCTTCCATAAGCCTAAGCCACCTGATACGACACCATGGGGACTATTGCCAAGAACACCTGCCCTACATTCAGTTTTGTTATCCGAATAAAATAAAATATCCACGCAGGGAACAGCTTAAAAAAACACATTTCAGAGAACTATTTTTTTTTTCTGAGAGTCTTCTTTCATATACAGCTGAAGTAAGAGGCTTATTTTGTCAAGCCTCTAGTTATAGCCAAGTGTCATAAGAAATGCCACTTTCATATTCAGTCCTGGCCACATTAGAGCAGGAAAAATTTCCCCCAAGAGGGAAAAATTCTAAAGAGTATCCTGACTATGGCATTATCCCACTCAAACGGAAATAATAGTGGCAATTTGTCTGTTATGGAATGGAGCTTAATGACTGAACTCAAATCTGTGGAAGGCACAATAAAACAATAGAAAACATTCTGAAATGCACAAAATCACTGGAGATGAGATACAAGGTATATATACATGTGTGCTTATTTATTTATTTATCCATCTACTTATTTGTAGTAGATGTGTTCTGTGATAACTCATATAGTGATAAAAAATTGTTTTAAAACCTTGACCCATCAAGCGAGCTCAATAAAAGTACCTATGTATATATCTCTCCCAGAATCTGACCTTTTTCATAGTTTTCTGAGTTTTCATCATCATCCAAATAGAACTTGTCTTCTAGACAAGAGTTATGATTTCAATCTTCAAATAAGATTGCTAATGAAATGTTACATTTGATCTAAACAATAGTAGAAATATGGATTATATGGAAGAGGAGGGGACATCAGGAAATTAGCATATGTCCTCATTTAGTTTTGCTATACAATAAACAACCCTAATACTAGTGGCATGAAACTGAAATCTTTCATTTTTCTCATGATTATGTGGTTATTCTAGACTCAGCTAAACTGACTCATGTGTCCAAGGCCAGTTTTGAAGTGGCTTGGGCTGGTTCCTACGGTGATCTTGTACTGGGACAGTTAGTTTCGGTTCCACATGCACATGTCTACCACTCCTCAATAGCCATGGTGCTGTGAGAAAATGATAGAAGCATACAAGATTTGTAGTCCATGCTTTAAACTGACTGACACATCCAGCAAAGCAACTCAATAGCCAAATTGGATTCACAGGATGCATAACCGGTTTCCACCTCTCTGATAACCAGCACAGATACAGAAAAGGGGCATAATTCTGATTACATAAGCAATTTATTCCAAAGATACAAAGGCATTTTGAACTTCAGAGTATGCAGAACCTACAAGCATTCGTAATAACAATTTTCACAAGAAACTCCTGAGCAAAACAGGAATGCCGTCACCAGTAACAGTTGCTTAGTGATAAGCGGTTCCTCAGATGGCTACGCATCTCTGAAGAGGCTCACTGCCTGCTCATTCGGCTGTGGCTGCATGCACCAACACACTTCATAGTCCTCTCTTCTTTACTTTTCTGAAAGTTTCTTTTACACTTGATGCTTTGCATGGCAAGTATTCGCAATACTTGACCTAGTTGGGGTTCCCAGATAGTGAATAAGAACTTCATATTACCTCCAAAAGGAAACCAGCCTTAAAGCTTGCCATACATTTGTCTAAGAAAATTAATTCACACATTATTTTTAATAAGCGAGATGGTGCTTGAGAGTTGGAGAGTATGTACTACAAGGCTAAGCGACATCCACTGGACTCCTGGTGGTGTACTTAAAGTCGCCAATGAACAGTATTATCAGGGAACAGCACCTCTGTGTGTGCTACAGCATCGATCAATGGAACCAACATGTTGTCTACTTGCAAGACTTTAAATCCGTTTGGTATTTCATTTAAAAAGTCACATAAACAGGGGTCAATACATCTTATTGAACTCAGTGTGTCCCAAATATTAGCCTAACTAAAAAAAAAAAAAAAAAAAAAAAAAGGACTTTTTTTACCTTTTAGGATGAAACAAAGGCCATGATTTTCTTGTATGATTTGTGTCTAGCTCAGTGATTAGCATATGGTATATGACCAATCAATCTGAAGGAAAGAACAATGCACAAGCCAACACAGAGCAAGTAGGCATTTATTACATCAGACAATTCAGTTTTTAGCATTACTTGGGGAAGTAATATTTTTTTTGTGCATTTTGCTTTAAGTTCTTAAAATTAAATGTCAAACCAACTGGTTTAATAATATACTCTTGATCTTTAAATTATATAAACAATTTCTTGTCCCTGGATTCTATTTATCAGCAGTTTTGAAGACAGCAATTCTTTAGATGTGGAGTACATTTCACACCAAGATTCGTGTAAGAATAACCTGCAAAGATGGCCCTTGGCTGCTTCAGAGTCCTTCATAAGAACACATATTTATTTTCCAGGAAGTGGATTTCATGTGGCTTACACTTAAAACTCCCACTTGACTCTGAGTTCTATGACAGTACTTTTTCCTGATATAAAAGCATTTTAGACTGTTAACTCCACTTGATGGGCATTCCTTCAAATATTCATAACGTTTTCTGTAAATGTCCAAGTTTCCTTTGCACATCCATAAGTATATCAGTAGAGAAAGAATTACAGAGCAAGCCAAGACAGGTTCAAGGTTTAGACTGAGATCTTCTTCAAAGTGAACCGTCTCTAAAGTGCACAGCACAGTCTTTAAAACATGCTCTTTCTAGAGAAAGGCTTGAGTGCACTACAAAGAAAAATCTAAGTACAAAGAATTCTCCCGAGAGTCTGAGGAACCACCAACAACACTGGAACCCAACAACCTGGCATGCAAATGGTATATTTCAAAGGGCATAGCTCTCCACAGCTAAGACAATCAAACAGGATGTCTCTGATACTCAGCATGTCAACCGTCCCATCAATAAACTACCAACTAAACATTTACTATTACACAATTCTGAGCTAGGAGTGATGGACAGAGCCAAAGAAATGTAAATTAGAATCCCTTCAATAAAGTTATATAAATTATATTTGAGGAATAAGGTCAAGGCCACTTCAATGCCACTATCCTTCTTTGTTTCTTTCTTTTCTATTTTTTTTTTAAATAAAATCTCCTTTGTGATGGCAGAGTTACCCCTTAAATAACTTCTTAGTCACCCCATTACTACCTTAAACCACAGTTTGCTTTATTATTTCCAATTATTTATATCATCTTTAGTTGGAAAACATGACTGGCAGTTGATCCATGTCCAGTTTTTCTGTTTATAATTTCATTAAGATCATAAGATACTGGGAATAAAGAAATAGATTGCAAGTACTTACACAGCCCATAGTGTAGAATTTGGTGTGAATACAGAAACTAGGAGAAAGGCGCAGGGATTGTTGTGATGTTGCTTTCTTTATCCTTTAAAGTTCATGAAGAAGTTAAAAGTAAACATTTCAGAAATGAGTCACTGGTTTTCTGTGGGTTTTCACCTCCTCACTCTGAGTGGAATAGAGCAGGCAGGATCACGTGACCCTGTTTTCATGGAACCTTTTAGAGATTCTGTTTTGTTCTTGGTGACAAGCCCGCAGATGGAAAAATCACACAGAGAACACAGTTGCAGTTGATCTGGCACCATTACAACAGACACAGACAATGCAATGGTTCAAGAACAGCTTCGATTCTCACATTACCGTTGGGTTATGAGAGTCTCTCAGGAGAAACCCTGAGCATAGAATTTCCCTGGTAGTTATCCTGACCTAGAGGCACTCTCTCAGCTGAAAAGAGTTTAGCAGTTATATCTAGAAGGGGAAGCATCATCCGTGGGAGGGACGTCTGAAGATTCTTTCCAAGTATCTCTTTAAAAAGCTTTGTGTTTTGGCAAACCCAGTCAGTCTATGTCAATGGCAACATAAGGCTGTACCCAAAAGGAAACCGTTCATTTTTCTCTACCTAGCTTTGAAAGGATAAGACACTGACCAGCAAAAAGGGATGTAAAAAAGAAAGGGTGAACCACATAAGGTGTAAAACAAAGAAATAGCTGTCTATTACTACAATCAATTCCCACAGCTGGCTGGTAAAGTGAAAGCTTCATTCAAAGAGTCTTGATTAGTCTGGACAGACAAGGCTATCATTACTGCAGTGAATCTTTTGGTGTTTGCGGATTAGGTCAATATTTCATCCCAAGGACAGGAAGAGTTAATTTCACAGGATTTTCATAAGTTACTGAGTGAAATTATAGAATATTCTTTGAGTCTTTCTTAACTAGATCTCAATTTTCCAGCATATGACAGATGTATTGATAGGCTATGGTTATTATTTTATATTTCCCATACTCCCCAAGGGAAAGGACCATGTGTTTCTTAACTAATTACAAACATTTCTGAGCCTATAAAAAGAGTAAGTACTTTATGAGAGCTTAGAAAGTATTTGTTGAATAAGTATATAAGGGTTAATAGAAAATTCGAAACTTTTTTATGTCTTTTTCTTGAGAAAAATAAAAAATGAAATCATAAGAGCTTTTATATAAACCCTGCAAAAGGAATGTCTGGAACTATCCTTTCCCTAGTTCTCAACATAATTTACACTGTCTTTAGTGGGAGAAGATCAAAAGTCCTAAAAATATTCAGCTTGTGTAACTAATTACTACTGCACCAGCTTTTCTTCCTCCTTTGCATTTTCTCATCTGATACTCTTACTAATAAAACTGTCATTTTTTTACTTCAATAAAAGGTCATTTGTGACAATAACCCCCTCTGCCTACTAACAGCAAGAGCCTGTATTAATATTTTAAATGTACACAGTGGTATTTCCAAAAGGTCAGTATTTTTTTAAGACATAAAATGTCATTCCTAATTCTTTTCCTTCTTGCTCTCTGCTCCCCATCACCACCATTTGGCTGTTCAACCTCAAATTTGGAGTTTATTATAAATCACAGTTGATCTAGTAGACATCAGGTAGGACATCAGATGGAACACAGGAGGCATATGTTTTTATGCTCATATTTCTAAGAGGGCTAAATACTCAAAGAGGACTATGATAGGGAAAGGATTTCTGAATAGGTGTGTATTATGAGCTTAAACTGTGTTTGTCATGTAGAGACATTTAGGGAGTTAGCTCACAATTTAGTGGCTGCAGACACCTAGCATTCTATCAGTGTGATTTAGTGGATCTTCAGATTCTGTGTCTCTCACTGGTTGCATACCACCAACTTAGAAGGAGAATACAAGTGGGAGATTGCAGGAGGAGACAGGAGAGAAGAAGGAGGATGGTCTACCAAAAAAAAAGAAGAAGAAGGAGAAGAAGGAGAAGAAGAAGAAGAAGAAGAAGAAGAAGAAGAAGAAGAAGAAGAAG
>OU015742.1:10251050-10279933 GCA_907169655.1 Acomys percivali | reverse complement strand
GTGTGTGTGTGTGTGTGTGTGTGTGTGTGTGTGTGTGTGTGTGTGTGAGTGTGTGAAATAATGAGTGCTCAGTGTTTTCCAACAGGGTTTTGTTTGTAGCTGCAAATCATTATAAGCTGGAACTGAGGGGTATTTCAGTGGGTACAAGCAAGCAGATCCCTGGAGCCCATATAAGGGTGAGGCCAACACAGTAATTTACCTATAATTTCAGCATGAGGGTATTAGAGACACAAAACTACCAAAGCAAGATTGGCTTGCCAGTTGATAAACTCAGTATACAAAGTAGAGAGTGAGAGAGGAATAGACCCAATATCAACCTCTAGCCTCTTTATGCATAAGTATACATATGGCGTACATGTACAGATGGACATATGTACACACATCACACACAAATCCAAAACTTATAAGCAAACCATATGTCTGTCAATAAGGATTTGTTAAACTATGTGTAAAAGGACTATGCTCCCCCATTAGGAAATCCAGTGGTTATTAGTAAACACACATTGATAGGAGAAACACTAAATGGACTCTATATGCAATAATAATAAAAGGAGAAAATGAGGTCTTGAATTTCAGAAGGAGTGGGAGCATAGAAGAAATTGAAAGGAGTAGATATTATGTAAATACTGTATTCATGAAGAAAACTCAAATATATATATATATATATATATATATATATATATATATATATATATACATACATACATACTATGGCCAATCACACAGTTAAATAGTACACAGCCATTTGAATAAATTCAATTTTTGTAGGTCTATTTCAACTGGTATGTAAAAAATAACCTTTAAATTTTTCCAAGCAGAGAGTCATTTAGAGAATGTCATTTATGATGACATATAATTACACAAAAATAATGCAAATTTCTGTCAGTAATTGCACAGATCATTTGCTCCTAGGAATGACAGCATTGTGACTTCAGGACAAAGAAGAGGCAATGACTTTCATGTAGTTCCTACCCAGAATCTTCACAACTTTCCTATCATTCTCATTTCAATATCTCTATGACCCTCCAACTACAGACATTTCCTCATTGCTTCTCTTTGTTTTTTGTTTTTTCTTTTTGCTTTAGACTAATCCAGAGAAGAAGAACAGCACAAGGACAGAGAGATTGCATCTTAAAACTAGTGGTTTGCATGCTTTATTGGGCTTTGGAACTTTTCTCTTATAAGGAGCTCTATGTGGTATACAGGCACAGGTATGTCTGTGTGTCTGTGTGTGTCTCTGTGTGTGTGTGTGTGTGTGTGTGTGTGTGTGTGTGTGTGTGTGTTCACATATATAAAGATGGACTTGTGTGTTCAGTGCATGAGCAGCCCCAAGATTGCATTAGTAGTCTTCTGTGATTGCTTTCTTATTCATTGAGGCTGGCTATCTCAATTGAACCCAGAGTTCTAGTGGGAAATTTGAAAATTGCTTTTCTAGTCCCTAAATTTTAAAAGAAATGTTATGGACAAATGATATAAACAATAGAAACATGTTTCAGTGTCCTGTGCCCATCCTTTCTCTTCATTGGGCTTATTTGCCTTAGACAATAGTTACACATTTACTTTCTGTTTACAGAAAAACAGAAAGCACTGTGCAGATCTCTATGCACTAGGGAAATAGGCCAAACAGCCTTAAGGCAAAGTGAAAACATTATTTACAGAACATTTCAGTGAGTGAGTGAGTAGCATGATGTAGAAAGTAGAAAACCAGAGGTGGATAAAGTTTGTTCTGCATTTCTAGGCTTTCAGGTTGCTACACCTTCATCCTCCAACAGTCAGGGACCATAGTGCCCAATGGAACTTGAAGAGATACCACCTCTGATTCCTCATCGAATGTTGAAGGGCCAAGTTTTGGTGTTGCTTGTGCAAGCTAAAGAATAGACGTGATGGCAACTATTAGAAATCCGTGGTGCAATTTGTTCCTCAGTTCACAGCTGATACATTAGTTATGTAATTTGTCACAAATGATCATATTCTCTCCTTAGCTGACAAAATGAAGAGGGAGTGGGAGAGGGAGGAAGGTGGGCGGGAGGGAGAGAAGGAAGAAGAGGGAAGGGGAGGGACAGGGAGGGGGAGCACGAGAGGAGAACACAAATCTTATTGGCTAAAGAAAACTTCAAAGTATCACAATTTTAAATTAGTTTTTGTGCCATGCTTTCTCTAGTATCTGTGAGCAGTACCATGTGGAACTATAGCTTGAAAGTACCCAAGAGAAAATGATGGATTGAGTGTATATGCATCTCTGTCTATAAATTGATTTTCTAAAAAAGAAACAAAAATAAAAGAAAAAAATAGAGTAGAAGGCTGGAAATAATAAAACTCAGGGCTGAAATCAATTAAATAGAAAAAAGAGAACAATTTAAGGATTCAACAAAACCAAGAGCTGCTTCTTGGAGAAAATAGAAAAGATAAACAAACCCTTAAACAACCCAATTAAAAGGCAAAGAAACAGTATCCAAATCAACAAAATCAGAAATGAAAAGGAAGACACAACAACAGATACCGAAGAAATCCAAAATAATAATAATAATAATGATGATGATGATGATGATGATGATGATAATTAGGTCTTACTTTGAAAGCCTATATGCCACAAACATGAAAATCTAAATGAAATGGTTGGTTTTCTTGATAAATTCCATTTTCCAAACTTGAATTGAGATCAGGCAAACAAATTAAATACTCCTATTTCTCCTTAGGAAATAGAAGCAGTCATCAAAAGTCTCCCAACCAACCAAACAAACAAACAAAAGAAGCCTAGGGCCAGATGGTTTCACAGCAGAATTCTACCAGACCTACAAAGAAGAACTAATACCAATACTCTTTAAACTACTCCACAAAACATTACCAAACTCATTCTATGAGGCCACAGTCACCTTGATACCTAAACCTCACAGAGACCCAACAAAAAAAGAGAATTTCAGACCAAATTCTCTTATGAACATTGACAGAAAATCACTCAATAAAATAATCACAAACCAAATCCAAGAACACATCAAAGATATCATTCACCATGACCAAATAGGCTGCATACCAGGCATGCAGGGGTGGTTCGATATATGGAAATCCATCAATGCATTCAATCAACAAATTGAAAGGAAAAAACCATATGATCATCTCCTTAGATGCCAGAAAAGCATTTGACAAAATCCAACATCATTTCATGTTTAAAGTCTTAGAGAGATCAGGATACAAGGTACATGCCTAAACATAATAAAGACAATATACAGCAAACTGATGGGCAACATCAAACTAAATGGAAAGAAACTCAAAGGAATTCCACTAAAATCAAGGACTAGACAAGGCTGCCACTCTCTCCATATCTCTGCAATATAGCACTTAAAGTTTCAGCTAGAGCAATATGACAACAAAAGGAGATCAAGGGTATCCACATTGGAAAGGAAGAAGACAAAGCATCACTATTTGCAGATGATATGATAGTATACATAAGTGACCAAAAAAAAAATTACACCAGAAAACTCCTAGAGCTGACAAACAGCTTCAGCAAAGTGGCTGGATACAAGACTAATTAAAAATATCAGTAGCTCTCCAGTATACAGATAACAAATGGGCCGAGAAAGAAATTAGGGAAACTACATCCTTCCCTATAGCCACAAATAATATAAAGTATCTGGGTATAAAACTAACCAAGTAAGTGAAAGACTTGTGTGAAGAAGATATCAGAAGATAGAAAGGTCTACCATGCCCATTGATCAGGAAGATCAACATAGTAAAAATGGCCATCTTATCAAGAGCAATTTACAGATTCAATGCAATCCCTATCTAGAAAAATTAATTCTCAACTTCATATGGAAAAAAACAGAATAGCTAAAACAATCTTGTACAATAAAAGAATATCCATCACAGATCTCAAACTATACTATAAAGCAATAGTAATAAATGTGTCATGGTACTGGCATAGAAATAGGCTCATTGATCAATGGAATCAAATTGAAGACCCAGAAATAAGCCCACACATCTATGACAGCTGATTTTTGACAAAGAAGCCAAATCCATACAATGGAAAAATGATAGCATCTTCAACAAATGATGTTGGTCTAACTGGAAGACTACATGTAGAAAAATGCAAATAGATCCATATTTATTATATTGCACAAAACTAAAGTCCAAGTGGATTAAAGACCTCAACATAAAACCAGATACTAAATCTGTTAGAAGACAAAATGGAGAGGAGCTTAGAACTCATTAGCACAGGAGACAACTTCCTGAACAGAACACCAACAGCTCAGGCTCTAAGATCAACAATTAGTAAATGGGACTTCATGAAACTGAAAAGCTACTGTAAGGCAAAGGACACTGTCAACAGAACATCCTACAGACTGGGAAAAGATTTTTACCAACTCTACATTCAACAAAAGGCTAATATCCAAAATAAATAAAGAATTTAAGAAATTAAACACCACCAAACCAAATAACCCAGTTAAAAAGGGGGTACAGAGCTAAACAGAATTCTCAACAGAGTAATATTAAATAGCTGTGAAATAAATAAGGAAATGCTCAACATCTTTAGTCATCAGGGAAATGCAAATCAAAATAAGTTGGAGATTCCATTTTACACCCATTAGAATGGCTAAGATAAAAACATTTCAAGTTACAGCACATGTTGGCAAGTGTGTGGAGAAAGGAGAACACTCCTCCATTGCTGGTGGTAGTGCAAACTTGTACAGCCTCTTTGGAAATCAATCTGGTGCTTTCCAAAATCAATTTCGAATACTGGTACCTCAAGACCCAGCTATACCACTCCTGAATGATGCTCTAGCATTCAACAAGGACATTTGCTCAACTATTTTCATAGGGGCCTTATATTGTAATAGCCAGAATCTGGAAACAACCTAGATGTCCCTCAGTGGAAGAATGGATAAAGAAACTGTGGTACATTTACACAAGGGAATACTACTCACCTATTAAAAAGAAGGAAATCTTGAAAATTGCAGGCAAATGGATGGAACCAGAAAAGACCTTCCTGAGTGAGGTAACCCAGACCCAGAAAGACACGCATAGTATATGAGCACTTATATATGGAACTTAGCCTAACACAGATGTCCTCTGAGAGATATCACCCAATGGGGGATCAGGACAGATGCTGGCACTTGCTGCTGGATTCTGAGTGGCGCACTGAGTGGCATGGAAGAATGGGGGGATGGAAGGACCCAGATTGTTCAGGAGCCCCACAAGGAGATCATCAAGGCTGGTGGATCTGGACCCAAGGGGACTTGCATAAACTATTGTACTAACCAAGTGCAATGCATGCAGTAAACCTAGACACTCTGTTCCGATCTAGCCAATGGACAGCTCATTCTCCAAGGTTGTTGAGAGAGCAGGGACTGCCTCTGACACAAACTCTGGTGCCCTATATTTGGTCACTTCCACTTGATGGAGAGGCCCCATGGGCACAGAGAGGAAGGAGAAACAGGCTATCCAGATGAGACCTGATATGCTGTAGCCATATCATGTGGGAGGAGGTCCCCTTCTGTCAGAGTTCTGGTGGAGGGGATTAGGGCCGAAGAGGGAGTGTGGGAAAGGGAAGAAACAAGAGGGGGATAATTTTCTGGATATAATCTGAATAAATTAAAATTAAATAAATAAATTTGTTTTCTAGTAGTCTGTAAGCTGATGACAGAGATATAAATGAATCAAATTCTAAGTCTATCCCTGGCCTGATGATGGAACACATGAATGTGTGATTGGATGGTTAGGTAAGGCACTCCAAAACACAAAATGCATCCACTGATTTAGAAGACAGTTAAACATCAAGAGAAGACTTAGGTCAAGGCTGAACAACAAAGAGAAGTAAATTGTCCAGTTAGGCAGATACATGGGGAAGATGTACAGAAGTGGCAGGAAATAAGATGACAGAGAGAGAGAGAGAGAGAGAGAGAGAGAGAGAGAGAGAGAGAGAGACAGAGACAGAGACAGAGACAGAGAGACAGAGAGACAGAGAGAGACAGAGACAGAGACACAGAGACACAGAGAGAGACAGAGAGACAGAGAGAGAGAACAGAATAGGCTCTCTGACCAGATGGACATCACTCCTTGCAGAAGATTACGAGAGGTTTTAAGGTATGGATTTCTTTCTTCTCTGAAATAAGACACCTCAACTGGATCATCTTATAGAAATCTCTGACCTTCTCTGACAGGTGCCTAACCACTAAGCTAGTGTTAGCTTATTTAAACTCAAATTAATATCAACACAGAAAAGAAGAGGAAGAGTATGATATGGAGTAAAGTGGCAAATATTTCTGTGTTTATAATGCCAGACCAGGGAGCTTAAGCATTTGATGACAAATGTACCTTCAAAATCAGTCATGGACTCAGCTTTGTTATACGACCTTAGGCTTCACACATATTTTGCCACTCTAAGAAAAAAACTAGAAAACCTATAAACTCAAACTTATTCACCTATATTTTTTTTCAGTCTACACCACAGCATTGCCTTTTGATTGAAACACGTGGGTTCTACAAATTATATTTTGGCAGTTCGACTTTGAAAGTGCACAGTCAGCTTTGCATCCTAGAATCCATTCAATGTTTAGTATTTTCATTTCTGTAAGCTCAAAATTTAATCACGATTTTGCAAAATAAGTGAATCCATGATTATAGATATATTCAGTTATTCATGAGCCCACAGTACCTGAATGGGTTTGCATGCAGGTCTAAAGGCAGGCAATCAGCATTCTTCTCAACACTGGCAAGTTACTGTTTGGAAGGAGAAAGAATGATTCTTATAGTATTAGCAGAGAAAGAATTAGCTATCCAAAGTAGGCACTCAGATGCTACCCACTCATGACCTGCTGTGAAGAAAGAAACATTCTGATGCTATCCAAATCACATTCCAAATTCTTAAACAAAAATCAAGCCTACCTGCATTTAGTTACCCCATAAAACGCCCTCCTAAACACCATAATTATGAGCCCAATTCCCCTACAAATTAGAATAAACAGCTCTTTGTGCACAGGGATACTGAACCAGAAATAGACAAACTAATGATTGCATCACTTCTATTAGTCCTCTGGCCACAACTTCCAGCAAGTCAGGAAATCAGCTGACTGTGAAAACCTGGCCAGGTGACCACGCAAGAAGTCTTTAGGGATAGCTGATAACTGTCTCTCAGGAATTCTGCTGAGCTCAGCTAGTGAGAGTTTGCTTGGAATTTAAATCAAATTTCAGTATTTCCATTAGGCGATAAAGAAGCTAATGCATCATAAACCTGACTGGTCTCTCTCCCTCCTCACCTTACTCTCACTCAGCCTAGACAAGATTTCTTTAAGGTAATGGGGAAAAGTCACCATTTATTGCATCCGGCCGAGTCCACACAGAATGCCTTTTCCTTTCTGCATCATGTGTTTTTTGCACTTCAAAAGACCTGGAATTTCAGAATTATGTTGTCTGTTCTCTTTTCCTTTTTGTCTGCAGGAAAGGGTTTCTATGTATTCCATATCTCATACATGCTTTTCTACAGCTTATACTCCTAGCATACTCATTGCCATCTCCTAAATTCCTACTTAGACTCCTTTTGCTCTGTAAACTATCCCAAATGGTACATTATAATAGTGTTCAGAGCAAAAGAAAAACCTGAAGACAATAACACTGATCACGTTCCCTTAAATATTATTCTACAATACAGGTGTCTTCGTACAGAGCTATGCAGTTACTATGACACATCTTGAAAAAGTGTTTTAATTAAAGAAATGGTATTGTCTCCTATACCAACTATGAAAATAAATTCAACAATAAACAAATTGCCAAGAACTAGTGCTAAAATTTAAAAGCTTTACAAATGTTCTCACACAAATGTGAATTCCTTATTTTGGAGTCTATCTGATTTAATACACTATATGCATTAAAATGTAAACTTTAGGGATGGACAGATGGCTCAATGGTTAAAAGTATACACTCTTCTTCCAGAGGATGTATGTTTGATTCCCAGAACCCACATGGTATATCACAATTATCTGTAACTCTAATCTCAGAGGTTCTGACACCTCTAATAATCTCTGCATTCACCAGTCATGCACAAAGTACACAGATGATATATATACAGGCAAAAAATCCCATATATACATATATATATATGTATATATATGTATATATATATATATAATAAAACAAGTTTTAAAAATAAAACTATGAGAATTTAAAAGTCTTTACCAAAAGGATATCTTTATCTGGATGCCAAAAATTATTTTTAAATATTTGAATATTTTATTTACTAATACTTTTTACATGCAGTAATTTATACCCAAAAGTAATAAAGCATCATTTCAGAAATAAACTCAATGGGGAAGTATCCAGATGTACAATTATATTCTCCTCTGTAATCTCCATAAAAACTATTGAACAAATTTAAGATATTGGAAAGACATTAACCTAAGACATCTGTCAAATTAATTGTTTCTTTTCATTTTTCCTCACTGCATTTACTAATGAGGCATTCACTGACTGTAGCACATCGAATCCCTCTAGAACAGAGAAAAAAATGCCAAGTCACTAGGAAGTCAACCTGTTGAAATGCCACAGAGGGAAACAAGGATGCCCAAGAAGGCCAGAGAGACGGAGCAGACACCACTCTGACCAAAAGCAGAACTTTGAAAGTGAGAGAGACACACACAGAGCAAGCTGGAGCCTCCCCTCCTGAAGGTTTATCAGACATCTAATCCTGATTTCATCACTTTGATTTCTCCTCTGTAGAACATTGTAGATGGACACCCACGGTTTACAACATCAAATACAAAAGACTACTCAAGGATAACTTACAACTGAAAATAGAGTGGTAAAACAAGCCATTAAATTGCTGCTTGAAGTCATAGTAAACTATTTCCTACAATTGTTCTACATCCAAATTGGTCACTTGTGACAAATACACAGCATTTCTGCCCAAGCTCTGTTCCTTCTGAAAGGCTACTTAATGTTTGGAGATTGTGATTAGCCAGAATAGACTTTAATAGAATAGTCAAGGCAAAATTACCTTCTGTTAGACTTGACATCAGAGCCGATGGAGGAAGGAGACATCGTGTTCTGTAGTTGTCAGCAGTAAAAAAAAAAAAAAAAAATCACTTAAATCTCTGACTAGTTATCAGCTCGAATCTGTTATAATAATCAGACTCTTTTGTGGAAATCAATTAAGTGCAAGATAGTTCTAATTCACAGTCCATTGTCTTCCCGGCTACCAAGCAAGTAGGTACCGATATTGCTCTGTCTTTAATAGAAACCAAGGCTCTGAGAAGTTACACAGGCTCCAAATATAATAGCTAATAAAGACTGGAGTTAATGCATGAAATTAAACCATAGTGGTTCTAAAATCCATGCTCAGTCTACTATTAGAGTTTTCTATCTGTAGCTTAGGATGCATTTTAATGAACTGCAAAACGTATGTGGATCCATTGGAAGTGAAGCAGATGGAAGAAGGATGCCTGTGGCAGAACTACATGGAGAGAGCCTGCAGCCTTACAGCTTAGGTCCTTTCTGTACACTCTAACCTCCATGCAGCAGCCCCATGGCTTTCTGTGGGAAGCAAGGGTTCTGGGGAAACTCTATTGACTGCAGCATCATCTCCCACATATACAGAGATATCCTTATGCATGCTTTGGGCCACAAGTTCGGATGCTTACTCAACCCCACTGTTCCTTCTAGATAAATGGTTCTTTCTTTTCCTCCTGAACTCCAAGCTTTAAAGTCATGAGTCTCTGTAATTTATGTGATCATGTTTTCCATTGAATTGTAATTTCTGTACCCAAGTTCTAAAGTCAAGATACTAAAGAGTAAGATTAATCAAAAGTGATGGAAACTGGTGCTAGTCAAGAAAACAAAAAGGTTTTATTAAGGAAAAACATTACATCTAAAAAGTGAACATCAGTTGCCTTTTATATACTTTATACTTATTCACTGAATATGTATTATTTAATTTGTATTAATTTCATATTGTGTTTACACATACAAATATAAAAAAACAAAACCAAACTACCTATGTTTCTTTATGAACCAAATATGAAAATTTAAAAGAACAATTTGTGGGCTCAGATATCCTCTTGGCATGCTGGTCAAGGAAGAACGATGTTATTTTAAATTCTTCCCTCATTAGAGGAGGCACTTTGCTTCTTCAGAGTTCCTGTGCGTTTGTGTCGGGGCTGTACTGGCATTTTTACTGTGGTGTTTATAAATCATGATGCAGTTCCACCACTGTTTCTCACACACTCATTAATTTGTTCCCAGCGGCAGTTCATTACCGACATCACAAGCAAAGCGTGCTCTCTCTCTGGGCACAAGAGGGCCCACTGGAAATTAAGCTGACATGGCTGCCATGCCCCTCAGAGCAACCAACCGGTCTTGTCTCCTGTAGCAGGGTGGAGGCAAGCACAGGAAAGTGGCTGGGATGGAGGATCCTGCCTCCTACTGCCTGGCACCTTCTGAGGCTTCCACTGCAATGAGCAGTAGTTTCTTAAAAAGGTTGGGATCCTGCACCCTTTTCTGAAATCTCATCAGAGAGCGTGGACAGGAATCTAGCTGACTCCATGAGAATAAACAAAGTCCTGCCGAACTTAGTTTTTGAGAAAGTGCTATTGTATTTGTGTGCCTATTTTTAATTATTAGTGAGAGAGCAAGGGATCAAGGTGGCGAGTTATATGTCTACAAGTGTCAGGGAACATGTTTGGTGGTCAGAAAAAAAACACTGTGGCATTGGTTTTCTCCTTCCATCTTTTCATGTGCTCCAGGCATTGAACCCAGGTCTCTAGGCTTACATAGTATGCGCCATGACCCACTGAACCATTCATCTGGTGCCCAGGGAGCCTTAGTTTTAGATAAACTTCATGTTCTAGATTGAGAGAAGAAATTTTTTTCTCTTTCTGTTTTGCTGTTGTTGTCAGTGGTCTCATCAGTCCCAGGGTCACAGCAGATCAACACCATGACCCAGGCCTAAGCAGGAACAAGACAGCATGAGCTATGGGCATCTCAGTATACCTTCACTGTCCATCATCGTTTCGTTTGGCTGTTCCCTTCTCTTTCATGTAGTGGGCAAGTGAACTGTGGATAAGATACTGTGTGCTGAGGGACAGAACTTAGAGCATTGGGTTCAATCCGTCGCCCTCTTCCATCACAGAAACCACTGATGTGGTTTCTGATTTAGATCACAAGCAAAATCTGATTAAGAATATTTAGATTTAGAAGGAAGGTAACTGCTAAGTATTAAGTTACTGTTTAAAAAAAGGTAGGTAGGTTCATAGAAAAGAACCTGAGGTGAGTCATCCTTCAGGTGATCTTTATTAAGAGTAACGCACAAAGACTTCCACAGCAAAGAGGGAAGCCTGAAAGGACAGGGCTCAAAGAACAAATAAGAGTGTTGCTTTTCCTTCCCTTACCAGGAAACTGGGACAGAGGGGAGGACATCCTATTGGGACTCTAGATGAGAGAACCATGGGAGAATAGCAATGTAGAAGGATCCAGTGGGTCCTAGAAACCTACAAGTAGAACATTATGATAGGCAGATATGGGCCAAGGGGTCCCGCTCAAACTAAGGCACTAGCCAAGGACAATACAGGCGGTAAACTTTAAACCACTACCCAGATCTAGCCAATGGACAGGACAGTCTCCACACTTGAGTGGAAAGTGGGATATGACTTTCTCATGTACTCTGGTGCCTCACATTTGACTATGTCCCCTGGAGGGGGAGACCTAGTGGCACTCAGAGGAAGGACAGCTGGTCACTGAGAAGAGACTTGATACTCTATGAGCATATACAGGGGAAGGTAATCCCTCTCAGGAACAGTCATAGGGAAGGGGTATAAGGGGAAAATGGGAAGGAGGGAAGAATGGGAGGATACAAGGGATGGGATAACCATAGAGATGTAACAAGAATAAATTAATAATAATAAAAAAAAGAACCACCAAGAAAAAAAAAGAGTGTTGCTTTTTAATTTTTCATTGGTGGGAATGGAGAGGACTACATTCTCCAAGATGAGTCCAAGACTGTGTTCTAGATGGCAAGAAAGCTTTGGTCAAAGCCTAGGATGCCTCAAGGCCATTTTGAGTCAGAGCAACTAAGAGGGGGAGGCCTTGCTTACAGAGGTGAGGAGATCAACTCAGCTTTCTCCCCTACACAGCCCAAGAGGCGAGACTGCCAGGGAGTATCTGGCATTGCTTGGGGAGAGATTAGATAAAGCATCTGTGAGAGGAGAGTTACTGGTTACACAATGTCAAGATGGAGCGAGACGTTTCCCAGCAGCCATTTCATAGATCACCCTGAAGCCTGTAGTGAAAAATTCCAACCATTTTGTGTTTATGGGACCTCAGAAGACAGAGAAGGAGACTGGAGAGATCCTTAACAATTCTTTAGAGGCTCTACCTAACAGAAGAGTCACCAAAGACACTTTTCTCATCTACATTCAAGCCATCAGCAATTTTGACCATCGCCATCTTCAGAACACAATAGATTTGACTATTGCATACTTGCCTCATAAGCTGCCATTCTCTTATCTGTTCCTGATGCTCTGAAAGAACCTCATTACTCACAGGATTCCTGCTTTCACTCTTGCTTCCCCTCTACCTACATCCTTCATGGCAGGCTGAGAGATGCTTCTTTAAATGTTATGTGAGATCGTGTTCTAGATGCTTTTTCTTGTTTTGATAATACACTTTCACTAAAAGTTAGCATGGAAAGGCAAGAGTTAATTTGTCTTCACTTGCAAGTCATAATCCATCATTGAATGAAATCAGGGCAGAAGCTCAAGGTAGGGACCTGGAAGCACAAATAATGGAGGAATGTTGTTTTCCTTTCTTATTCATCCTTAGCTAGGTTTCTTACATAATACAGCACCACCTTTCTAGGAATGGCACTGCCCACAGTAGGCTGGGGCCTCCTCTATCAAATTAAGACAATCAAGACAATCTTTCACAGACCCATTCCGAGACCAACCTGATAAAGAGGATTGATTACTTAACTGAGACTCTTTTCAGGTAACGCTAGGCTATGTCAAGTTGCTAGTTAATGCTAATTAAGACAGAGTTCATTTGTTTCCTATTCAAATCCCTTGTATGGCTGTAAGCAGAGAAAAATATAAAATCTCATGGTGATCAGAGGGATCCTAGTGATCTAGAAACTCAGTGATATAGAGCCCAGGTATTCCTTCTCTTCTGATACTGCCAAGCACTAGACACCCGACTCTGCACTAGAATATGTGCACAGGTAAGCTCCTGGCTTGTTTTGAAACGCTCACTCTGTCACTGCCTAAAGTACTCATTCCCCAAATTTTCCCTCAGCTTATGCTCTCTTTTACCTAGGGTCAAGCTGACATATCATTTATCTATATTTTCCTTCATGATCATCCAGTTTTACCACCTTATTTATAGTGCCTGTGTGCATGCATGCATACATTCATATCCATGTGTACATATTCAGCATTGTTTATATGCTTTGTTTTTCTTTATAGGCTCTTCTTCTTCTATAGATACATATATCCATTTTCTTATTTCTCTGTTGTCTATTTTCCATGTCTGAACTTGGTTAGAATATAAACTTCCTATGAACTCTTTGACTTGTTATTTTCTTCCTAAAATAGCACAGGACTCCTTTCAGGTGTTTAATGATTACTTGTAGAAATGACAGCATGCATGCCTTGATTCAGATACTGTAATGACTGTTTTTGCAGTCATCAAAGCACACAATGCAGAAGCTTCATAAATAACTTACTTGCATGACTGAGATGACCATCAAGACAACACCTTAAAAATGCCAGCATGCAGCCACACTAAACCACAGTGTCATAAGAACTACTCTAGGTCAGTTAGCTGTAAGAGGTTGGTTATCCTCAAGAGGAGTATCCACCCCTTGAAATTCATCAAGAAGCAAATAAACTAAGAGAATAATATGTCCTCAGCGTTCTCATCGACAGTACTGATGTGTTGTCAGTTTTCATTGCCTCTTGTTTGCTCAGTGACTTCTTTGTAATTTTGAAAATTAATCTAAGATTTAAATTTCTTAAGATTTATCTTATTTTATGTGTATGAGTGCTTTGCCTGTCTGTACATCTGTGCAGTGTGCAGGCAGTATCTGTGGAGGCCAGAAAGGGTGTTGGATCCCCTATGGGCTTACAGATGATTGCAGGTGTCATGTAAGTGCATGCAATCAAGCTCGAGTCCTCTAGAAGAGCAGCAAGAATTCTTACCCACTGAGTCACAAACTCATGTGTGACCATTTCTTAGACAAATATTTCATGCTTCATGGAATGTGAACCTAATAGGTGAATTTCCATCAGATTGTAGTTCTCTTACTATGGCTGTGTGGGAGACACAAAGTTTCAGTAAAACCTCAATTTACGGAGTGAAGAAGTGCCAGCAAAAAGCAATAGAGTCAAGATAAACTACTTAGCCAAGGAAAACAAATAACTCCATCCCTAACACATTTTCTCTAAAAGTTGCCTGATATTAAGTAGTTTGCATGAACCATAATGTATTCAATCTTTACCTTGTTGGTACACTTCCAAGCTTAATTTCTATTTTCCTCCTATAAAACCTGAAATAAACACACTCTTGCATATATCACATCACACCTTGCTGTGCTTTTATTTCTCTAGAAAAAAATTCCCCAGGGTATGCTGCTTGTGCTAAGGTATCAACATTTATAATTTTAAACAATATTCTAAGTCACATTTCAAATGCAAAAGCTACTTGCTCTCCCAGCAGGAGCATCTGACAGTGTCCCCATTCCCCGTACCTTAACCACATCATGCAAAAATAATGCTTTTACCACACTGGGTTGAAAAATCTGACAACTCAAAACATAGTTTTTTCTTTTTGTGTGCAATTTCTGTCTATGGTTATGATTTTTAAAAATTCATTTTTCCCTTCTTATCTGCATTGCCTTTTCACACTTACTGAAGCTGTTTGCCTTGGGTTCTTTCTTCAGTCACTTGAAAAATAGGACTAGTAAGTAGCCTTCTTCAATGGCCTAACTGTTGTAATTAACAATATATGTAGCTTGAATGTTCATTCTTCTGATGCCTATAATGCCTACTATACTATGTTTTATATTTATGCAGTCAAATTTCTCTATTTTATAAGATTTCTGTCTAGGTGAAGACTGTCCTATCATCTCAGGTTATGAAAATATTCCTTCATAATTTGTTCCAGATACATTATTTTTATTTAGTCTTTCAGTCCACTAAGAATGAACACTTGTGTATAGGGTTAAGAAAGACTTCTGTTGTTTCTTCTGTATGAGTAATAATGGTTTCATCAAATATAATCAATTAACTCCTGAATTGAAATGTAATCTCAGTGTGATAAATTCTCACACATATCTGGTAGTAATTTCTGTTTACTCAGCATTCTGACCTAAGCATAGTGAGTAAAAGCCACTAATGCCACATGGAATCATATATAATTTGCAAACAGAAATAACTTGATCTTACCACCATCCCAATATTTTAGCCAATTTCTAGGAGGAAAGTTCTCAGATTCAGTTCAATGACAATTCAAGCTCAATAATCACATACTCACTAGATATTCTCTATGAACCAGACTCTTTTCTGAATACTTCTATTACTCTCAAATAGTAAGTAATCCTAATAGACAATATTATCTTTATCTCAATTCTCTTTATTAAAAAAATCAACATAGAGAGCTTAATTACTCAAGATTTTAGCTTCCATTCTGACCTTAACATTGGCATTTTCCAGATCATACTTTTAGCTTTGTATCTTGAGCACTCTACTTATCACAACACAGGCGGTAAGCAATGACTATTTGTTTGGTTGGATTGGATTTTAAATATAAAACATTGTTTTATGCCGCACAGTCTTATACCATTAGGAAATAATGACTTTAAATGCATTTTCTCCTCAGAAACTCAGAGTAATTTCAGAACGGCAACTTCAGAGCTGCAAACGAACAGCTCTAATGAGTTCTGTTCAAGAATATTCTTCTCACCAGGAAATGATTGAAGACAAGGAGATAACCTCTCATTAATTCCTTATTAACCATCTTAATCAGAATTACATCACTGTCTCTCTCTGAACCTGGACAATTGTCAGCAGGCGCTGAAGCTTGAATTCATTAAGCCCACAAGGTGGGAAGGTCTAGACATCCAGCAGGGTCATTTCCTGTCCCCTAGGGGAGGCCATTTGATGAAGTTGTGCCTCTCTCAATTCTAACAGTAGCTTTTTATTTGTATTTTATTGCCATGCAACCTACAGAATCCAGCACTTATAGCTACTGAGCTCTCAAATGCTTTGCCAGAAAGCTCTTGGAAAGGGCCAGAGCACCAAGACAGCAAGTTCCTGCAAATGGATACATGTATGGCTACATACAGGCCAGAGTGTCCTGGGCCTGCAAGCTCACGGAAGAGTCTGCCTCTTAACTTCTCCAAGGAAACAACTGTCTTGCCACCATAGGAAACTTCCCAGAAATTGCTGTGTCAAGGGACTTCAGGAGAGTTTTTATCCTGCTCAGGTAAAACTCCCAATCCCAGTTGCTTCCAATTTCTCTGTGGTGAATACTGCAACTTTCTATGTCCTTAAATACAGCTTACAGAAGGCCTGGTATTCCTTATTTCAGTCTGCAATGTGAATGGGGAGAAACACCCCAACTTCCAGCCTGGGTGGCTAGTGCCCTTAGGATTGTTTGGGGGACTCGGGTAAGTGGATCAATCAGAGCCAGTGAAATATAAAAGACTTCTGGGAAATCATGTGATGTGGGAGATTTTAAATCTTTATGTCTACATGATGAGGAATAGCTATCTTGTTTCAAATCACTATACTGTTTGTTACTTTCTAGATATGTGGCCTTTGAGCCCATTCAAGCTTTTCCTACCTTGATTCTATTATTTGTAAAACAATAGCACTCTAAGAGCACTTCTCATATAGAAGATATGAAGACTGAATGAATGCCTGTTGGTGAATTATATAGAAAGGAACATATTGAAAGTATGCTTAAATATTAGGTACTATAAAAACACCTTAAGGTTTCTGTTAGAGAAATTTCTTACACTATTCCATAGTATTTGTAGTTCAAAACTATGTAATCTTGAACTGCCAGAGTCATGTGAGTCTGTGAGGGGCCTAAATGTCTTAAAACAGAAATGAAGAGGCCTGTGCCTAAGTAAAGATCTTTCCCATAATATATCTGTGTGTGTGTGTGTGTTTGTGTGTGTGTGTGTGTGTGTGTGTGTGTGTACATATAAAATTTATATGCACTTTAGTTGTTAGGATTTTAGAGTTAGTAGTCCTTTGGCTCAAGGTGATAAGCTTCCTGTATTATCAGAAGCAGAGTGGTAAGGTCACAGACAATGGATTTGTTGGAAGGAGGGAGCTCTGTTTGGGAGTTGAAGTGACATGAAAGGGTGCAGATGAGTACTTAGAATGTATTACATACATGTATGAAACGATCCAAGAACAAATCTAAGTTGCCGTGGGAAGACAAAAACCCCACCCTCAATTTATAAAATAGAGTAGTATACTTGTCCTAAGAACAGACTTTGAAACATCATTATCACAAAAAGGCTATGGTTTACACTAAGGTGCACATGTGTTACATATTACATGTGTTTGTACAAGATTGCAAGGATATATATCCACCATTATAGGATCGTTGAGAAGAATTCAACTGCCTTCAAACTCCTCTGCCCACTGAATTTTCTTCCCATCTTCTCCAATCCCCTGTGATGACTAATCTTATTACTCTTTTCATAGTTTGCGATTTCAGAATGTCATAGTCAGAATGATAAAATATGTGACCTTACACCTTATTGATCATCCTCTTTAGTGTACTTATTAGTTATTTCCATTCACCTTTCCTTTGTGGATCTTCTTAGCTTTCATCTCATCTGCTCTAAAGTATCATCTTGTGCTTTGGATGGACCACATTTTATTTATCCATTCACCTATAGAAGGATATCCTGACTGCTTCCAAATTAGAATAAATATCAATAAAGCTGCTATGAGCATCGTTATGAGGGGTTCTGGATAGAAATAACATTCCAAGTCATTTGGACAAAAACCAAGAGTCACCTCTGTTGGATTATGTGTTTGGAGCAGGCTTTGTTCTCTAACAGGCTGCCAGTCTTCCAAAGAGGGCCACGCCAGTGTGTGTCCCTACCCTGCCATGCCTGGCTGGGGAGTGGTCCCATCATGCCAACTCTTCACCAGCATGTTTTGTTCTCAGTTCTCTGGATTTGGGCCACTGTGATTTAGTGGCATCTAGTTGCTTTAGCTGGCATTTCTCTGATGTCATGCGATCAAGAGAACCCTTTCTTGTGCTTACTGGCCACCCATGCATCTTCTCTGATAAGTATGCTTTCATTTTTTCATTAAGTTAGTTTGCCTTATACTTTCTGCAAATGGCACTTCAAAGAAAATCTTTTCGATTTCTCTCTGTGAGAGGAGCTCTGAAGATTCCCTGCCAGTTATGTTGAGCTGAAATAGAGTATACAGTGACCAGACCTCTTTTTTTTCCTCTGCCATCCTTTGGTCTCAAGTGACTTCCAGCTAGTACAGGTGAAATGTATGCATTGAATGAAACACATCATTCCAGCCTCGAGCTCTATCCTCAAAGTCTGGAATAACAATATAGCATAAAATTTCTGCGTGGATTGGGAGGTATGAAGAGCACGTACTGATGAGCAAGAAAAGGTGGAAACTACAGGGAATTGCTAAACACTGGAGCTAGGGTGCTCTTTAGTAGGGCATAAAGACCTGCGAGAGGTATATAAACATTCATCAGAGAGTGAAGAGAAAAGGAGACAGCTAGGCCACTGTGAGCCCAATTCCAGGACCATGATGCCAGGAGGACAGATGTGGGTCCATATGCATTCATTTCCTCAGAAATCCAGAGCTTTGCAAAAATCCCATTGCTGGTCCACAGAAATCATTCTCATCTCCCTTTATCTGTCTAAACTACAAATGGTTGTGTTATCAGTCCCTGGATTCATTTTACACCTTTCATTTCTCAATTATTTGCTTATGCAATTTCTTCGACCGAAGAATGTTCATATGTATGCAGACACACATACTCCATGTCTCTGGTTTCCAAATCATTTCAAATCTGTTAAGGTGTCTGTCTGCTCCTTATTGGTGCAATGATATACTGTTAGTGAGTTAGGGCTTCTGCCATCACCACATCCCACATGCTCTGAAAAGGGGTGATGGGAGGCCCTGATGTGTAGTTGTTCTTTTTACTGAAATAAGTTAAGCTACTGAAATAGGGGTTTTATTTGAGAAGTAGTATAGTATAATGTAAAATTTGCTGATTTTCATAATATCCATATCCTGGATGGATATATTCTATATTTATACTCACCACTGCCAGTTGGAAGTCAACAAATAAGTGAACTCCTAACTGATTAAAGATATGTTGTGGTATAACAATATGTAGACAATTGCCTTTGCTGATATATATACTATTTCTGCAAATGGCCTAAAGAGTGTAGCAGCGAGATATAATAAAGCAACTAGCAAGAATGAAATTTGGGTGTGAGCTTCGATTTTAGTATAAAGCGTCTACTTATTCAATGGCATGATTTAAATACTTATATTGTCCATATTTTTAAAGAAGCTCTCAAATTTCTTAGAAATTGATCATTTATTTTTGTCACTGGTATAAATCTGGTGTGGCACACCACTGCACCTTCCTTACTTTTTGTAACATATTGAAAATTATTAAAAACAAATCACTACATGATTAATAAACAAAGTTAAAACTGCAGGTGCAATATTTAATGGTGAAAAACATGAAGAAACACAAACCAAGGGAAAAAACATATTTTGCTGCTAGAAAGTGGGAGAATATTTTAGGTAATATAAACTAGAAAATCTCCTTGGAGGGGTGACTATATTTTAAAAATAAAGTGAGGCAACAAAAACAAAATACTCTAAAGTATAACCCAACTGAAGTATGTTCTAACTTAGTTAATACAAAGTCCCTGAGGGATAGTTTAGCTTTATATGTCCAGGGAACAGTGTGCCACCCAGTATGCTAGAGTGATGGTCACAGTGGAGGATGCTGGGGAGGAAAATTGAAGATACCATAAAAGTCAGGGTCATACAGAATCTTGTGAGCTATGGTGGGAACTTTTTCTTTTAATTCAGATGGGTTAAGCCATGGAAGGTTTTGCTTGAGAAGTAACATAATTTTACATAAATTTAAAAATATTACTTAATCCTAACTGCTGTGTGAATAACAGACTACACACATGCAATTGTGGCAGATGTTAAGGGCTTTTCAAGGGGAAGTGAATAAAAAAAGAAAGAAATGATTATTGCAACTTGTAGCCAAGAATATAGAATAGCAAACAAGTAGTGAAATTCCAGTGATACTGAAAAGGCAGCCATGCACAGGATATAAACAAATGGGTGTGGCTATGTTCAAATAAAAATGTAGATGTTTTAAATTGATCATGAAAAAATATTATAGATTTTGATTTACATTCAGAATTTTAGATACACCAAGATAGGAAAGAAGTTTTCTTCCAAGCTGCCAAATACAAATAGCCTAAACACTAAGAATTTAACATTTATACAATTCCTGATTGTATCATGGTTCTTCTTGCTGTAGGTGTATATATGTGTATATATGTGTAATAATATAAATATATATACCCAGAAGATGCTCCAGCACATAGCAAGAACATTTGCTCAACCATGTTCATAGCAGCCTTATTCATAATAGCCAAAACCTGGAACCAGCCTAAGTGTCCCTCAGTAAAAGAATGGATAAAGAAACTGTGGTACATTTACACTATGGAATACTACTCAGTTATTTAAAACAAGGAATTCCCGAAATTTGTGGACAAATGGATTGAACTAGAAATGATCATACTGAGTGAGTTACCCCAGAATCAGAAAGAGTAAAATGGTATATACTCACTTATATCTGGACACTAGGCTAAGGGGCATGTCCCATGAAAGTCTTCACTAACCAGGAAACTGGGACAAAGGGGAGGACATCCTATTGGGACTCTAGGTGAGAGAAGCATGGAAGAATGGGGAAATAGAAGGATCCAGAGGGTCCTAGAAACATACAAGAAGAACACTATGATCAGATCTGGGCCCAGGGGTCCTACTCAAACTAAGGCACCACCAAGGACAATACAGGCAGTAAACTTCGAACCCCTACCCAGATCTAGCCAATGGACAGGACATTCTCCACAGTTGAGTGGAGAGTGGGGTCTGACTTTCACATGAACTCTGGTGCCCCATATTTGACCATGTCCCCTGGATGGGGAGGCCTGGTGGCACTCAGAGGAAGTATAGCAGGTTACCAAGAAGAGACTTGATACCCTATGAGCATATACAGGGGGAAGAGGCCCCCCTCAGTCACAGTCATAGGGGAGGGGAGTGGGGGAAAGATGGACAGAGGGAGGAATGGGAGGATACAAGGGATGGGAAAACAATTTAGATGTAATATGCATAAATTAATAAAATACATTAAAATAATATTTTAAAAATGCAGTTATAATCTGCCTAACGTAATGTTCTACTTGTAGGTTTCTAGGACTCTCTGTATCCTTCTTCTTTGCTATTCTCCCATGCTTCTCTCATCTAGAGTCCCAGTAGGATGTCTTCCCCTCTGTCCCAGTTTCCTGGTAAGTGAAGGCTTTCATGGGACATGCCCCTGGGGCTAGTATGAAGATATAAGTGAGTATATAGCATTTGAGTCTTTCTGCTTCTGGGTTAACTCACTCATTTTGGGCACAGGGGTCCCACTCAAACTAAGGCACCAGCCAAGGACAATACAGGCAGTAAACTTTAAACCCCTACCCAGATCTAGCCAATGGACAGAACATTTTCCACACTTGAGTGGAGAGTGGGATATGACTTTCTCACGTACTCTGGTGCTTCACATTTGACCATGTCCCCTGGGGTGGGGGGCCTGGTGGCACTTAGAGGAAGGACAGCAGGTTACCAAGAAGAGACTTGATACCCTATGAACATATACAGGGGGAGATAATCCCCCTCAGGAACAGTCATAGGGGAGGGGAGTAAGGGGAAACTGGGAGGGAGGGAAGAATGGGAAGATACAAGGGATGGGATAACCATACAGATGTAACAAGAATAGATTAATTAAAAAATAAAATTAAAAATTTTTTAAAATGTAGTTATAAAAGTAGCCTGGAGGACAGAATTAGCTCACAAGCTAGGGTATGCAGCACTCCTCCATCATAGAACTCAGTACACAGTAGAAAGACAATGTGGGCCACAAATGTAATTGTTACACTTTTCACAACTGTATTACCTAAATTAAAAAAGAAAATGATGAAACACATTTTAATTATATCTAACCCATTTCTAGAATATTATTATTAAGAAGTTCAGTCTTGACAAGTTTTCCCTTGTATGTGGGCAAGAATGTGTTTTTAGCTATCTTCTGTTTCATCCAGAAGATTTCATCTTGGGTAATTTAACATCATTAGGAAGTATTTATTGATTTCATTCAATATATTCCTATATCTATATTATCTTTTTAAAAATTTTATACATGATTTAGTGCACATTCTGTCCCAAAATGTCAGTGTGTAGGAATAAACCTTTTCCAGAAGGAAGACAACACTGAGACCCTGGCAACTGTTAGGCCCCACTGTTAGTTAAGCAATGGGTGATGAGATGGCAACCTCTCTCTCTGATCTTGGTATGAAATTCTTCTCCTCTGAGGTCTCATTGGAAAATGGCTAATAATGCAGGAGCTGGAATCCTGTTTTTATGGCAAATGAAAGTAATTTAAACAGCTACTTTATTCTCTTCTTTACAAGAACACAGATTGGGTACCCATCTTTCTATTGAATTGCTGTCAGGGAAGGCTTTACACAAGGTCAACATAACAGGACTCTCTCCAGCAGGTACCTCAAAGGACCTTAATACATTCAGAGGATTTATGTCAGTTTCCAGACACTGAAGATTGAGCTGATAATCGTAGGTATTTGGCAAATGCATTAGCATTTCTATCTGTGGAGATTTCAATGCCCTATTAGCTATTCTGAGTCATTTGCCCAGGGAGGAAACATACCAAGTTGAGTAAGTTGAGTTAGGAATTTTTCACTGCCCAGCACAGGCAGTATCATAGGAATCTCTAGTGTTGTCTGCAAGGGGAAATCAACCAGGGTGGCAGACTGCTTGGACTTCTAATGAATATGAATGTACAAACACAAGCATTTCAAAAAGCAACACTGGGAGCATAGTGAGAAGAAACCTGCTTTGAAGTGTGATCCCTCTGTGAGGACCCTGTGAATTATTTTCTTTAAAAAAAAAAAGACTGAACGATTTCCAGCACTTCTAAAGAACATACACTCTGGCCTGTATCCAGGATGCTTCCCAACAACCCCTACAGGCTAGTCCTCCTCTGTAAAGGTGACTTTCTCATGAAAAACAAAATGTTGCAAAAAGAGAACCATTGTGTTAACAGTAATTCAGAAGAAAGCATGGAGGAAAATAAAAGGGGGAGCAGACAGGTCCATTTGTCTATAAAAAAAAAAAAGACCCTACTTAAATATGTTTAACAGAAATACAGAGCTCTTGCAAGTATCTGAAATGAAAATTGATTGTTCTTGGTATCCTGGTTCCAAATGTGCCTCACAAGTGTCAAATAGAGGGGGCTACTGTTTCATTCCACCCACTGAATTTGACAAGGGAAACAGAGGCAGCTACAAAAGTAGTGATTTTGAGGCTGAAACATGACTTCCTGAAAATGATTTCACTTTTCTCTCAGTAGTGACCAATAGTCATCAACTATACTAAGAAAGAATGACTGTATTTGAGCTTGGCACTCACGAGAAGGTGAACCAAATCGGAGTGGTCACTAAGATGACCCCCAACAAAGTTCTACATGGTCTCCATTGACATTTTCAGCCTTGAACATGCTAAGTTCCAGAAAGAGGAAAATAAAACAATTTACTGTGTTTTTCACATTCCAAGCCATGCAGCACACTGTTATTCACAAAGCTGATCCTCTCAAATAAGTTGAACACAAAATTATAGCTATGGAAAATTCCTTGGAAACTGTCAAAATTTCAGATATGATTCTTAATGGTTGAGCTTTGATCAAGGCTGTTTATATTTCTACAGGTAAGTATACTCTTAACACAGCATGCATACTTCTGACTTCAGTCTTTTTAAATATATTCTATTAATTTATTCATATTACATCTCAATTGTTATCCCATCCCTGACTTCAGCCTTGACCAAGAGCCTTTCTCTGTCTATTGTTTCTTATATATACACACATATATATATGCAGTTTACCCATGCACGGACAATATGCACCACCCTACCACGAAGTGGATCTGTCCTGGGGATGGCACACAATCTACATCCAGCTTCCTTTGCTAAAAATGAAAGAACTAGAACAAATATTTCAGAAGCTTGCTCACCCTTTCCCAAGCTCTCTTTCCCAGACCTAGGTCAGGTCACACAGATTCTGCACCAGGGCAGACAAATGAGGTCATCTATAACCTTGCCAACCAGCGCCATGCCCACACTCCCAGACCTAGCTGTGCTCATGTTACTGTGTACCAGGCCAAACAGCTGAGACTTGCATCCCCATCTGCTATGCAGTTCTGACACTCCCAGAAGGCTCAGCTGAGTATGTGCCCCTCCATTGCCAACCCTGCATGGAGCATTCCCCAAAACCTCACCTCACCATACCATTCTATACTCCCAGGCCTAGCTTGGAACACAGCTTTAGCACCAGCATTGTCACAAGAACTCACATTTGCATGTTTTCCTAGGACAACAAGAAAAGACCAAATTATGGATTTTAGGCATTACGGAAGGATCCCAGTTAAATGGCATAGACAAGAAATCATCATTCAAGAGCATCATAGAGGAAAACTTCTGAAAATCAATGAAATATATCTTTATAGACACAAGAAAGACACAGAAAACACTAAATACGTCTAGAAATAAATGCCTCATAGCATAGTATAAAGTACAGAACAAAGAGAGGGAACTGAAAGCTGCAAGAGAAAACCACAAGTTAGAATAATCGTTGACTTCTCAGTGTCTCAATGGAAACTTTAAAAGGCAGAAGAGCCAGAAACAATGCCTTCCTAGTTCTAAAAGACTACAGATGCCAGCTTTTGCAGGAAAAAGTAAACGTTCCATTATATAAACACACATACCTGTGCACACGCGTGCTCACACACACACACACACACACACACACACACACACACACTAATTTTTAAGAGTAGCAGACCAATTTCTTTGGTGGAAGAAATTTTAAGAGAGCATAATATTAAATCTGTGGAATGGAAATTACATAACAGACTAATGAATAGCAAGTAGACCACAAATTAAATCAAGAAAAAATATTTTTAAATTCTTGTTTTATATATTTTATTAATTTATTCATATTACATCTTAGTTCTTATCCCATTCCTTGTATCCTCTCATTCCTCCCTCCCTACCGCTTTCCCCTACTCCCCTCCCCTATGACTGTGACTGAGGGGGACCTCGCCCTGTATATGCTCATAGGGTAACAAATTTCTTCTTGGTAATCTGATAGCCTTCCTCTGAGTGCCACCAGGCCTCCTCATCCAGGGGACATGGACAAATATGGTGCACCAGAGTTCATGTGAAAGTCATACCCCACTCTCCACTCAAGTGGAGAATGTTCTGTCCATTGGCTAGATCTGGGTAGGGATTTGAAGTTTACTGCACATACTGTCCTTGGCTGGTACCATAGTTTGAACATGACTCTTGGGCCCAGATCTGCCCGTCATAATGTTCTTCTTGTATGTTTCTAGGACCCTCTGGATTCTTCTATTTCCCCATTCTCCCATGTTTATCTCACCTAGGAAGCCACTTTGGAAATCTATCAGGTGCTATCTCAGAAAACTGGGAATAAGGCTTCCTCAAAACCCAGCTATTCCATTCCTTGGAATATACCCAGAAGATGCTCCAGCACACAACAAGGACATTTGCTCAACCATGTTCATAGCAGCCTTATTCATAATAGCCAGAACATGGAAACAGCCTAAGTGTCCCTCAGTAGAAGAATGGATAAAGAAACTGTGGTACATATACACTATGGAATACTACTCAGCTATTAAAAATAAGGAATTCCCGAAATTTTTGGACAAATGGATTGAACTAGAAATGATCATAATGAGTGAGTTAAGCCAGAAGCAGAAAGATTCAAATGGTATAAAATTCTGAGAATAATGAAAAACACAATGCAACAAAAGGTCTGGACATGTTAAAATCAGTCCCAGGTAGAAAATTTATAACTGCAATTGCTTACATTAAAAGAGCCAAGAAAAGTACAAATAAATGACTTAATGCAATGAAACAGTTTGTAAAAACAAAAACTAAACAGAAATACAGATAAGAAGAAATAATAAAGTAAGAGCAGAAATTAATGAAATTTAAACAAAGAAAAAATAATAATCAAATCTTAGAGCTTTTAAAATTACTATATAAACAAAGTTGACAGTATCTTTGCCCAATTAACCAAAGAAAGTAAAGAATTCAACTAGACCTAACAGAGTCAGCAATGAACAGAAAAACATTACAAGAAAGGAACACCCAATAACAATGTTCTCTAAGCATAGGCATGATGGCACCAGAATTCCGATCTAACAGGACTTGGGTAGTGAGATGTGCCAGGAATAGGCAAACAACTAAAATATAAATAAATGGAACCTGAATCAACAAAGCCATAGAAGAGAAGAAAAAAGTGAAGGCATCTACAGCAAGTCTCCAGTGGGGGAATAAACCCGTCTTGGAGAGTTTTGACAGTTAAGGAAGATGAAATACAAGGTTGCATTTCAAACTTATGATAAAAAGACACTTGCCAATAAATTGTTTCACATGAAAAGGGAACTGAATCAGCAAAATTTGCCAATGGAATGGGATGAGCTTGAGAAGCACAGTTTACAGATTTTATGCAGAGCAGTGAAGATATAAAAACTTGTCCAGTCTGCCTCACATTTGACTATGTCCCCTGGAGGGGGAGACCTGGTGGCACTCAGAGGAAGGACAGCAGGTCACCGAGAAGAGACTTGATACCCTATGAGCATATACAGGGGGAGGTAATCTCCCTCAGGAACAGTCATAGGGGAGGGGAATAAGGGGAAAATGGGAGGGAGGGAAGAATGGGAGGATATAAGGGATGGGATAACCATTGAGATGTAACAAGAATAAATTAATAAAATAAAAAAAAATAGAATGACAAAAAAAACTTGTCCAGTCTCATTATTAATCAGTGATATACGAGAACAAATAAGAAGAAAACACTTTTCCCAAGACCATCCAAACCAAACAAAAGTGTCAGTATGCAGTGTTGAGGAAAACCTAACATGCTATTCACAGAAGTGTAATTTGTCCTGATACTCAAGAGAAATCTGTTTATGAAATCTTTGGCCAGACCAAAAGCTATTTTTTTACCTTTACTAAATAATTTCAAATTTATAAATATTTTAAATTGTCATTCTCAGAACTAAAAATATAGTGGAGCTATATTTCACAAACTTCTTCTATATCAAATGTTACCTAGAGGATTAAGGATATGATTTTATTCAGTAATAAAAATTCTCAAACATTATTTCAATAATGAACAAAACCAGATTTTAAAAACAAATATAAACAAACAATTAATATGCAAAGCATAGATTCTACATGTAAAACAAAACCATAATATTCTTTGATACTTTTCATTATTCTCATCAATTACTGACATATATGTAAAGATGTATGTGGGAAAGAGTTCATTTGCATCATTGCAATAGTGAAGGATGGAAAAGAAATTAGTTATCGTTTGAAAGGATATATCATGGTTTACTATCTGTCTAGATTAGTTTGCTGTTGCTGGCAAAAATAAACACCAACTGATAGCCTTTAAGCAATAAAATGTATTATCTTAATGTTTGTAGGTCAGACACGTACAGTTTCATAGGCCAAATAAATGATGCAGCAAGTTGTGTTTCTGGTTGGAGGGTCATCAGGGTCTCTTCTGTTGTTAGATTGTAGTAAAGAGGTCCCTTTTTACTGCTGGGTTTCAAATCAAGGGTTTTGTTTTTTTTTTACACCATTGGAGGCTTCCACGTTGCTCTGTTATTTCCATTCCAACTTCTCTATGGTGCAAGGCTCTGAGGACAATACAAGTTTTTGCGTCATGGGGCCTGCTGGGAATGACAAAGGATGCTATCTGTAATGGAGCCAGAACATCTGACATGTGGAGACGTTCCTGGTCACCTACTTCTAAGGAACCTACTGTTTGTCTCCCCACTTCCAGGAGGCAGGCATGTTATCTGTTTGATAACGGCCAGAACTTTTTACACTTGCCTATTGTGATACTAGAAGGCTGTTTTATCTTATTCATTTAAAGACATTTCTCCAACTCATAATTATTTTGATTTTTTTTCTATTTATCAAAACAACCAACTTCATTCTGAAAAATAATGAAAGCAGGTACTTTATCCTTAGGCATGTCCCAGCAGTCCTAACTCCATTGATGTTTTCTGTCTGTTTAAATGACTGCTATTTCCATATAGCAAAGCCCCAGGTGCTCATAAGACCCATTTCCAAATCTGTATTCTCTCAGTTCGTTTCATTTTTATAGCTCAAGAACTTTATCTTCTTAATAATTAGAGACTTAATTTTTGTATTTTTTATTTTTTTCATTTCTGTATCTGTTGGAAATGTGTCCTTTATTATTATTTAATTAGCCTGGGACATTATTATAGATTTATCTGATCTTATATTTAATCTTTCTATAGAAGATCTCACTTGAGAAATGAAAAACTAATCTATTATAATTTTACCAATAAGAAAGTTGGGGAATAAACTTATGTCAAAGTAAAATTATGAGAAAACATAGCCAGAATGCAGCGGTGACTATCTAAAATTTAAAATTGTAGCCAATAATATCTAATTAAATATAAATAA
>OU015742.1:10215122-10225552 GCA_907169655.1 Acomys percivali | reverse complement strand
AGCCAATTCACCGGCTGTGACGCAGGCTGGGCGGAGCACTCAGTTCCACCCCAGGCCCGTCTCTGCACAGCAGCAGTTCACCGGCTGTGACACAGGCTGGGCGGAGCACTCAGTTCCACCCAGGCCCGTCTCTGCACAGCCACAGTTCACCTGCTGTGACGCAGGCTGGGCGGTAGCGCTCAGGTCCACCGAAGGACCACCTCAGTGCAGCCAGTTCACCAGCTGTGACGCAGGCTGGGCAGAGCGCTCAGTCCCACCGGAGGCGCTAGCACACATCAACGAGCAGTTCTGCTCAAGACATTAGCTCGCCTCAGAGGGCAGTTTTAGGGCGCTGACGCAGGCTGAGGTCAGCACGCAGATTCAGCCCAGAGGCCCTAGCTGGACTTGCCGGGCAGATTAGGCCCAGGGATTCTTCCTGAGCTGTGCACACGGGCTCGGCGGCCCCAAGACTCTGGCTGGACTATGCACGCAGTATAGGCCTGGAGGCCCGGGCTGAATTCAGCGTGCAGTGTGGGTCCATAGTGTCTGGCTGAGCTCGGAGCACAATTCTGCCCCAGAGACTCGGGTGGAGCTCGGCGTGCAGCTTAGGGCCACAGTCCCTAACCGTGCTTGGCAGACAGATTGGGCCCAGAGTCTCTAGTAGAGCCTTTAGCACAGTCCCGGCTCTAAGACTCTGGTTGGACACAGTGTGCAGTTTGAATCCAGAATTCCTGGCTGAGCTGCGCGGATGTTCTGGGCATGAGTCAATAACTGACCACAGCAAGCAGTTTGGCCAAACACCCCTAGCTGAGCTTGGTGCGCAGTCCTATCCCGAAAATTCTGGCTGGACCCTGTGTGCATTTTGAGCCCAGAATTCCTAGCTAAGCTCGGCAGACGGTTCAGGCCCTGAGATACTAGCTGAGCTCGGACGGTGGTTTGGGACTAGTTTCCCTGGCTGGACCTGGCAGGGAACCCAGAAGGCTGTGGATAACTTGGCCTGACCCAACCCTCATCCAGAGACCCAGAGCGATTACAGGACCCACAGCACAGGAGAGCTGAGGATCACTGGCTGTGAGAGCCCAAAACGCCAGGGCTAACCTCCTGCCACCCACAACAGTGAAACATAAGAGCTTCCAACCTACGGAAACCGTGAGAAAACAAGTGAATCTATCATCAGACTCCCTCCATCCAACTCGGGAATCTACCCAACGAAAACAAAGCCGGCAAGATGTCTAAAGGACAGCGTAAAAGCATACGCAAAAAACCTCAAAACAACATGGCGTCTCCAGTTTCCAGCTATCCCAAAGAAAACAACCCAGAGAGCTCAAATACAACGGAAATACAAGAAAATGACCTCAAATCCTTAATAAGGAGCATATTAATGGAGGAATAAATAAAATTCGTAATCAAATACAGGAAGATGCAGCAAAACAGGTGAGAGACATAAAAGAAGCACATAGAGTGGAACTGGAAAAATTTAAGGAAAATGCAAATAACCAGATGGAAGAAATAATTAAAACGGTTCAAGCTCTGAAGACCTATAAAGAGGCAATGGAAGAAACTCAGGAATATACAAAAAATGAGGTGAAAGAAATAAAAAAATCAGTTCAAGATCTGAAGACGAAAATGGATTCAATGATAAACACACAGACAGAAGAAAAACGAGAACGTGAAACCTCAGAGAAGAAGGCGAGCAACACAGAGGTGAGCCTTTCTAACAGAATCCAAGAGACAGAAGAACGAATTTCAGGTCTAGAAGATACAATCACAGATCTTGAAGCAACCATTAAAGATAATGCCAAATCTGGAAAACTCCTGACACAAAACATCCAAGAAATTCAGGACACCATGAAAAGAAAAAATCTGAGGATAATAGGCATTGAAGAAAGAGAAGATATCAGACTCCAAGGCCCAGAAACTATTCTCAAAAAAATTATAGAAGAAAATTTCCCCAACCTAAAGAAAGAGATACCTATAAACATACAAGAGGCCTACAGAACACCAAATAGAATTGACCAGAAAAGGAAAACTGCCCGTCACATAATAATCAAAACACAAAACATACAGAACAAAGAAAAAATATTAAAAGCTGCAAGGGAAAAGGGCCAAATAACATTCAATGGCAAACCTATCAGAATTACACCAGACTTCTCAGCAGAGACCATAAAAGCCAGAAGAGCCTGGACAGAGATCCTGCAAACCCTGAGAGACCACAGATGCCAGGCCAGACTACTTTACCCAGCAAAACTATCAATAAACATTGATGGAGAAAACAAAATATTCCATGACAAAAACAAATTCAAACAGTACCTATCCACAAATCCAGCTTTACAGAAGGTACTAGAAGGAAAACTCCATCCCAAAGGGTCAAGCTACAACCAAAACTACTCAGGAAATAGGTAATTATACCATGGCAAAAACACAACTACACAAACACTCGATTGGAAACAACATCAAAATTAAGACTCTTAACAGTCACTGGTCGTTAATATCTCTCAACATCAATGGTCTTAATTCTCCAATAAAAAGACATAGACTATCTGAATGGATGCATAAACAAGATCCAACATTCTTCTGCATTCAAGAAACACATCTCACCTATAATGATAGGCATTACCTCAGGGTAAAAGGTTGGAAAAAAATATTCCAAGCAAATGGTCACAAGAAGCAAGCAGGCGTAGCCATTTTAATATCAAACAAGATAGACTTTCAACCAAAATTAATCAAAAGGGATGCAGAAGGACACTTCATACTCATCAAAGGTAAAGCCAACCAAGATGACATCACAATTCTGAACATCTATGCTCCCAATACAAGGGCACCCACATTTGTAAAAGATCTGCTAAAAAAACTTAAACCACACATCGATCACCACACAATAATAGTGGGAGACTTCAACACCCCACTCTCACTGAAGGATAAGTCATTGAAACAGAAACTTAGCCGTGAAATAACATCATTAACCAATGCCATGGGTCAAATGGATCTAACAGATATCTATAGAACCTTTCACCCAAACAAGAAAGAATATACCTTCTTCTCTGCACCCCATGGAACCTTCTCCAAAATTGATCACATCGTAGGTCACAAAGCAGGCCTCAACAGATACAAGAGGATTGAAATAATACCTTGTATCCTATCAGATCACCATGCTCTTAGGCTGCAATTCAACAACAACAGAAACAACAAAAAGCCTACACGTACGTGGAAACTAAACAACTCTCTGCTAAATGACACATGGGTCAGGGAAGAAATAAAGAAAGAAATCAAGGAGTTTCTGAAATTCAATGATAATGAAGGAACAACATACCCAAATTTGTGGGATACATTGAAAGCAGTGTTAAGAGGAAAACTCATAGCACTAAGTGCCTTTAAAAAGAAATTGGAAACATCGCACATAAGCAACTTAACAAAACAGCTGGAAGCCCTAGAAAAAAAGGAAGCAGAAACACCCAAAAGGAGTAGACGTCTGGAAATAATCAAACTCAGGGCTGAAATTAACAAATTAGAAACTAAGAAAACAGTCCAAAGAATCAACAAAACCAAGAGCTGGTTCTTTGAGAAAATCAATAAGATAGACAGACCGTTAGCCAAACTAACTAAAAGGCAGAGAGACAGTATTGAAATCAACAGAATCAGAAATGAAAAGGGAGACATAACAACAGACACTGAAGAAATACAAAGAATCATAAGATCCTACTTTGAAGGCATATATGCCACAAAATTTGAAAACTTAAGGGAAATGGATGACTTTCTTGATCAATTTCACTTGCCTAAGTTGAGTGAAGAACAGATAAACAAGCTAAATAGTCCCATTTCCCCTACAGAAATAGAAGCAATCATTGATAGTCTCCCAAGCAAAAAAAGCCCAGGGCCAGATGGTTTCAGTGCAGAATTCTACCAGACCTTCAAAGGCGAGCTAATACCGATACTCTTCAAGCTACTCCAAAACATAGAATTGGATGGAACATTACCAAATTCATTCTATGAGGCCATAGTCACGTTGATACCTAAGCCTCACAAAGACTCAACAAAGAAAGAGAATTTCAGACCAATTTCTCTTATGAACATCGATGCAAAAATACTAAATAAAATTCTTGCAAAACGAATACAAGAACACATAAAGGATATCATTCATCATGACCAGGTAGGCTTCATTCCAGGCATGCAGGGATGGTTTAATATACGGAAATCCATCAATGTAATCCACCATATAAACAAACTGAAAATAAAAAACCACATGATCATCTCTTTAGATGCAGAGAAAGCATTTGATAAAATCCAACACCCATTCATGTTTAAAGTTTTAGAGAGATCGGGGATACAAGGCACTTTCCTCAACATAATAAAGGCTATCTACAGCAAGCCAATAGCCAAAATTAAAGTAAATGGGGAGATACTCAAGGAAATTCCTCTAAAATCGGGAACAAGGCAAGGCTGCCCACTCTCTCCATATCTCTTCAATATAGTACTTGAAGTTCTAGCCAGAGCAATAAGACAACAAAAGGAGATCAAGGGTATCCAAATGGGAAAGGAAGAAGTCAAACTATCCCTATTTGCAGATGATATGATTGTGTACATAAGTGACCCTCAAAATTCCACCAGAGAACTCCTACAGCTGATAAATACTTTCAGCAATTTGGCTGGATACAAAATTAACTCCAAAAAGTCTGTAGCCTTCCTATACACAAATGACAAGCTTGCCGAGGAAGAAATTAGGAAATCCACACCCTTCACATTAGCCACAAGCAATATAAAATATCTAGGAGTTACTTTAACTAAGCAAGTGAAGGACTTGTTTGGAAAAAATTTCAAAACTCTGAAGAAGGAGATTGAAGGTGACATGAGAAGATGGAAGGATCTTCCTTGCTCATGGATAGGGAGAATTAACATAGTAAAAATGGCCATCCTACCAAAAGCAATCTACAGAATCAATGCAATCCCTATCAAAATACCTACACAATTTTTTAAAGACATTGAAAGTTCAATTCTGAACTTCATATGGAAAAACAAAAAACCCAGAATAGCAAAAACGATCTTGTACAATAAAAGGTGCTGTGGAGGAATCTCCATACCTGATTTCAAATTGTACTATAAAGCAATTGTAATTAAAACAGCATGGTACTGGCACAGCAACAGGCTGGTTGATCAGTGGAATCGAATTGAAGACCCAGATATGAATCCACACACATATGGTCACTTGATTTTTGATAAAGAAGCCAAATCCATTCAATGGAAAAAGGATAGCATCTTCAACAAATGGTGCTGGTCTAACTGGATGTCTATGTGTAAAAAAATGCAACTGGACCCATATTTGTCACCCTGCACAAAACTCAAATCCAAGTGGATTAAAGACCTCAACATAAAACCAGAGACACTAAGTCAGTTAGAAGAAAAAGTGGGGAAGAGCCTGGAACATATTGGCACAGGAGACAACTTCCTGAACAGAACACCAACAGCCCAGGCCTTAATGTCAACAATTAATAAATGGGACCTCATGAGGCTGAGAAGCTTCTGTAAGGCTAGAGACACGGTCAAGAGAACAAAGCGACAGCCTACAGACTGGGAAAAGATCTTCACCAACCCTACATCTGACAAAGGTCTAATATCCAAAATATATAAAGAACTCAAGAAATTAAACACCAACAAACGAAATAACCCAATTGAGAAATGGGGCTTGGAACTAAACAGAGAATTCTCAACAGAAGAATATCAAATGGCTGAGAAACACTTAAAGAAATGCTCAACCTCCTTAGTCATCAGGGAAATGCAAATCAAAACGACTCTGAGATTCCATCTTACACCCATCAGAATGGCTAAGATCAAAAACTCAAGCGACACCACATGCTGGAGAGGATGTGGGGAGAGAGGAACACTCCTTCATTGCTGGTGGGAATGCAAACTAGTACAACCACTTTGGAAATCTATCTGGTGCTATCTCAGAAAACTGGGAATAGGGCTTCCTCAAGATCCAGCTATTCCACTCCTTGGAATATACCCAGAAGATACACCAGCACACAGCAAGAAAATTTGCTCAACCATGTTCATAGCAGCCTTATTCATAATAGCCAGATCATGGAAACAGCCTAAATGTCCCTCAGTAGAAGAATGGTTAAAGAAACTGTGGTACATATACACTATGGAATACTACTCAGCTATTAAAAACAAGGAATTCCCGAAATTTGTGGACAAATGGATTGAGCTAGAGATGATCATAATGAGTGAGTTAACCCAGAAGCAGAAAGACTCAAATGGTATATACTCACTTATATCTGCATACTAGCCCAATGGACATGTCCCATGAAAGCCTTCCCTTACCAGGAAACTGGGACCGAGGGGAGGACATCCTATTGGGACTCTAGATGAGAGAACAATGGGTGAATAGCAATGTAGAAGGATCCAGTGGGTTCTAGAAACCTACAAGCAGAACATTATGATAGGCAGATTTGGGTCATGGGGTCCCGCTCAAACTAAGGCCCTAGCCAAGGACAATACAGGCCGAAAAATTTAAACCCCTACCCTGATCTAGCCCATGGACAAGACAGTCTCCACACTTGAGTGGAGAGAGGGATTTGACTTTCTCAAGTACTCTGGTGCCTCACATCTGACTATGTCCCCTGGCGGGGGAGACCTAGTGGCACTCAGAAGAAGGACAGCAGGTCACTGAGAAGAGACTTGATACCCTATGAGCATATACAGAGGGAGGTAATCCCTCTGAGGAACAGTCATAGGGGAGGGGAATAAGAGGAAAATGGGAGGGAGGGGAGATTGGGAGGATACAAGGGATGGGATAACCATAGAAATGTAACAAGAATAAATTAATTTAAAAAATAAAAAAATAAAAAAAAGAAAAAAAAAATAAATAAAATAAATAAATAAAAAAATAAATCACAAATAAACTCAGAAAACAAAACAAAACACTACACACAAGGAAATATTGCACGTTAATGTAACTCAGTAATATGAGGATTTAAAAAATGAAAACAAACCCATACAAACACAATACAGAAGTATGGTATCCACGAAGTGTAGGTTAGAGGAAATTGTAAAATGTTGATCGTGGTGCGTAAATGTTCAGTTATAAGATATCCTGGGGATCTGGTACACAGCATGATGGCTACAGACTATTTAACACATTATTTTCTTGAAGTTTGCTAAAAGGTTGGCTATTAAGTATCCTCTCCTTAAATATGGAGAAATTCACAGATATACTCATAGTTATAAATATATACATAATGATATAGCACAGACAGACAGGCAGACAGGCATACACACACACACACACACACACACACACACACACACACACACACACGATGATAACTATGCCAGGTAATCTATGTGATATTTGACTTCATTGTAATATTTATTTAATACTGCATAGGAAATCACCTTTAGTACAAAAAAATTTGTTTTATAAATTATGTTTTACTAAATCCAGAAAAGCCCAAATCTCTCTGTCCTATGTCTGAATGAAATTCCCTAGCAAAATTTAACCTAAATTCTTGCCCTCATAGCTCCAAGGAGAATGTGAAAAGTATGTGGCTTTCCTTCATACAAAACTTTTCATGCATCTGAGAATTACCTCTGAAGAGAAGAAAAGATTGACTTATTAGCCAAGAGAAATATTCCCAAACACATATTATCCTTCAAACTATATTGAGCAATGTAAACAAATAAAGCTAATATTGGCTCAAACTTAAACCACATATTTAATTGCTTATGCCTTTTCACTAATTAGTTGGCAGCAATTAAACACAAAAAAAAGCCATTCCAATCTTCACTACCAAATATATTTCTAGTACATGTCTGAGGGTGGGGGTTGTAGCAATATGCTGGATTTGACCCCAACATTCAAACTAAAAGACAGAAAAAAGGAAATGTGGGCATACGTATTTCAGGGTTTTTATATTTTGTTCCACTCTAATGAGTTTTTAATTAAGTGAGGTACCATGAAAGTCACACAGTACTTAACTCCTAAGGGGCTGGTTTTATGTTTCTGAGTACCTTAACTGTATGACCTTGGTTGATGAAGTTAGCATCTGTGTGCTTTCATTGCTATTTGGTAGGACAGGGCATTAAATCCTTTTGCATGATACAGCAACGCCAGGCAATTGGTTGGACTGACTTGCCAAAGTGAGTTTGTTAAATTTTCATGCACCTGCAGTGCACAACACCATGAACAGACTTGCTATGTGGATAAGGAAACTTGGGAGCAGAAAGGTTAAATAACATTGCCGCAAATCAGACAGTTCATAGGTCAAAGGCCTCAAACCCAGGAAATGTGCTTCTAGCATCTGGAGTCTCAGCCATTACACGCCCAGCTTCCTCTTGCAAGTTGAAACCTTAGAAAGCAGAAATAAGAAGCAGCAGAGATCTCCAATAACTGCCTCCATCGCACAGGGAAAGGAACTGCCTATCCAGTAGTGGTCCTGCAGAGCACAGGGGATGCGGAGGGTCTTCGTGACATGTTTATGAGCACCTGGCATCCCTCAAAAGCAATAAAGGAGAAAAAATATGATTTATTTAAAAGGTGATTACATAAAACTCAGGAGAACAGGGGAGCATGAAAATGAGAGGAGAAAGTGATGATAATTAAATCAGGTTACATTAAAGAAAGAGTTAGGCCTTCTATAACCAAAGCGGGATCCCACTTCTGACCTTTGCAAAATGAATAAGAATGGTCCCATTCAAGAGACAGGAAATTTGCGATGTTTCACACCAGCTTCCATTCTTCATCCTATGGAGATGTTGCTAGGTTAATTTCAGAGCATTAACTACCTGGCTCCTTCATTGGTGACTAGACCGTATCCTCATACCTTCTTCTGTGAGCATAGAAAGTTTCTAGAACAGTGGTTCTCAGCCTTCCTAATGCTTCGACCTTTTAGCGCATTCCCTGATGTTGTGGCAACCCCCAAGCAAAAAGTTGTTCTCATTGTTGTTTCATAACTGTAGTTTTGCTACTGATATAAATCATAATGTAAATACCTGTGTCTTAGGCAACCATTGAGGGGTTGCGACCCACAAGTTGAGAACTTCTATTTTAGAAGACAATATAAGCCTTTTCAGGAGGAACCGAAAATGCTAAGGCACAGGAAAAATAGTTTAAAAGCATGTGTGAAAAAGTGCAAGTCACAAGTACCAAATTATTTATACTCTATCTTCTTAGGAATATTTATGAAGTTTTTGCAAGTACAGAAATGCTGAAGTCATATCCGAGTTGTGCTATGCTTTCTTTTTCTTTTGGGGGCTATTAGGATACTAATGTCACTCAGAGCTATGAACACAAAAAATAATGAAGAGTTTCAAGCATGCATTGATTCCCTCAACAAGTTTGTATGGATATCTCTATGTGACTACAAAATCAACTAAATACTGGGGACCTACGGGTAAGAAATAGAATAAAATAAAAATTAGTCAAAGGGCCTTGCCTTCAAGGAGACTACATTCTGATAGGAGGCATAAAATAACTAAGTATAATTAATATGTGAATGATGCGGATGCTAAGAAGTCAGAGCTGTGCAAAACAAGATTAGAATAAATGGTCTAAAAAGTCTCATGGAGTCAATTCAATTTTAAATATGACTGCCGAGGAGGGCTTCACGGAGCAGTGACATTAAATACAGATAAGAAGGAGCTGAGGGAGCCAACTGTGCAGTTATCTGGGGAAGAAAAGCCTGGAAACAAGATCAGGAAGACCACTCCAGTCAAAGATGTGGAGCCTGGAGCAGAGGGGCAGAGATGATGGTGATGATGGTGCTGCGTGGAAATTATCATATGTTAGAAGGAGCAAAATGAGATCTGAGATACCCGTGGTCAGATGCAGTCAGGCAGGCAGTGTGAGATGGTCCACGTGCAGTGAAGCAGTGGAAGGTTAGAGTGATAGTTTCAAGGTGAAATTTCATTCTGGTCAAATTGAGAGAAGGGTAGAGCAGTAGAAAAGACCGGGACCACTCAATCCGTAGAATCTTGCTGTAACACCAGTGAGGCATTAGGGAGATAGGCAGGGTGGTAACAGGGATATGGTTAGTAGAACGTCTATCTTAGATTGTACAAAGGATTTCCAAAAGCCTAGATAAGGAATTTAGAATGCCATATTACATAAAGCTTTAGGGATGATACTCTAGTTATAAAACCTCATGACATAATCAGAGAACCTGCACCCCTAATTTCAGAGTTAGAATCAATTGCTCAAGTGTACACAGTCAAGGTGGGAGTGGATGGAAAGACCCCTAGTTTCAGTAACCTCTAACACAACTGATGTGGCAGCTGATGTAGCTTAGACCTCAGGCCAACTAGTCTCTGTGGGATTTAGTAAAAGTCTAACCAGGTGATGATACAGACATAAAGAAAGACTTAACAGATACATTGGCTTCTGACATTGTCCCTGCTACAATGACCTTTTGTGTGTGTGTGTGTGTGTGTGTGTGTGTGTGTGTGTGTGTGTGTGT
>OU015742.1:10200086-10215112 GCA_907169655.1 Acomys percivali | reverse complement strand
TGTGTGTGTGTGTGTGTGTGTGTGTGTGTGTGTGTGTGTGTGTGTGTAGAACAGTGGCATTTTCCTTCATAGTACCACTGAGTCATATATACATGTTTATATGGAAATCATAAATACTGGGTTTCTCTTTTCAAGAACTGATAAATAGGAGGCCTTCAGGAAAGTCTTTTTATGACAGAAATAGTACATACACTGATCAGGACAACTCCGCCACATTAGTAACAGTCTGGTCGCCCCTCTGCAGTTATCACTTTGACATTTCCCACAAACGTACCTTCCACTGCTCCAATAATTCCTATAGAGCTATTTGTCTGCCAGCAGCAAATCCCCCTTGGGTAATCTCAAAACACTGAAGGAAAAATACCTTTCTTTCTTCAGGAAATATTGTCTTTTCGTGATCTATTAATCCCAGCCTATACTCTTTGCCAACAAAGTCTCTATTTATGGATTATAAAAGGAAGTCCTTAACAAATGTTGGAAGACTGATAAGGTGATTTCCTTCTCATCTAGGGGAAAAATTAAAGGCCCTGCGCCTGGAATGAAGCCAAAATAATTTTGAGAAAAGTCAGTTTTTCTCTCCCTCCCTGGCATAGCAAGGGCTCCATTCTCTGTTCTTATATATTTACTTAACAATATATATATATATATATATATATATTTACTGGTTGAAATTTTTTAAATTCATCTAAATATTGTGTGCGTTCCCTGAGCACTCACCCATCAGCTGGCAGGAGAAGCTACCACAAGCCTGCCAAGAAACAGGACAAGTCTGTCTTGACACAACACCATCTTTGTTCCTTCCACAAGGCACAAGGCTGATCATTCAACTTTCACAAGGGCTTAAAAGTATGCCCCTACTATGCCAAGCATTGTGAACGTCACTTTTTGTCCTAAAGACTAAATTTAAGCCCTCATTCCTTCTCCATGCTAATGAGACATAATACCAGCAGGAATCTAAATTTAAGCCCTCATTCCTTCTCCATGCTAATGAGACATAATACCAGCAGGAATCTAGTGCATTTTCTAGATGTTTGTTTATTTTATCCTCTTATTTATTCTTTCCTGTTGTTGCCTTTAAAGTTGCCACCCTTGTCATCATGTACTTATCCCAAGGCTATGAAGTAGTAATCAAATTGTCTCCTTCTCGTGAAGTAACATTTGCCTCTTAACATAGAGCTAAACTTCCTTCTTCTTCTTCAAGACTGTAGAGCACTGGCTCTCAACCTTCTTACTGCTGGGACCCTGGAATACAGTTCCTCATGTTGTGATGACCCATACCCATAAAATTACTTTGGTTATAAAGTATACTTCATAACTGTAATTTGCTACAGTTATGAATAGTAATGCAAATAACTGATATGCAGGATATCAGGTATACTACCCCTGGGAAAGGTTCATTTGACCCACAGATTGAGAGCCTCTCCTGTAGTGAAAGACTAGGCCAGCGTCTCCACATTAAAGTTGCTGTGGGAAGATGTTCTGAGATCAAGTAATACACACCATCTTGCTTGACTAATTCTTGATTAAAACCAAGAAAGCCAGACTCAGAAATGATGTACTAGAGCATTGGAGACATGCTCAGTTTCTATACGGAAAGTGATTTTGACAAGAGGAGTCCATGTATACACTAACAGAGAATATGGATTTGAAAGTGATGCCTTTTCAGAGAGATGAGATGCTCATGCCTGCTTCAGTACTTCTGTGTAGTTATTAATAATCTTCTAACGCAGTGTTCACAGGGCATATGTTCCTGTTATAGAGAAACCAGCTCACTGAGTTACCAGGCAGGGGAACAGGTGGAGCTCATCCGGAACCACACAGTGCTGCCTGCATGCAGCCAGCTTCGGATGTGGCAAAGCAATGATGCTGCTTCTGTTCCTGGCACTAGCTATCAGGAACCTGGCACCAAGGAAAGAAAATAAATTAGATCAGAGCCCAGGTGGGACACTCATTCTGTTGGACAGTAGGGTGGGCCCTGAAGGAAGTGTGGGCAGCAATTCTCCCAGGTCCCAGGCAGAGACAGGCCATGTTGTACTAAATGCTTCCAATAACATAAATCTGTGCTTCAATAGTTGGGGAAGGGAGGATGAGCCTTTTGGTGCTTGAGAGTCCTACTGAGTCATTTCACTGGCTGTCAATCTGGCTTTCGCGCACTGTTCACTTGTCTCTTGTTTGGTACCCACTTGAGGAAAATCCACTCAAATGTACAGAAGTAGGGAATGGGGATATAGCTCAGTGAGTGAATACTTTCTATATAAGCATGAGGAATTGAGGTCATATGCCAAGCAACCACATGAAAAGCCATGTGCACCTGTAACCTCAGCATTGTCAGTGTAAAGAGGAGGGAGCTAGCTCCAGGTTCAGGGAGAGACCTTGCCCCAGGACAGTAAATAAGAGAGTATTAGAAGTGGATGCCCAAAAGCATGCTCTGACTTTCACATGTGCAAACAGGTACCCAGGGACATGTAAACATACAGCACAAATGCACAAAGACATTGCCTACAAAAGAGTGGCATCTTTATCTGCCACTACTTTAAGCAGTTGGTGACATGCTAAAAAGTAATTTCTCTTGCGTGGAAGGGGGAAGACACCAAAGACACTCCATGACAGTAAAGGACCCAGATACATAAAGTGGCATTATCCACGGGCTTTCTACCACCTCCTGATGATGAATTAGAAATGAAGGATCAAGATCTACCTACCCTAAATGTGCTGAGTGAAAACCTGCATTGCAAGAGCCTCAGGAAATTTATATGGATGTTGAAGTTAAAAATAAAGCAGTTAAAGGAAAAACAAAAACACATTGGGCCACACAATGAAAGGCACATAGATTTCTAACTCAAATGTGTCACTTGGAATCTGGCTCACCTCTTCTCTTGGGTCTTTCTTCTACATAAGCATCACTGGGAAGCAAACCCCTGTCCAGTAAGTAGCTGTGAATATGTCTATCAGCATGTCCAGGCTCACACCCTAGTTCTTGTGCTCACCATAGCAAAGAACAAACTCATTTCTAATAATTCAAGCAAAAATTCCTGGGATTCCCTTTAGTAAATTCAATTAGACCACATGTCCATTTTCTAGCGTGACTATCAATCAGATTGCCTAGGTCAAATTACTTGATATTTGAATCACAAAGATGTGACTACTTCAAAAAAAATACAGCCAGATGTTGTTAATTAAACAAGAAACGTGTGCAAAGCATGCAAGAGCAGCAGAGGGCCAGCACTTTGCTGTTTCCGGAACTATTTCTTAAGATCTGACTTCAGGGCAGGGCTGGGAACTAGACATTATTAGGAATGGTGCCATTCCTTGCTATGGGTGTTAAAACAGATGACAAGCCAGTCACATGCTATGGATTCCACAGTAAGCTGTGATCGCTATGTTAAACACCTGAAACTGCGCAGTGAGCTTGAAGAATAGCCAGGCATTCAATATGGGGACCCAAAAGGAAGTAAGAGCTAAGATTTGGATGTATGTCATCCAATTTTAGGGTTTTGTATAAAACACTGGAAGATTAGAACCACATTGTAAAGGGTATTTATGGCTGTAAACTTGTTTAAGTGACTTTTAAGAACACCATTTGCTCCCCAGAATGGGGAAGCACTACAATAATGCATAGGAAATAAACTTTGTTTTTAATCAAATTTAGATGAAAAAATTAACAGCCTAAATTTTTACATCTAAACTACCAGTCATCAGAGAACTTCCAAAATGAAAACCTAGTTATCAGATAAAATTGGGAGGAACCAGAAGAGCTGGATAAAAGTTGATATGTAATGTCTCATGTTAACTATTATAACTCTTAAATATCTAACAGTTTGAAATATGATTTTTCACTAACTACATAGCCTATTGATATGACTTATACATAACTAGGGTACTGCCTTACATCCTTTCTAAATAGTATGTGTGTTGTTTTGTTGTTGTTTTGTTGTTGTTGTTGTTGTTGTTGTTGTTGTTGTTTTACTCTTAACAGCTACAAGGGGACTAGTGAGATGGCTCAGTGAGTAAAAGTTTTGCCCAACCTCCTAAGTACGAAGCTGAATACAGGGTATGTAGCTATAACCCTAGCACTCACACAGTGAGATGGGAAATGACACAAAAAATAATCATCAAATACTGGGTCAGCAATCCTCATATGCAGCACGTCAAAAAACAAGAGAGACCTTTCTTCAACAAGATGAAAGGTAAGAACCAGCAACCAATTGAAATATGTTCTCTGACCTGCACCCACACACAATAATAATAATAATAACAAGAAGAAACAAGATAATAATTTTAAAATACTAACAATGACTAAGGACATCACAGGGAGAAAAATGACTTGGGAGGAGTAGAATTGAGAAGGAAAGGATGGGAAAAAACTAAGTGATTAGAAAGGTGAGAAAGCCATGAGGGAGGAAGGACAAAGGTGAGTGGAAACATCATTTTAAAAGTCAAGTGAGGTTCAAAGCATTGTCTGTGAGTCAATTTCCAGTCAAGGCTACAGACAGTCCTTATGCTGGTGAAGTCAGATGTCATTCTAGGTTTCAGCTTTGCACTCATGGTTCTGACAGCGATCTACAGTGCATTCAGAGCCATTTGTAAAGGTGACACTGGGAGAAAGACATTTTCAAAACATAACATGAGATTGAGTGCTGTGGGTCCACAGAATGGCTGGCCTCCTGTGAAGAGTGATCTTACCATGTCAACACTGCTGACTGATGTCCTGCCAGAGGAACTGCACACCTGTCTCAGAATGTGGACCCATCTGCTGTAGAAGGCATTTGATAGTGGCCAGCTTAATCCTCACCAATAATAGAAAGCCATTTCCTCAGAGAAGTCTCATTCTTTCACAGTAGCATATTGCCAGTATATTTCACAGTGGATGGTGCCTCCCTCCACCACTCAGTGGATGTTAGTGTGTGTCTGTATCCTTGTGCACATGTGTGTGTGGTGCCTTCCTCCATCACTCAGTGGATGTTTGTGTGTGCCTGTATGCATGTGCATGTGCGTGTGCGTGTGTGTGTGTGTGTGTGTGTGTGTGTGTGTGTGTGTGGTGTCTTCCTCCATCACTCAGTAGATGTTTGTGTGTGCCTATGTGCATGTGTGCATGTGCATGTGTGTGTGTGGTGCCTTCCTCCATCATTCAGGGGATGTGTGTGTGTGCCTGTATGCATGTGCATGTGTGTGTGTGTGTGTATGTGTGTGTGGTGCTTTCCTCCATCACTCAGTGGATGTTTGTGTGTGCCTGTGTGCATGTGTGTGTGCATGTGTGTGTGGCTGGGGAGGGGGTTAAATACACTGGCCTCATTTGGATGCTCTGATTCTCATCATTCATTTCACCTGAGGAAGAATACATCTATTTGCTTACTCATAGAGCAAGACAACAAAGGAGAGTCACTACATAAAAATTTTTCCCTGAAAGATTACTAAAAATTTTCCAGCTGTCTTAAAAATCTTTGTTAAACTAGGTTCTCTGTGGGGAATGAGGTGATGTGCTAATATTTCTTAGATCAGCTTGTACAACAGTGTTGGAGGAGTTCAACTCTGTCAATCTGCACACAGAAGCAGAGAAGCCCATCGCTATGCAGTCCTGTGATGCTAGACGCTTCAGCAATCCCAACCCAGGACCAAAGGGCTAGAGAGTTGGTAGTACTGAGCACAGAGCATAAGGCTAAAGGAGCCGCAGAGTTGTGTCAGAAGTGACGGGTGCGTCCATTCAGAATGAAGCTGCACACTTAGGTAAGGGTGTGTGTGCTACATCTTCTTCAGACCTCTTCTGATTTGAGCTGCCCTTTGGATTCACTCTTCCTTTCTCAGCCAAATCTCTCAGGAAACAGCCTCATAAACAGCTGGAGATATGTTTCCTAGGTGATTCTAAATCCAGCAAGCTGCAAATCAATACTGTTGATCACAAAAAATCTGTCCTAAAATATGCCTCATCACAGTTTCTTGAGTGTGTTATTACTTGTTTTTAATTACAGGTGTTTGCCTCTCACATTCTTGGTGGGTTAATATCCTAATCCATCCATAGGCTAGTGATGTAATGAGGGGCAGTTTGAGTGTATGGATACTGTATATGTACATTCATTTTATATGTGTGTGTGTATACATATATATGAAAATATGCGCTGTGTTTATATATGTGTGTATGTTGTGTTTAGGAGAAGAAGGACTGCCTGTTAGTACTGTGGGTGAATAAAGGTCAGTTTGATGTTGTGGATATATACTATGTGCTTGTATCAGTAAAGTACAAATGGAAAGTATGTATTTATTTACAAAAAGTATGTGTTTGTATTTGGACTACTGGGATTTATGTACTTATGGAGGGTGGAGTGTATGTATATGCTGTGTGTGTCATATTTGGATCAATGTGCATATACTAAACTGAAAAGTGTGATTATGTGTGGGTATTGTGTGCATATGTATTAGCAAGTGAACTGGATTTTTTATCATGTTCTTAATCAATAAAAAGATGGTTAAACAACATAAAAGGACATTTGTCTTCTCCATAAAAATATCTGTTTGAGTTAGGTTTTGAATATTTGCTTTCACACACAAAGCAATTATTCTAGTATAGCCAAAGGTAGCCATCTTAGACTCTTGGGGGAAATGTCCAAAATAATACTCCCTAAAAGCTATTTAACATTGGAATAGACATTTCACTTTTAGGTATCCAAAAGTGTTGACAGAAGATAGTTGATGGTACATTATTTTAGAGGGAAAAAAACTATCAAAATGTTTCTGACTGTAGCAACAATAAAATCCTAACGAAGCAGAGAAGCAGATGGAAATTGAAAAGCCTGTGCAATGTCAAAGCCCAAAACAGAGTGATTTGTTAAATTGCAGGGTTCTTTTCCCCCTGAGAGGGGAGCTGCAGTTTGCTGATAACTCAACAACGGGGATTATTGCTATAACACAGCAACGCCATTTTTCCTCCCGAAACCTGCATGAACTAATTAATTACAGTGCTTTGGTTACTAGGTTAGAGCCAAGATTTGCTGTCCAATTTCCAGAGACTGAACTTCATAAAGCATCAGAAGAACAGGCTTCTTCTAGTTGGCTGCTGACTACTGTGAATGGCTACAAAGACTACCAACTGCCATAAGACAAATCTTAAGGAAAATTCTGTCACAGACATAGGAGAGGGGAGTAGGGGGGAAGCGGGAGGGAGGGAGGAATGGGAGGATACAAGGGATGGGCTAACAACTGAGATGTAATATGAAAAAATTAATAAAAGAAAAAGAAAAATTTTGCTTGCTAGTTTGACCATTTGGAAGAATTCTCTTTTTTTCCAATTTTTTCTTCCTTTTCTAATTCTGGAGCTTGAGACTTCTTTAGTGAATGACAATCTATCATATTGTGTGGCCATTCTAAACATAACATAAGCATCAGGAGGCTGAGTGGTTCCTGAGAAGGGTTCTGTAATGATACCAGCTGGGCCAGCCAGGCTAGATGGGTGAAATACAATTTCTTCCATTACCCATATTGTTCTTTATGCTCTAAACAAAAGTCCCCAGTCTGTTTCTCAACAAAGAAGTAAGGTTTCTGAAGCCTCCTGAGTGCAAGCAAATGGGAAAGAAAGCTCTGTCCATTATAAGAGAAAAGAATTGCCTTTGTTTAGGTGGTTTTCTCCTAGAAGCAGTTAGGAATTAGAAACGAGACTGACCCCTGGAGGCCCAGCGAAAATTGTGAAAAAAACCTGAACCTAAGTCTCAATCAATTCAAGAGGCCTTTCCTCTCCTATCATACCTTGCCATGTTCCCGCAACCTTTCTTACTGCCACAAAAGCAAACCCCTTTCCTTACCAGTGGAAAAGCATATTCTCAGTGCTACATGAAGAGCAACACAGTCTGAAGTCATGTGCATGCTGTATACCATCAAGCTGCCTGGGGAAATGTGCATCCACTTGTGTTAGAAAGATTATACCAGTGTAGCCAATACAAGGTTGTTAATAAGCAAACTGTACAGTGCCATTGCCATTGTAGTCCGCAACAGTGGAAGAGCTGAAACATGCACACATATATTTAGATTACTGAATCATTTTAAAAGTTTATTTAAGATGCATTTATATATGTGATACTAGAAGAGTTCCAAACTACAAAATTGAGTAATAGCAAGCAACCAAATAAAATATAATGTAGCAATTTTAGAGAGGCACACACACACACACACACACACACACACACACACACACACACACTATAAATATAAGCACAGATAAATAATCTTGATTTACTTATATTAGATGGCAAGAAAAAACATTATTGACTAGGAGTTTGATGTGTAGGAACTGGGCAAGAAAAATTAGACACACTTCATTAGCTAGCAATATAATCTAAGAAGAGTCACTCTACCTTGGATTCTTCTATAATCTGGGAACAAGAAAAAAAAGCTTGCCTGGTGGAGACACTCTGTGAATTAAATAAGTCAGCAGCAAAGTGGTTACCAATTGTGGAGTACTTCCGCAAAGGCTGGTGATGTTCTGGGTGCTTTGTCTTACTTCATTTACTGTACAGATGCTTGGGCTAATATATCCAATTTTCAGGTCAAGAAACTGAGACTCACTGAAGAGAAGAAAATCTAGAGGTTCTTGGACAAGAACAACCTTCACGGGCAAGCATTCAAAATATAATGAGAACATTTTCAATCCAAAAATATTCCCTGAAGTCAGTGTATCCTCTTATATTATAGGGAAATAAATTTGAACCCCATGAGGGTTATATGTCCATGCAAACTTGACCAACTTAGAATGGTCTAGGAAGTTCATGAGGTATGCCTGTGGATGTATGGATGCAGTGAGAGTGTGTCCAGAGCTTATAATGGTGATGAAGGAAGACACACCCCAAGTATGGAAGATACTAACCCATTGATCTGGGGACCTAGACAGAATAAAGTCTTAGGAGGAGATGGGTAGTCACCTTAGTGCTGGCATTCCCCTCTTCCTGCTTCCTCCCCATCATGATGGTTGCTCAGCTGTACCTACCTTCTATGATGACCTTTCTAAGGCCAAATACATTTTTTACTCCCTTGAGTAGTTTTGTTCAAGTGTTTGATCATAGAAATGCAAAAGCTCCACACAAAAAAATGGGTCCATTGTCTGGTACTTGAGATTCCAGAACACATTGCTCCAGGAAATCATGAAAAGGGTCAGTCATACTCTTGTCGGTCAAGTCCAAAATCAGAGTGTGCGTTCGAATCTTCCTTTTGCCAAAAGTGTGGTGACGGGTTTGAAAACTGACCCAGTTGCTTTGCCATGTGGGACTTTATGGTGGAAAGATGCAATTTGTCACACTTTAACTCTGGGTTTGTCTATGCTAACTGTTTTTCTCAGTGGGATGTGGATCATTAGAATTTGCTCTGAGGCTTCAAATGTACTTAGTTTATGCAGCTGGGTTTATCTGTGTTAATGTAGAAGGAAACATCCCCGACATTCACTGTTCCTGCAGAACCAGACAAGTGGGATAGACACAAACTTGACTTACAGCCTTGAGCCAATTCCAATCTATATATGCCTAACACCAACTACAGAAGTATCATTAGTGAAAAAACAATGCGTGAGCTCTAAGCTACTCGGACATCGACAGTTTGTTGTTTTTACTATTGTTACACAGCATTTCAGTGTCCTTGGTGACATATACGTTGGCTATGTATAATCCTTTTTCCTTCTATACTTCTGAAAGGGCAGCTCTTTCCCTGCCATGGACTAGAATCTCTAGCTCTCCATTTAAATGATATGAAAAGAGTGCCTCTTACTGTGCTCTCCACCTGTAGTGCTACTTCAAACATCAGTCCTGGAGACTGAAATCTTTCCACAGGCAACATCTGCCATCCTTATCCCATTACTTTAAAGTCTTCAGTAGGATACTTTGATGCTAGGTTTAAGCAGTACGCTCTCCCTTAAACTTCTGAGAAATTCCACATCCACTGTTCTGTACCTGGAACATCCTCTCAGCAGATTATCATTTCCATATTCTCTTATCCACATCTTAACTTTTACTATAACTTAAATTCCTTCTTGAGTCTTTCCCTTCTTACTGCACCATCTGTTTGGCACCCACCTCACCCCTTCCATTGATGATCTACTGAGAGCACGATATTCTTTTCTGAGCTCTTGCAAATTCACCCTCCATTTTCCTAAGCGTATAACTATTGCTGCTGTCTGCTCAGGAAAGGTCACAGACTTGTGGGTTTGAAGTATTTATCAGCATTGTCTTGACCATACTGCCAAAGTTAACTAACTCCTGAATCTTTGACTCTGTTCTATGATACACTGCTGCCATAATGCAGGTAAGCTCTGAGATTGTCAGAGTACAGTACAATTCTGTTTCACTCCCATGAAACAGAATGTGTCAGTTAGTGTTCTGCTCCATGTGGCTACTCAGGAACTTATGCCCAAAGAAACTTCTCTGAAGCCCTGCATTTACAATTTCACACTAAAAACATGTAGAAGCAGGTAAATGAGTCCCAAACCCCAATTTTCTATAAATTTTAGTCAAAAACATGTCAATCTAGATGGACAAAATTAATTACCACCTAATAAATAACACATGAACATTTTAATTCATAATTCCTAAAATGTTTCTAGAAAAAGTATTCATATGTATATGTATGATATATATCTTAATATAGATGATATTACATATATTAAGATAAAATAAAATTTCCTTGAATTGTGTAGGTTACCAAAGATGGCATAGCTTTAAAAATAGATACACTCAAAAGCTATTACTTAAAATGTAGCACAAAAACCTATCTACCAAAAATTCATGAGGAAAAAGGGCTATGAATTTGAAAGTGAGAAATAACTGCATGGGATGATTTGTGGAAGGGAAAGAAAGGCTGTGATGGCATTTTATTTTAGTCTCAAAAACTAAAGTAACTATATATTTTAAAGCATTATAGAAGCTGAGACATACCAATACAGAGAGCTAAGAGGAAAAGTATATTCCAGTGCCAATAACCATCCCTAGGAAGTTTTCCTTTGGGCATATGATGAGTACTCAAAACAAATTCTATGAGTGACCCAGATCCGATGTATTAAGAATGAAGTAACACAAATATACATTTGAGCCTCATTATTCATAATTTCTATATTCAAAACTCTACCTACTCACTGAAACCAATCAATGATCCCAAATTCACAGTCACTCACAGGGATATAAACATAATGAAACTCTGGAACTGCATGAAGTGCAGACTGCAAGCTGAAATGAAACAAGGTGGTGCTCTGCTTCCTTTTTTCATGCACCACAATATAGCCAGGTGATCTTCCCCACAATGTGTTCCGAGCCACGTTTTTCTCATAATTGTACCTTGGTTGGTCTTTTGCTTTAGAGTGGCCCTCAGCATAGTGTCTAAATACTAACTAGTGTTTCCAAGTCCAGGAACACTAACTGTGTCTTATGGGAAAAAAATGCATGTGTGGGATAGGCTTCATCCAGTCTCAGGCTGTGATGCTGTGAGTGTGATAGTAGTGTCTCAATAGCATGGCACATCAAAAAAGAGATGGAAATTTTTACTCACTATTTAAGGCTGCTCCAGAAAGTGCTGGAGAAAGAGCCATAAAATGTAAAAAAAAGCTATGGAAAGACAGTAACAAAGGTTTTTGTTCATTTGTAACATGGTCATTAATTAGAAAATGCATAATAGAAAGCATTGTTCTAAACTTGAAAGCCAGGGAATTTTATTGTCCTGTTATCTAGAGTGAGAAAAGAAAAATGTCAAATCATTCTCACCTAGTGCTGGCTGATTTGCATGTTTCAAAAACTGTTGTGGCATGAAAAATTTTTTCTGCAGTTCCAAGACATTGCAAAAGAAGGTTTTTTAGAATTTGACAAATGCTACCCAGGGAAGATTTATATAAAAGAGTAGGTTTTCATCTGTGACAAGACTAGCTTATCTCATAAGCATACTGCTGAAAGAGGCCAATTAACACAAGCAGCAGGTTGGTCAAATGTTGCAGCAGTGCATTCAGGAACCTCTCCCTATATTCCTCTAGAAACCATGGTTCAATATTGGCTAGTTCTCTGTTAGTACTGACTTTATACAGCAAATAACTCCTTGGGATAACAAGAACTGTCTTGCTTTGAAATAGAATGTTCTCCATAAGCTCATGCATTTAAATTTTGGTCCCTAGTTGGCAGCACTGTTTCCAAGACTTAGGAGGTGTGTCCTTTTTGGAGAAGATGTCTTACTGAAAGTGGCCTTTGAGAGTTTAAAGACTCAGGCTATTTCCAGATGTTTCCTCTGCTTTATGCTTGCAGTTCAAGTGTGAGCTCTCAGCTTTCTGCTCCTGATAGATACTATGGTCTCTAACCCCCTGGAACCATAGCTCCAAATAAACACTTCCTTCCTTAAGTTGCCTTGGTCATAATTCTTAGGTGTGTGTGTGTGTGTGCGTGTGTGTGTGTGTGTGTGTGTGTGTGTGTGTGTGTATGCATGCACATATGCAAGCATACATGTGTGTGTTCATGTGTGTACATGCATGCATATGGGCCCACATGTGTGTGCCTATGTTATATGTGTGTTTCTAGTACTTTAAAAAAATCTACAATGTCTCTAAGTAGGAATCTAATACTTCCAGATCAAAAACCTGCCACAGCACATATTAGACATGCAGTATTTTAATAAAATTTGTTCTTCATCTTTTGATAGCTTATCATTTTCAAGTGAGTTTCTAAATTTCCCTTTTTTCTATTGTTTACTTCATTCTTTGATATTTTGTGTGTTCAATTTTACCATAGATTATTTAGTAATAATAAAAAGTGATTTGACACTAATCCTATCCCTCAACTAGCTATTATAATTGAGGGAGAAAATCTTTACAGTTCAGAAGTAGCCAAAATAATTATTCTTTAAATGAGAAATTGGATTTTTCCATCTTTTGCAATCAAGTTTCCTTTTTTTTTTAATTGTATTTTATGTGTGTTAGCACTAAATATATTTGAGTAGTTCTGTTCTTTTTTTTTTTTTAATGTAAGATTTGGTTCAGGACAGATGACTTCATGGTTAAAAATAATTATTCTTCCAGAGGACCCTGATTGGATTCTCAGCACCCACATATCTGCTTACAACTGTCCATAACTTCAGGTCTAGAGTAGCCAGCATTCATCCGATTCCCATGGGCACCAGGCACACACATTGTGCACAGACATATATGCAAGCTATATACCTATATGAATAAAATAAAATAATCTAAAAACAAAAAATAAACATTATTTTTAATTACCTTTTAATGTAAATTGAAGACTGAAAAGCAATAAGAAGGGAAATAATTTCTCCTTCCCCTATATACAGATTTCCTATCTCTAGGCAACTGTTACTGCAATTTAATTGTTCTACTTGATTGCAAATCACAAGACACGAATAAAGATGAATCTGTCATGAAGAATTACTATTAAACATCTTTAAGTGTGCTTCCACAAACAAGGCAGAGATGTTATATTGCTGGATGAAAAGGAAACAAGCAGAGAAGGCACTTTGTGCTAGGACTCCGGGTGATGCAATCAGAGTAAAATTGCTATAAATGCATAGTTATCCTGACATTTTTGGTAGTTGGAGAGTGTCAATACGCCTTCTGAAGTCTGAGCAGGCATTTCATATACGTAACTGACTAACAGAACACTTCAGCTTTGTGCTGGAGCTGTAGAGAACAAGTCCACAGATGGAAGATTCTAGGAAGCACATGCCTAGGTGTGAGTGTAGAATGTAGCCACAGTGCAGCAGTTGGAGAGCTTCAATGGCATTACTGCAGTACCTTTCCAGTGTGTGCCTTCCAAATGTGAGACTTGTTTCTAAGCATTCCAGAGCCCACTGGGCATGCAAGCATACCTGGACAGAAGTCTGGTCCACGGTCACTGCCTTCTCTCAACTATCTCCATAAATGACTAAGTCCTGCCCCCACTGCCTTTGGTGGGAAGTCCCTAAGTGATACCTCATCCTGGTTTCAGAATCTCCCAGTGGAACTGAGATGTGAATGTTTAGATTTGATTGTTCCACACTTCATTGGCCCTTTCCTCACCTATCTTCCTTCCTTACCCCCACCTAGTGCTTTTGAGTATGATTTGACAAACAACTGGTTGCCCTCACATCTTTATTTTGGTGTCTACTTCTGAATAAACCCAAATCAAGAAGACGGGTTTTCCAGGTTCTAAATGAGTCATACTATTATTATATTACTATCTGGCATCCTAATCGTAACAAATAAGAGAATAAAAATCTAGGATGTGCAGTCAAGATCCTAGAAGTAAGTGAAGCAACTGGGTGTGAATGAGGAGAGAGCATCCTGGCTCACACCATCAGTCTGTTTAGTTTCACCTGGCAGAGTAGTGCGACTCTTGTTTCGAGAGGACTTCTTACAAATATGGGGGGTGTCTATGTGTTGTAAGCATGCACAAATGTTCTCATGGAAGCCCACAGTTGATGTCAATGAGACAATTTAATTGAAGCAGTATCTCTCAATCAAACCATGAGCTCACCAATAGGTGAATTTTTCTAGCCAGCTTGCTGTGGGTGTCCTCTGACTTCTCCTTCCCATGGTGGCCAGTGAACCACCATGACCACTGGAAAACTCTGCTCACTCTTATGTAGCAAGTGCTTTAACCACTCAGGCATCTCACTGCTTAAACATCATTACTTTCAGATATTGAGTATTGATTTGAACATTTTTATTGAACACATGTTTTTATGTAGTATACATCCGGATCATATTTTCTCTTCCCCAACTCCTCCTTACCCACCCAATTCTCATTCTTAACTTAGAAAGGACAACTGCATACCCTATTAATAGGCAATTGCGATCCTGTGTGAATACTCAAGTCAATATACATAGTACACTAAACATATCTAGTGTGGCCACAAAAATATCATTAATTAATATCACCAGATTAGAAGGCTAAGAGGCATATAACCAGAGAGATGAATTTTTGGGTTGTCCATGAAGATTGAATCATCACTGCCTACCACAATAGGAAACCAAATATTTAAAGATGACATGAAGAAGAAGAAGAAGAAGAAGAAGAAGAAGAAGAAGAAGAAGAAGA
>OU015742.1:10182797-10192956 GCA_907169655.1 Acomys percivali | reverse complement strand
ACACACACACACACACACACACACACACACACACACACACACACACACCGATGGACTGCTGTGTGACTGTGTCTGTTTCTGCAATTAAATCCCTATTAGAGAAAATATCAGAAGTAGTTGCTTAGCATTGTGTAACACAAGTGATAAACATTCATTCTATCCACTTTAAATAATAGGAAATATGTTAGAAGGATATTGAGGGCTCAAAGCATTAGTGAGTGGTTAGAATATAGATGGCAGAAGCTGAAAGAATGACAGGGTAGGAAGCAAGAGAAATAGCTATAGTATCCTGTCTGTAAAACTCTGAACAAGGCACTGACTTTGTCACTGGCTTCACGGTGTGCTCATTGTGTGTGTCCTTGGGTTCTGGAAGGGATCAGCTATTTGCAAAGTTTGGATCATAGGTAGCCTCTTTTCTCCAATTAAAACTGCATAGAGGACAGAAATGGAATATGACACTACTCAGCTTTAACGACAGACATTTGAAATTCCTTTCACTAAGAGTACGCATGACATTTCAATGAATAGTCCCCGAAACCTCTATTTTGTATGTAATTAAATTCTTATTTTAAAACTATTTCTAAAGAAAAATTAAATTTTCAGGAAATTGAATGGACTGGGAAAGTATAAGTAAAATAATCTAAATGCAGAAAGACATTTCTTTCTCATATGCAATTCTTGGCCACATTATATGTCTGTGTGTATGAATGTATGTATGTATGTATGTACATATGTACATATGTATGTATGTATTCATGTATGTATGTATTATGAAAACATGTAAATGTAGATAAAATGCTGGAAAGGGGATAAAAACATAGATGATGAAGAAGGATATGTCAGGCAAATAATACATGCGATAATGCAAAACAAGGGACTGGTGATTAGGGGTACCTCAGAGTGAAGGACATGAAGGGAAAAGGGAATCTATTAAAACACACTTTGTTCAAAAATGATGTAATACCTAAAACATTGTATGCTATGTTTAAAATATTTTTAAAAGATCTTGGTAACTAGTGGACACATATTATTTGCCCCTACATGTGTCCTTCAGGCACCAGTTCCACATTATATAAAGATTATAGACATGCTTTATGTTTACTCTTAGATAATGGGGTGTTTGAGACAGAGCATGAAGCATCATAAAAAGCCCAGTAGTTGCTGGGCTTGTCTCTGTTTTCTGTGAATTAGCAGTGACTATTGAATCCCCCTATTGAGATACTGTATCCATCAGATTAGGTTCAGCAGGTGTGAATAAAATGGACAATGACACCTCAAGGAAGAGCAAGGAAGATACTGGAGCATAAATCCCTGTGTCTGGTGTCTTTGATTACCTCCAGGTATTAATTCCTGATTCTAGCTCCTCCAATAAAGGTCAAGGGTATAACAAAAGTGAGGAATGTCTGAACCCGTGGGTAAAATGTTGCTTCCAGATTTATCTCCTTACTGCTAGCATACCATCATGTCACGAACTTGACAATTTGGAGTGAAGAATATAAAAAAGCCCTGTCATGAAATTTTGGGTAGGGAATGTAAATGAATTTCCTTCTTTTCTTATCCCACTACATGAAAAGCTGATATTGTTCTCAACTATTGGCTCCTGCTCACAGCCACTCTTGCCCATCTCCTCAAAGGCATGCACCAATTTCTCAGTTTCTGTTCACTGTACCATTCTGTCCTTGTTGTTGAGCTCAGCATAGGAAAACAAATATTCATATTGAGTACTCATAATAATCATCCAAGAACTTCCACCATTTACAATCACTTGGCCACTCAGGTCAGGCCAGCTTGCTTTCTTTTTTTTTTTAACTACTTGTCATGTTGACAGTCAAAAAGTGAGAGTAAAGCGTGAGATTTGGGATGGCAGAAAGCCTGGATTCAAATCTTGCTCTCCCATGATGACTATATCTGTGTGATCTTGGATACGTTGTGACAAAATTTTCTCCTCTGTAAGTGGAGACAATAACAATAATACTTTATAACAGTTTTGAGAGTATTGAATGTGGAAAATGCCCCAAAGCTATGATGGAATTACGTTTAGGAAATGTTCTTCCATCTGCTTTTCCCCTCACCTCAGGGTACTAGCTCCTCTTCCTGGGAAGACTCACCAGTCTGTGACAGAAACACAGTTCTGACCCATGGAGAGACTGGAAGGGGTCCATCAAACCTCTCATCTCATCAGGACAGGTCCTGCTCACTCTCATCCTTACCAAAGGAAAAAAAGGAAATCCCCGAGGCCCTCCTGTGTACTTCCCTTCACATTACAATGGTTTTGATCATTCCTCCTCATCAGTCCAGAGAGGACCTAACATCTTGTTAGGCAGTTGCTGCTTTAAACCAGCATTCCTTTTAGTAAATTTGATTTTTTATAATTTTTATTCTTATAAATTGTTTCCTTAGTGAGAAATTCTAGGAATTATAGTTTTAATGTCATATTAAGTAATATTAAAATAAATGATGAGAAATGAACTGGTGAATTAAAACAACTAATAATTGGATTGGAGAAATATAAAAATTCTGGATTCAGTGAACTGGCACCAGTCTAATTTAAATGTCTAATTAAAAGTTATTTAGAGGAGCAGCATATACAAACTGCACTGCAGTCGTCTATGACTGGGAAAGAAGCTTCATAACCAGAAGGAAAATCAGAATTGCATGAAGAAATGGGAACGGACTGTAATCTTTAATCAGAGCACTCTGTTTTAATCAAGACCTGTCTGACTCTCCATCCCATTACCACTTCATTAAAATACGCTGTCCCTGGTGCTGAAGCTGCTGTTTGGTCTTTAACAGAAGAGTAGCCAAGCTTCAAGGCAGAAAAGGGGGTAGCAATCCAGGATGAAAATGGGAGCTTCCAAAGTTGGCAGGGAACTGTAGAAGAAGAAAATGAAGTTAAGATTAGAACTGATTTAACCAGAACAATCCTTCCAGTCTGCAAGCTGATTCATTCAGAAGGCTATTCATAGCAGAGGGCTATTTAGCACATTGTCAAATATGCCATTCTAACAAAGTGTGATCGTTAGTACAAATAGCTCATGAGCAATGACATATTTAGATTCCTTGTATAGAGGTGGCAGGGTATGTGCAGTTAGACAAAAAGAACTCCATCTTCATATTTTAAAATGTCTGAAATTTCTAAAATTGAGTTTGATTCTGAGACTCGCCAGCCACTGGCACTAACAACTTGTCACTGTTACCTTTACTTGTTTGTTTCCTCACCTGTAATGTAAGCAAACAACGACATCTTCTAGGCAGTATTGTTATGAGAAATAATTAAAGATTCAATGATGAGTTAATACATGTGCAGGTATGTCTATCTACACATATAAGATGCAGTGGGAACAGTAGCCAGGAAAAGAGTAACCCATTGTCATCATCGTTATTAACATTATCAGTGAAAAAAAATGCCTTTTCCCAACACAGCGGTGTGATTGGTGATGTCTGGTAAGTATCACTGAAGCAACTACAACACTACTGAACCTCATTCACATTGGTACTTAAAGAGTCCTTTCACTCTGGAGAATGGACTTTTTCTCCAAACATGCCTGTTGTGATTAAGAAGTCAAAAGAAGCAACTAAATTATTTCCAAACTGTCTCACCTTTTCCATTCTTCCCATTCTCTGAGTGCCATCAGTCCATCTCATTCTTTCATTCAGATTCACCTTAGAAAGCTGTACTGATGGGACACTATACTAGATTACATTTCCACTTCATCTAATGCTAAGGATGGCAAACAAAGAGCTTAACAGATTCCCCCATGAATGAAAAGGACTCTGAAATAGTCTGTACACTGTAATGTGCTGGCATATATATAAACTTCAATAAAGTTAAGCTGTCTTGTTGCTGTACATGGCACAAGCATATACACTAAAGATTGATGGAGGATCTGTCTTGAATGTTCTTCCTTATGAGCACAACATAAATGTCACACTACCACATCTGGGCCAACCCCACTACTGAACCCATTCAGGAACCCCATACTGCATCTTCATCCTCCCATCTCTTGCCTTTTTTCAGTTCTGTGTAAATACTCCAGGGAAGGGGGGAGGGGTGTATCTTGGGAACAGAATATAACAGTGAAGGACAAAAATCTTTCTTCTACCTTTAGACACTCTGTCAATAATGTAAGCTTAAAAATAATCTCTGGTCAAAAAAAGGGTTGAGCACAGTAGATAAATTGTGCTTCTACTGAAGAACAAATCAATAGATCCCTAGGTCATATGCACTCCCTTTTGATCCAATAATATGAAAACTAAGAAACTTAAACAACCAGAGGCCATTTTCACAGTTTACCAACTAACAAAACACAGAAGCAGTAATTAAAACAATCTGGGACTAGAAGAAGATAGAGAGAAAATCTGTCACCACTGAGACCATCAAGAAGGGGAAAAGAAGTCCTGGAGGATGAAGCAGAAATAGTGCCACTTTGTTATATCTCAAAGCAGCATGATGAGCAGAGAGAGAACATGGCAGAGCTCACTGCCCAGGGAAATGTCAGCTCATGTGAGAAGCTCATGGAAAACACTGGAAAGGTGATGACAATCCTGCTCTTTTGCTAAGTTTAGAAAGAGGCTGAGTTTCCTTTGTACCAAAGAAATTATCCCTGCAGTGCTACTTTTGTAAAGGAACAACCACACTGGTTTTTCTCATCCTGTATCATCTTGAAGTCTAGAGTTTTAAAAAAATCAACTCACATCCTAAAAGTATCAATATTGCTGGAACTTGATTGTTTTCAATGGCATAATTGTTTCAGGTTAACGTTCTCCTTTTCTTTGTTCTTGCATTATTCACAAATACTCAGCTACAAGCCACTAGCTTCATACTTTCAGCCTTCTGACTTTTGTGAAATTTCTCAATCATTTAGAGCTTCTTATCTGCACTTTTTAAGGTTACTTCATTAGGAACACCCTGTGAGACATCTGACCCCAATTATTGTTATTGCATGGTTTCTTGTTTGTTTGTTTTTTGTTTTTTGAAGACAGGATTTCTCTATGTGATCTTGGCTGCCCTGGACTCACTTTGTAGATGAGGCTGGCCTCAAACTCACAGCAATTCTCCTGCCTTTGCTTCCCAAGTACTGGGATTAAAGGCATGCACCACCACACCTGACATAGTTTCTTCATTGGGACCAAATAAAACCTAGCGAAGGTTTCAGTACTCTGGCTCTGGTTTCACTTCTATTGTCAGGCATTATATAACAGAACATATATGGCTGTTAATATTGTATAAAGTAGACTTTGGAGCAAAACACTTCCCCAAAATAAAATAGGACATTGTATAATTATAGATGAGTTAATTTTCCAAGGAAACACAATGATATTAAATGTTTATGTGTCAGAAAACATAACTGCAAGGGCTGAGAGCACAGCAAGAGGTAGAGTGCTTGTCAAGCGAATACTAGAGCCTGGGCTGACTCATCAGCACTGGAAAAAATGAATAAAAATTAGTAAGCAAAGTATTTTTTAAGTCCCACAAAATAGCTGAAACAAAAACCCATAGAAATGAAGGGAAATGTAGATCACCATGGCTATTGTTTGAGACTTTCATATTTATTTTTCAGCAATTGAAGAAAACTAGACAGAGCATCAAAGATATAAACTACCTCAACAATACTGTTAAACAGCAGGATCAGGATCTAAGTAACATTGCCCCAATTAAAATGGACACCTTGCCCAATTAAATCATACACTAGACAGCAAAACAAATGTTAACATACTTAAAAGTATTGAGATCATGCAGAAAGAATTCTTTCACCTCAGTAAAATAAAAATACCATTGTAAAATATCTACATACTGAACTTCAGGTTTTTAAGTGGACTGCAAATTACAGAGAAAGTCTCACGTAAAACTTAAAATTGTATTTAAACTCATACAAAATAAACTTCTGTGACCATAGTTTCCCACTGGAGAATTCAGATAACTAGTTAAAGATGTAACATCAATTTTTACATAGATTCTTCTAGGAATATTTGCAACTAGTTCCTTAAAGTCACAGAATAAAGAGGCACACAAAATTAATTCGGTATCTTGCTGATAGGTATATCAACATTGAAATAAGAAAAGTAATGTCATAACAGTTCAAAAAGAGATATTTAGATATATATCTAAGAAAATGCATTTTGACTCATTTTCCTAAAAGTGTCAAAATATTAATTAAATAAATTGAGAGTTAAAAAAGAAATGATATGTACTTTGTTCATATAATGGATGACTCAATACAGAAAAGATGTCATTCTCCCTAAATCGATGGTTTTTCCACATTTACTATAAAAATCCAAGACACATTTTTGGAAATCAGACATGATAGTTCTAATATTATGCAGAAAAGAAAAATAACCAGAAGTAATTAAAATAAATTTAAAAAACAAAAAGATAGAAGAAATATATTTTACTAATTCTAAGAATAATCTATGCATACTAACCAATACAATATTAATGACAGAAAGAGAAACATGTAGATTAATATTTTAAAACTTACAAACTCTGGAAAAGAGGCTTATTAATAAGTTTAACTTATCTTTTGGCAAAGATACAACAACATCTCAAAGAAGAAGAAATTTTCTTAAATAAATAATAATGCAAGAAAAAGGGTATCTATAGAGACTAGAGTCGCCTGCTGTATAATATGCTGTAACTCAAACTTATCAGTAGCTCAGTGTAAAACAAAAGGTTATAACAATTTCTGAAAAAGAATAAAATCTTCTGAATCTATCACTAGGCAAAGAGTTCCTAAACGTGATGGAGCATTGTACATAGGAACTCACACTGGCTATGACTGTTTGCATAAGACTTGTACAGGATCAAGCTGGTCCAGCATAGGCACAAGTGGGGTTCTTGAAGCCCCACCTCTATCTGACAAGCTATTTTCTATTAGCATGGGGAGTCAGTTTTCTTTAGAGATGCAAATCTTGAAGGAGTGCGCATATTCTAGTTGATGATTTTTTTGCCCACTCCCATACATGCCATGGAGGTAAGGAAAGGGGTGAATGTGATCAAAACACATCATAATACATGCACTGTAAAAGAAAAGCACAATAAGTAAAAGAAAAGTAATAAAATGATACTTGTCAAAATTAAAGACTTGCTCTTTCAAATGTAAATTTAGAAGTAGAAAAGATAAGCTATTAAGTGAGAAAATATTTAAATTAATTTATCTGAAAAAGACTTATATTGATAATGTATGAAGAACTCTGAACACTCCACAGAATAAAACAAACAATTCATTTAATTAATTGGAAATATACAAGGAGCCATTTTTTTGTCAAAAGTATGCAGATGGCAAATAAACTCATGAAAAGAGGTTCAATATCATCAGCAATGAGGGAAATGCAAATAAAAGACATATAACATGTTAATACATACTTATCAGAAGGACATTTTAAAAGAAATATCACATATTAGCTGGATGTGGATGAATTAGGTCATTAATACAGATTTAAAATATAGATTGGAATAGACAAACTGGAAAATGGTATTCAATGCCTCTAAAAGCTAAATATGCATCTACTACATGATTTAGCAATTTCACTCCTGGGCATTTATCCCAGTGACATCAAAATGTTTACACAAAACCCTCTAATTAATGTTTAGAGTGACTTTATTCATGGTAGCCAACACATGGAAACAACTCAAATATTCTCTAATAGGTAAATGGTTAAACAAATGTGTGCATCTACACAATTACCAAACCAAGGATTTTTTAGAAGCAAACTATGGATACTCACAATGGGTAAAGTAATTGTCAGGGAATTATGCTGACTATAAAAGGGCAAGTCAAGAATTAAATAATGTATAATTCCTCCATTAGTACATACTTAACGTGAAAAATTATAGAAATTGGTAATAAATTGCTAAGTGTTGAGAATTTTAAAAGAAATGCAGATAAAATAGGGAACTGGGTGTAATCAAAGGGCAAGAAGGACGATTTTAACTATTAAAAAGCTTATTGCATATTGATTCAGCCACTAGAACAATAAAAGTATGGAGAATTCTCAAAAAGTTAAAACTCAGTCTACCATGTGACCCAGCCATGAAAACTCTTTTTCTGTTCCCAAAAGACTCAAAAGCCTATGCCAAAGATATTTGTTCAGCCATTTTGTGGCTGCTATATTCATAAAGCTAGGAAATGAAAACAGCCTGAATGACCATCAGCCTATGAATGGATAATGAAAGTGCAGTGTACATATACTATAGATCACAGGTAATTGGGTAGAACTGGAAAGGATCATATTTAGTGAGGTGACTCGGATATATCAATATAAACAATGCATGTTTCCGCTTATCAGAGGCTCCTATCTCCAAATCTTCAGATGACAGTGCATATCTCGGACTTACTGCAGAAACTAGGAAAGTGAAGAGTAACCACTGCCTGGGTAGAGGGGCAAGAGATAAACAGAGAAAGGAATAGCAAGGCACAAGTGATCTGATTAGGGAAACGGGGGGAGGGGTCACCTAGTTAGCGAGGAGGGAAATAACCACAAAAGAAGGAGCGAGTAAGAATATGACAATGGCATAAAAACAGACACAGTGATGGATGGAATCAAGTGGAAGACCCAAACACACACAGACACCTGATTTTTCTATAATAATAATTAAAAAAAAAGCCAAAAACATACACTGGAAAAAATAAAGTATCTTCAATAAGTGTTGTGTTGCTAGTTAAAGTGGATGTCTGCCTGTAGAAGAATGAAAACAGACCATGCTTATCACTCAGCTCAAACTCAAGACCAAAGAGATCAAAAACCTCACCACAAAACCAGATACAGTGGACCTGATAGAATAAAAAGTGGGAGATAGTTTTGAACTCATTGGCCTAGGAGAAGACTTCACCAAAAATAACAATAATAGCATAAGCACTAAGATCAATAACTAATAAGTAGGACCTCAGCCTAGGATTCCAAGAAGGCAGCACCAAACACGCACTGTATCTGATCTACGGGAAGGATACTAAAGACTCTACTGGGATCCACAGACCACAAGACTTGGCTTGGAGAACAGACCACAGGCGGGTCTGGGCTCTGGTTATCCAAAGGCCCACAGAGGACAGGAACCTGGTTTCCAGAGTCTGAACCAGAACCCATCTGTGAAATAGCACAAACTTGGTATATGAGACTGAACTCTGGGCAATGAAGCACCAGAGCTCCTGGCCTGAGGAAATCTCCGGAAAACAGGTGGGTGTGTCCTCAGACACCCCCTCACCTGCCCCTCTCCAGTCCACAGAAAGCCCCAGGTACCACACAAGGACCCAAATGGCTGAGGACTTGCTATCTAGCCACAGCTGCGCATTGTACAGGAATGAGCAGGAACCTAGCTACCGGCCTGCACAATTGGGAAAAACTGACCTAGCCTAGCCAGGCTCCACAGCCTAGCATTACCTCCCATGCTCTTCGGAGAGGCTAGACAGGCCTGAAGGGATAGGGCAGAAAAATAACCAGCCACCCAACCCAGGAGGACTGAGATGCCTCAGTTAGGTGTTCTGAACTGGACCAGGCAGGAACCTAGCAACCTACCACAGAGGACTTCCTGCACAATTGGGCAGAACTGACCTGGCCTAGCCAGGCTCTGTAGCCCAGCAGGGCCTACCATGCACTCAGGAGAGGCTGGGAAGGACTGAGGATAGGGCAGAAATCTAGCCAACCAACAACAATCAGAAGCCAGTAGCTGTTCTTTCCTTGGTGAGTAGAACCTAGGCCCCACTGTCTGGATGGATCAGGCAGAAACCTAAACAACTACTAGAAGCCAGCAGGGGTTCAGGTACTCTAGGGTGATCTGAGACTAGGACTCAAAGCCCCAAGGCCTAAGGGCAGGGTATTCAAAGCCCAGCCAAAGGTAGGATAACCAGCTCTACACACACTACCTCAAACTGTTCCTGGGGCTACAGAGCACCAGTACCTACCTCTGCTGACTCAATGGGGAGTCCAGGGTGTGTAGCAAAGTCTCCTGGAGGCAAAACCAGGTCACCTGCCTGTCCCAGGAAAGAGTTCCCTGATACCCACAGTAAAGGGCCATTGACCTATAATCACTCACCAACAATCTGCCCTCAACAACTAGTGAAGGACACCAGAAGCTACCTCCCAATATCAGAGACAGCAAGATGACCAAAGACCAGCAAACACACACACACACACACACACACACACACACACACACACACACACA
>OU015742.1:10145238-10173873 GCA_907169655.1 Acomys percivali | reverse complement strand
CTTTGGCAGTAACTTTTAAAACAAAATGTTGACCTACTCTATAATTCCTGAATATGTACTAGAGAAATGAATGCTTATTTCTAACAAAAGATAAGGACAAAATTGTTCACAGTAACATTATTTGAAAAGAATTAAAACCAAAGATATAAACGCCCATGAATATTAGAATGTATGTGTAATTAATGTCACCTATAGGGGGCGTTATGCACTAATAAAATTAAAAGAAGTGTAGCCATACACAACAACCTAGAAAATATTTTCCAGCACATTATTGAATAAAAGAAATCAGACTTAAAATCATACTTGCTGAATTATTCCATCTACATGAAATTCTAAAATGTACATGAATCATTATTTAAGCCAAGGCATGTTTACTCTGAAAATAAGGAAGTGTTCATTAAAAGTGTTTTTTATAAGGCTGAATATTGTCCATTCCTTGGCCTAAATAGTGATTACATGGGTGAATATGTTTCAGGGTAAGTAAGTGGTGTGCTTATTAGTCATCAAATTTTCTGCATGAACAGTGTATTTGCTTAAAGAAGTTTTTTTTTTTAAAAAAAAAAATAAGATTTAATGTGAGCCTAGAGAGATGACTCAGCAGTTAAGAATACTTAATGCAAATAATCAACAAAACCAAAAGTTACTTCCTTGAGAGATAAAAAAAAAACTAGATAAACATTAGCCAAATTAAATAAAAGGAAGAGAATATCCAAATCAACAAAATCAGAAATGAAAGGGAGGACATAAAAGCAGACACTGAAGAAAACCAAAGAATCATTATGTCTTACTTCAAAAACCTGTATTTCAAAAAAGTGGAAAACATAAACAAATGGATGTTTTTCTTGATAAATACTACTTACCAACACTAAATAAAAATCAGGTAAACACTTGAAACATATCTACAACTCCTAAGGAAATAGAAGCAGTCATTAAAAGTCTCTTAACTAAAAAAAAGTCTGGGGCCAGATTCTACCAGACTTTCAAAGAAGAGCTAATGCCAATACTCCTCAAATTATTCTACAAAATAAAAACAAAAGGAACATTGCCAAATTTATTTTATGAAGCCACAGTCACCCGGATGCCTAAACCACACAAAGACTCAGCCAAGAAAGAGAATTTCAGACCAATCTCCCTTATGATCATTGATATAAAAATACTACTGAATAAAATACTCACACACCAAATTGAAGAACACATTAAAAAATATCATTCTATTATGATCAAGTAGGCCTCATCCCAGAGATGAAGGGATGGTTCAACATACGATACACCATCAATGTAATCCACTATATAAACAAACTGAAAGAAAAAAACACACTAGATCATAATAAAAATAAATAAATAAATAATTTTTAAACCACCTTTGACAAAATTCAACCCTCCTTCATGTTAGTGAGGTAAGCCAAATTAAAAAAAGATACACATGCTATGCACTCACTTATAAGTGGATATTATCCACTAAAATCAGAAACAAGACAAGGCTGTCCACTCTCTCCATATCTACTCAATATAGTACTTGAACTTTTAGCTAGAGACAACTAAACAAATAAGGAAAAAGGAAATAAATGGTATACAAATTGGAAAGGCAAAAGTTGAAGTGTCCCTATTTGCAGATGATATGATAGTATACATAAGTGACCTAGAAAATTCTACCAGAGAACTCTTACATCCAATAAACACCTTCATCAAAGTGGATGGATAAAATATTAACTCAAAAACATCACTAGCCCTCCTTTATACAAATGATAAATGGGCTGAGAAAGAAGTTAGGGAAACAACATCTTTCACAATAGCCATAAATAATACAAAATATCTTGGTGTAATTCTAACCAAGGAAGTGAAAGACATGTATAGCAAGAACTTCAACCCTTATCTGAAGAGAAAATTTGAAAAAATATATGAAGATGGAAAGATCTCCCATGCCCATGGATTGGTAGGATTAACATAGTAAAAATGGCCATATTACCAAAAGCAATGTACATATTCAATAAAATTCTCATCAAAATGCTGATATAATTTTTTACAAACTCTGAAAGAACAAAACTCAGCTTCATATGGAAAGAAAAAAAACAGGATAGCTAAAACAATCTTGTACAATAAAAGAACTTCTGGAGGTATCACCATTCCTGAAAGCTGCACTACAGAGCTATAGTAATAAAAACCAAATAGTGTTAGCATAAAACAGACAGGTTGGAATGGTATTGAATGGAGCTCTCAGAAGTAAACCAATATACCTATACCTATGGACACTTGATTTTTGAAAAAGAGGCCAAAACTATACAATGAGGAAAGGAAATCATCTTTAACAACTGTTTCTGCTCTGACTGGATGTCTGCATGTAGAACACTACAAACAGATCATCTATCATGCTGCACAAAACTCAAGTTCAAGTGAATCAAAGACCTCAACACAAAACCAGATTTACTAAATCTGATGAAAGAGAAAGTGGGGCATAGCCTTGAATGTACATGGCACAAGAGACAACTTCCTGAACAGAACACCAACAGCTCAGGCACTACAATCAACATTTAATAAATGGGACCCCATGAAACTAAAAAGCTTCTGTGAGGCAAAGTACACTGTTAATAGAACAAATAGCAGTCTACAGACTGAGAAAATGTCTTCACCAGCCCTACATTTGAGAAAGAGCTATTATCCAGATATATAAAGAACTCAAAAAATTAAACACAAACAAACAAAATAACTCACTTAAAAGATGGGATACAAATCTAAACAAAGAATTCTCAACAGAGGAACCTTTAATGGATGAGAAGCACTTTCTAAAATGTTCAATATCCTTAGTCATCAGGGAAACGCAAATCAAAACAATTCTGAGATTTCATTTTACACCTGTCAGAATGGCTAAAATGAGTTCAGTTCCCAGCAACCGCATGGTGGCTCACAACCACCTATGATGAGATCTGGTGCCCTCTTCTGGAGTGCAGGTGTACATGAAGGCAGAACATTGTACACATCATAAATAAATAAACTTAAAAAAAAAAAAAAACAAAGTGACAACACATGCTCATGTAGAGCAAGGGAAACAGTTCTCCATTGCTGGTGGGAGTGCAAACTTGTATAACCACTGTGGAAATCTATCTGACTGTTTCTCAGAAAATTGAGAATACATTCACCTCAAAAGCCAGCTTTACCACTCCTGGACATATACCCAAAGATGTTCCACCATACCACAAGGACACTTACTCAAATATGTTCATAGCAGCTTTATTATTCATAGTCAGAAACCAGAAACAACCTAGATGTCCCTCAACTGAAGAATGGATAAAGATAATATGGTACATTTACACGATGGAATATTAATCAGTTATTAAAAACAATGACATAGCCGGGCGCGGTGGCGCACGCCTTTAATCCCAGCACTCGGGAGGCAGAGGCAGGCGGACTGCTGTGAGTTCGAGACCAGTCTGGTCTACAAAGTGAGTCCAGGATAGCCAGAGCTACACAGAGAGACCCTGTCTCGAAAAACCAAAATAAAAAACAAAAAACAAAAAAAAACAAAAACAAACAAACAAACAAACAAAAAAACCAATGACATCGTGAAATTTGCATGCAAATGGATAGAATTAAAAAAGATTATCCTGAGTGAGGCAACCTAGACCCAAAAAGACATGCATAATATGAACTCATTTATAAGTGGATATTAGCTATAAAGTACAGGATAACCATGCTACAATCCATAGACCCAAAGAAGACAAGGAAAGCCCAAAGGAGGATTCTTGAATCTCATTGAGAAAGATAAATAGAATAGATATCAGGGATGGATGAAGGAAGAAATCTAAGTGGGGTAGCGTATGGGGAAGAGAGCAGGAGGGATCAGGTGGGTGGGAGAGAACAGAGGATAGAAGGGGAGAGTGCTGGGATTAAGAACTGAAATCAGTGTGGGGTGGGGTGGGGCATCTCTGGGAGTAGTTAGAAACCTAGGAGGAAAAAAGAAACTTCCAGGAATCTAAGATGATGACCCTAGCTAAGACTCCTAGAAACAGGGACAGAAATTTAGATAGTGGCCAACCAATGACAGGCCCAGCTTGAGTCCCATGCCATGAGAGAGAGCCCACTCCTGACACTATTAATAATAATATTCTGCTATGGTTGCTGACAGGCACCTATCGTAACTTGCCATCTGAGAGGCTTCACCCAGCAACTAATGAAAACAGATGCAGGGACCAACAGCCAAACATTAGGCAGAGCTTAAGGAATCCTGCAGAAGAAAGGAATTAAAGGAATCAGAGGAGTCAAGGACACCACAAGAACATATACAGAATCAACAGCTAACCTGGGTCCATAGTGGCCCATGGAGACTGAACTGCCAGAGTGTATGCCTGGAATGGACCTAGGCTCTCTGCACGTATGTAACATTGCAGTTTGACCTACGTGGGGGACTCCTAATAACTGCCACCAGGGCTGTCTCTGACTCTGTTGTCTGCCTTTCAATCCCTTTTCCCTAACTGGGCTGCTTTGTCTGGCCTCAATAGGAGAAGACTTACCTAGTTCTAGTGCAACTTGGTATGCCCAGAATAGGATAAGAGGAAGGGAAGAGAGAGGGAAGGACTGGGAGTAGAAGAGAGGGGAAGCTGTGATAGGGATGTAAACTTAATCAATTAAAAAGATCTCAGATGGAAGATTAACTATCAGCTTTCATTTGAATATTCCTGCACACAGAACTTATTTCTGTACATTCACAGAGTGGGAAAGGACTCCCAGCACTGTCAAGCTTTGTCATTTCATGAAGACAACATCTGAAAATGAAACCTTGGGAAACTGAGCCAAGGTCACACACTGCCACTTAGATGCTATGCTATGCTCTGAAAAGAGCTTTAGGCTAACCTGACAGGCCTAACTCACAGTCTTTCTACTGCCTGCATATCTATGTACTATAGGCACTGACCCCATGAATACTTACTGGAAATCATGTGTGATTAAGCCACCTTTCTACATGTCATGGAAATAAGTTAACATTATCTAATGTTATCCATATCACATAAATGAGCTGGTCCCTACCAACTCATGTGTTGTCCACTGGAAATTTAGCATTGCACTTCTGAGCTTCATTCATTCATGTTATTCTTTTCCAAAAATGAGACTCTTCCAAATGTACAAGCCTGCTTATATGAGTATCTGTTCCATGGTACATGTTTCTGTGATAGCTGTCATTGACAAACTTTATCTGAATTGCTATTTTCTATTTCCCAAAAATGGGAGCAAATCAGCTCCCATTTGATCTATGAAAGTGAGGTACATCTCAATATGTTTCATAAGGTAATGTTTTTGTATCAAATATTACCAAGGAAATGTTTCTGTTCTCACTGCTCATGGTTGCCTAGGTTTATATAATCCCCTCAGCTCTTGAGACACAGTGCTTTGTTTAACTTATCACAGAACCAAAGTGGGTGGAGCATTTATTCATGGAGTGAGAACCACAAGGCCATGGTAAGCCTGAGCATCCCAATGTATCTCCGCTATTAAGTCTTGCTATTGCATCATTAGGTATCTGAAGAATCCTGTGATGTAACGGGTAAATACGTCCTTGTTTTTGTTAAGCTTTATTCCCCCTTTCTAAATGAAAATACTTCTTAATTAGTACACCAAATTCTTACTTGAGATTATAATTTTTTGTTCCTCCGAAGTAGAACCAAGAAAGAGTGAAAGACCTTGGGTATCTACAGCAGAGAACAGACAATCACTGTGATGACCACAGATAAGTCTCAATCTGTAAAACTGGGAGACAGACCTGAAGGAGCAGCAAATGTGTGCTGGAAAACTGTCTCTGTGAAGCTTTGTATGGGTGATAATAACCATAATGGTCATCATAATCATTAGAGAAGCTGATATTCATTGGGGACTTATGTTCCAGACACTTAACTGAGAACATGACATTGTACTGAGGACACAGATGGGTCCCTTTGTGAATTTTAAATTTCTACTTCTGATCTGTGATGGACAACCAAAGGATTGTGGGGCCCAACTCTTGCTTTCACCTCTAAATTAAGTGCACTGATTGCCTCCCTTGTAGTATTGTCAAGATAAAATACCATCAAGTCATTCCAAAAAACAAATGCAGATCCATTGGCTATGTCTGAAAACTCAGAGTAAAAGGAGAGAGGGATCTCTTTTTTTGCTATCACTATACCAGCATCAGTCTCAGAGTGAAGGTGACTGGAGCTGAAGTCTGGCTGTTTTTCTTCAGTTCGTTCATCTCTAATTTTGAGTATAAAATGAAAAGTCACAAATATTTCATGACTATTAAGTGAGCTAAATTTTGTAAAAACTCCTTTAAGAGTTAAAGGCATTAAGATTTGTAGAGTGGCATGTATGTGGTGCCAGAATCCTCATAATAACAAAAAGATATGTTATTTTGTTGTTACTCCATCTTGGCAGATACATCTGTGGCAGGTCCTGAAATGTGAGGGTTCACAAGTGGACTAGGCACAAGACATTTGCACAAAAGTCTTTCATTTTGTCATAAAGGCCATTTAAGCTGAAAGCCTCAATTATCTGTGAGTCAAACACCTTCCTGCAAGGTACACATGGGCCAGTTTCTTCACGTACAACTGGTTATTTTTGTCCGAGGATCTGATCCATTTCAGAAACATTCCTGAGATATCAAATGTGGGCATACCCTTCCCCTTATTCTTTCCATCTCTGAGGCCTGGCCAAATGAAAGTGCTTCTGGAGTGTAAAGACGAGACCAGAACTAACTAATCTTTTTCCTGTTTTCCTGAGAACACAAAAGCCTGGCAGAGGTGCAGGATATTCTGTTTTCCCATCCCCATCTTAGTCTTCTTCCTCAGAAGCAAGTACCTGATGCGCAACTGAGTATAAGAAAGAACGGCAAATATCTCCATACATCATTACATCCTGCTCAAGCAAGATGTTCCTTAACTACATGATTGGGAGCACCTGCAGCTCAGCAGACAGCCAGGCTCCCACTGCTTGCTCATCCCTGAGAGCAACCAAACTTTCCCCTTTCTTATTGCTATGCTATCAGCTGTACATCAAGCATTAGCCACTTGGAAGACATCCAGGAAAGAAAAGCACAGGTTGGAGTGTTGCACATGCTGAGGAAACAAGCCTATCTACTTTGTAGTGAACACTAGTGCTGGTTTTCTGCAGACGAGAAGGGTCTCACCTCTTAGAGTGGCCCTGCTGCTCAGCCACACAGGACCCCACTTTCTCACTCTAGTTATTGATGTAGGACAAGACATCTCCTGGTGGCACACTTCCAGGTAGTTCCGAGTGCTGCTGCTCCAAATGTTCTATTTCTGGCTTTCATCAAGATGTAGAATACAAGTAAACTTTTAGTTCTTATTGAGATATCCCCTCCCTCTCTCTCTCTCTCTCTCTCTCTCTCTCTCTCTCTCTATATATATATATATATATATATATATATATATATATATATATATATATGTGTGTGTGTGTGTGTGTGTGTGTGTGTGTGTGTGTGTGTGTCTGTCTGTCTGTCTGTCTGTCTGTCTGTCTGTGTATTTCAAATATGAAGCTAGAAGCTACAGTTCATAGGACATCTGGCAGCTGGAGAGGGAGAAAGGTTACAAGTTGGAGGACAGATACAAACTGAAATACCCAGGAAGAAGGAAGATGATAGTGAGTTTGAGGCCCTCCTGAATTAAATCATGACAGCCCATCTCAAAAAATAAACAAACAAACAATAACAACAACAACAAAACAAACAAGCAAAGAAAAACCTAGACATCACAAGTGTGAGTTGCATGCAAACCGTGGAAATGGATTGAAATATATATTAGATCTTATGTCTTACTTTAGTGCACAGCATCCTATAGAGTCTAAGGCCAATTATCATGGATGTATACACATACACCTAGGCTCAGAGTCAGAGACGTAGCTGAGAGAGGGCTCTGGGAAAACAGGGTAGATGCAGCACTAGGGTTAATTCACATGGACAGAGGGAAGTCAGCTGATGAGTGGCAAGTGTGTAAACTATGAACTGAGTCTATCAAATCTCTTGTGATGCATTGACACTATATATAATAAGAAATTTGGGAGAGATAGTTCTGTCTAGAGAAAGGTTGACAGACAGAAAATCACCTTGATTCCCCCATCAAGCAACATCTCTTCATACAAGGTGTCTGACCAAAGTTAGGTAAAAGTAGATTGAGAAGCACTAAGTGTATGTGAGCACGTGAGTTAAGTAGCAGTGACATCAATAGGACTGTGGAAGGGAACAGAGCGTGGCACTTTCGAGTCATTATCTGTACTGCTTATACGACTACATACAAGAAGAGATTGAGTAGATTGCCTCCAAAGAAGACAAGCATCTGTTAACAAAGGTGAACTTGAGTGTATACCTCTCCAGTTCCGTATACAGATGATTAACATGCTGCTTTGTACCATCTGGTTTTCTATTACAGCTCAAATCCTAACATGGCTCAGCAATTCCCCAGTGAGTGGTTATGTGTACAATGTGTGTATGCATGTGTAAATCCAGATGTGAAGTTTTCACAGACTCCATCTCTACTCACATCCAGAATCCAGATTTATATAATAGAATTATATACATCTGCAGTCTACTCTGGAGCTTGCCTCCTCAAGAAAACTAAACTTTAGCCGATTTCCATAGGGAAATGATGACTGCATCACTTTGAGTTCTGGCAGATTCCTGGTGGCTTTTCAACATAGTCATTGTTAATAAAAAGGAATTTGTACAGAGGTGAGTGTATGTCAAAAGAGGCCAGCCAGTGTCAGTGAAGCAACTACAGGTGAACAGCTGTTGGGATCCAGGGTACATGGGAACTGGGACAATAACTATCATTGAAGAATGCCAGAGAGATATGCAACTACAGGAGCAGACACCCTGTGTGCCCACAGCTGTAAACCCATCTTCTTTCTTCCTAGCCAAAGATATCCTTCTAGCCTCCTCAAGGGGAAAGCAGTGAGCATGAGTGTCCAGGGAGTGAGTCACCTGTCAAGGGAAACTTCCTAGAGCAGAGGAAATGGGTACTTAGGTCTCCTCTCAGGCTATTGAATTCTCTCTTTTTAAATTTTTCTTAAACTTTATTTTTGAGATTATAATCACAATATGTCTCCCTTCTATTTCATGCCTCCAAACCCTTCCGTATACTTACTCCTCACCTCTTCAAATTCACAGCTTTTATTTTCATCAATTGTTCTTGCATGCATACACACACACACACACACTCACTCACACACACACTCACACACACACACATAGACACATACACACACATGCACACACTCACACACACATGCACACACACACACACACACACACATATATATATATATATATATATATATATATATATATATATTACTAAATATAACTTATTCCATCCTCATGATGTTACTTATTATATTTTTGTTTTCAGGGATGACTGGAACAACTAGACAATCAATTGGTGTGCTCTTCCCTGAGGAAGACCACCTCTCTGATTCCCAGCTTTCCTCACTTGCCTGTAGTTTTATGTGTAGGGTTGAGGCCTCTGAGTTTCTTTCTCCTGCCCACTTAGCAATCAATGTTCATTATTGTCATCCTTGTTCAGCTCACAGTTATGCTGGTGAAACTTTTTGTGGGTACCTTCTGGCACTGTTGGGAAACACAATCTCATAGCAAACTCCCTGATTCCCCTAGATATTACCATCTTTCCTCCCCTTCTTCCACACTGTTCCCTGAGCTTTAGGTTCAGGAACAGTTTAGTACTCACTGGGACTGGGCTCTCTTTTAGAAAGCCTGAGAATGACACAGCCAGAAGCCACATGATGACCCAAGCAGCAAACCTGCTGAGATACATGAGGCTGCCGAAGCAGCAAAGAGAAATATCTGGTATAAACCACTCTTTTGCTCAATAATGGAAGATCCTTTGTAATGCAGCGAATGGACAAGTACTATTGATCTCATCTGAATAGCAAATCAAAATAGAGTCTCCGTGCGCACTAATACAAACGTTATTCCTTTTTTAATTGCAATGCTACAGTAACTTTGAGAGATATTAAAGAATAAGGAAAGTTTGGAGATCTAGAGTGACTTGCCAATATTCCAGCAGACCCCTCTGCATCTCAGAGCCAACACAACACAGAAGCATTGTTTTTATGCGCACGGAGAGAGGCAAGAGAAAAATGACTGAACATTGTCAGGTATTAGGCTCACCAAGCCGGAGAATCCCACGTGGAAATCTCTGGAAAGGAGCATCCTCTGCAAAGACAACTAGAAATGTTCCTTTACCCTAAGTGCAGGTAACGCCCCTGACACACCACAAAGGCCCATGTGAGTGAGGGCTCTGTCACACTATCATGACAGTCTGCTGTTCCTGAGAGAATATGGTCATCCTTCATTTTATTCTAAAGCACTGATCATGCTGAGCTTGGGGTTATGTGTCACTCTCCTTATTTATTTTCCCCTCCTGTCTCCCGTGAAACCCTTTTTTATCCTCTTGAAATCAAACTTTGTCTTGGAGAAAAAGATTCACTGTGTATCTATCTTTTGTTACAGTTTCCTTTTGTACTTTTTCCTGTATTATGTGACTTTGTCAATTAAAAAAAAAAAAGAAAAGAAAAGTGTAAAGGACCAAAACTCTACATGTTGCTTTCTGTCATTATTCTTAGCATTATTTGCAAGAGCTGGACCCACACAAGACACGTGGTGGGCAGGGACACTCTGCTTTGATTCCAGCCTCTGACTCAGTCTCATTTCTGCTACAAAGTAGGGCAGTGATGAACAGCAGTAGCAGCACCAGCCTCCTTTGCTCCTTTGATTCCAGGGCTATAAAGCTGAGCTCTTTTAACTGCGGAGGGGCCAATGCACAGCACACAGCTCTGTGTAGCCTCCCTGCTGTGCTGTTCTCTGACCCATGATCAGAAGTTGGGTAAGAGAAATAGAAGCAAAAGTCTTACACTGCAGATTGGTCTAAGCTTATAGAATCTGTGTAGGGATGTACTGAGTCAAAGGAAAAATAATGATTCCAGAAGTCAATTACATACAATGGCCTCAAATCCAAACGTTTCACATCTTGCTCTCACAGCTCAGTCTCTCCACACTTCCTGAACTTGTGTTGGCTGAATATCTATGTGCCCAGCTATGTTTCCTCCCTTCCCTGGAGTGCTGCATCCCCTCTGCTCAGTCATACGTGATCTCTCTGCTCATTTCAACCTTCTTTCTCTCCCCAGTCAGTTAGGAACCCAATCCTCTGCTGGCAGCTCAGCTACCACTGCTGCACTGAGGAAAATCATGCAGAAGAAAGCATCAGGATGAACAATAGGAAGTGGTTAAACAAAGCCAAAGTAAAATAGGAAAAGAAGAAAAACCAAAAGATACACTAAATCTTATAGAAGAGAAAGTGGGAAAGAGCCTTGAACTCAATGGTACAGGAGACAACTTCCTGAACAGAACACCAACATCTCAGGCTCTACAATTAATAAGTAGAACGTCATTAAACTGAAAAGCTTCTGTAAGGCAAAGGGTCCTGTCAAAAAACAAAAAACAAAGCAGCAGCCTACAGATTGGGAAAAGGTTTTCACCAAACCTACATCTGACAGATGACTAATATCCAGCATACATATTTTTTTAAACTCAAGAAATTAAACAGGAGCAAACTAAATAATCCAATTAAAACATAAGGTACAGAGCTAAATGGAGAATTCTCAACAGAGGAATTTCTAATGGCCAAGAAGCACATAAAAAATACTCAATGTCATTAGTTATCAGGGAAATGCAAGGCAAAATGACTCCTAGAGTCCATCTTTTTTTTTCCTAGAGTCCATCTTACACCTGTCAGAATTTCTATGATTAAAAACTCAAGTGACAGAACATGTTGGTGAGGATGTAGAGCGAGGGGCACACTCCTCCCTTGCTGGTAGAAGTACAAACTTGTACAATGACTTTGGAAATCAATCTGGTAATTTCTCAGAAAATTAGAAATAGTTCTACCTCAAGACCCAGCTATACCACTCCTGGGCACATATGCAAAAGATGTTTCACCATACCCCAAGGATAATAGCTCAACTGTGTTCATAGCAGCTTTGTTCATAATAGCCAGAAACTGGAAAAAACCTAGACGTCCCCCAACCGAAGAATGGATAAAGAAACTGTGGTACGCAATGGAATACTACTCAGCTATTAAAAACGAGAATCTTGACATTTGTAGGCAAATAGATGGAACTAGAAAAATATTACCCTGAGTGAGGTAACCCAGATCCAGAAAGACGTGGTATGTACTCATAAGTACACATCAGCCATACAATGCAGGATAACCATGCTACAATCCATAGGCCCCAAAAAGCTAAGTAACAAGGAGGGTGTAAGGGAAGATGTTTGAATCTCACTCAGAAGGCAAACAGAATTGACATTGGAAGTAGATGAAGAGAGAGAACTGGGTGGGAGAGGGGATGGAAAGGGGAACAGGGGTAGAGATCAGGTGGGGAGAGAGCAGACTTGGGAAGTGGGAGGGCTGGGAGAGAGAAAGGAAACCAAAGCGGTATCTCTGGGACAAGCAGGAGACTGGGTAGGCTCCTGGGAGGATATGAAGCTGACGCTAACTTAGACAGTCTCCTAGAATTGGGGGACATGGAGACGGAAGTGGACACCTCCTATACCCAGGCAGGACTTCCAGTGGAAGATTTGGGACACAAACCCACCCACAATAGCTTCAACCTCAAATTTACTCTGCCAACAAGATATGCAGGAATAAAAATGGAGTAGAGATTGAAGGAAAGGCCAAGGAATGACTGGCCCAGCTTGAGACTCATCCCATGGGAGAGCACCATCCTCTAACCCTATTAAGGATACTCTGCTATGTTTACTGACAGGAGACTAGAATAACTCCTCTGAGAGGCTCCACCCAGCAGCCAATCGAAATAGATATAGAAATCCACAACCCAGCATTAGACAGAGCTCGGAGAGTCTTGTGGAAGAGTTGGGGAAAAAAATAGAGGGGCCTAAAAGAGACAAGAACTTCGCAAGAAGACCAACAGAATCAAGTAATCAATGACTGTTGGGGGCTCCAGAGAATGAACCACCAACCAAAAGCAAGCATCGACTGGACCAAGGTCCCCTACACATACATAGCTGATGGGCAGCTTGGTCTTCATGAAGGTTCCCTAGCAATTAGAGCAGTGGCTGTCACTAATGTGGACTCTGTTGCCTGCTTTTAGATCACTTTGCCCTAGCAGGGCTGCCTTGTAGGCCTCCATGGAAGAGGATGCAATTAGTCTTCATATAACTTGATGTGCCAGGGGAGGGATGGTGGGGGGGGGCTTCCCTATTTCTGAGGAGAAGGAGCAGTGGGAAAGGGGGAAAGAAGGTGGGAGGGCAAGACCAGGAGGAAGGATGGGGATGTAAATAAGGATGTAAAGTGAATTAAAAAGAAAGAAAAGAAAAGTGGAGCAAAATGAAAGTATCACTCTTCTTTGGCTGACAAATGTATTTAGGGAAATTGGCCTCTAATGTAGTCTGCAGGAAGGCAAGTTTTTGCCTTTGCCTACAAAAACAAGGCCATCTTCTGAAAGTCAAACCAATCAAAGTTCTTATCTCTTGAAAAAGACTTTGTGAAGCCTCATTTTATATAAATATTTTAATTAATAGATACCCTCATCAAACACGAGAAGCATTGCGCATTAACACTCACCAGAGACCCTGAAAGTAGATTGATTATCTGCATCTTAATTTGCTTTTCTCGACACCGCTAATTTATTTTTAATAGGTCTGTAATTTAGCCCTCTCGATTTCTTTTCTGCTTGGCAGACTCGAGTGCCTCCAGCTCACCAACCTGTCTCTGTAACCTTTAGGCACTACTGTCTGCACAGTGTATTAATTTTTAAATTATCCAGATTAGTTTGAGAAAAAAAAAAAACTTCAATTAACGTCCATAGGCAAGCTAAGCTAACACCTCTTAGCTTTCCAAACGAAGGTGAAATGTAAATGAGTGTGAAGGCTGTTTTCTAAAGAGAATCTTGCCAGAGCCAGGAAATTCTCCTCCTACTTCACAGAATCTGCTACCCTTAAAGTGCCTTCCATTTGACCCAGGAGTTTTCACTTCATCCTTGTAATGAAGATAAGTGCTTTTCTACATCTCCTCACAGTAGCTCACAGGGTGATGGTGAATGAAAGGCCACTGACCACTGTTTACAAATGTGTCCCAGCAACCTAGAGCAATGACTAGAGATGGTAGGCTCTCAGTGGAGACTTAACAGGTAAAATTATTATAATTACATAATTATGTATATGCAAATTGATTATCTTCTCTAAACATGAAACGGTTTTTGTTAAAAACAAGAAAAACAGAGATAGGAGACAAAAGATGGTCTGGGGAAAAATAAAAGAAACAGGAAAAGTTAGTTAATGTTTCTTTTAAAGCCTAAGTTCTCACGACAGATGAATGAAAAGTTGACACTCTGGCCTCCTTGTTAGAAGTAATTCAGAAGCATCATTGCCTTAGCAAGAATGTTGCTTCTGTATGGACATACCCACATTACAGATTGAATTGGGGTAAGTAGAGATGTGGCATCTGCGCTTCTTACCTGCTAGATTTCCCTGTTTTCTGACCTCCCTCCGTGGCTTCCCATTACATCATCCTAATCTCTAGAGCCAATTTCTCATTAGTAAATAACAACAATTTAGAACTGATCCCTGTAAGGCTATATTGGGCAGGTGTGCTGGTTAGTTTTCTGTCAACTTGATACAAGCTAAAGCCGTCTGAGAGGAGGAAACCTCAGCTAAGAAAATGCTTCTGAGAGATCGGACTGTCGGTAAACTTGTAAGATGTTATCTTAACTAGTGATTGACAGGAAGAGGCCAGCACATTCTGGGTGGGGCCATCCCTAGTCTGGTGGTCCTGGATTCTTTAAGAAAGGAGGCCTAGAAAGCCATGGAGAGCAAGCCAGTAAGCAGCACCCCTCCTTGGCCTCTGCATCAGCTCCTGCTTCCAGGTTCCTGACTTGTTTCAGTTCCTGTCCTAACCTCCGTCAATGATGGACTGTGCTGTGGAAGTATAAGATGAAGAAACCCTTTCCTCCCCAAGTTGCTTTGGCCCTGGTTTGTTTTTGTTTTTTTTTTGTTGTTGTTGTTTTGTTTTTTTTTAATCACAGAAATGGTAATGCTGAGCAAGACTAGTAAATAATGAGTTCAATTCTGAGCCCTGTGGTTTTTGGAAAACACTAACAAACAGGTGGCCTCCAAAGGAAAAGGTGGAAATGGGAGGGTCATATGAAAAAGAATATTCAATTACGATACATTTGATCTAAAGCAAATATCCAAAGAGCCTATGGCTTCTGCATCATCCTAAAGAGAGAAAATTGGATTGATACAGACATATATTTGGTGAACTCTAACAATTATCCAACTAAATAGACATGTTTAAAGGATGGCAGCTGTAGCTTAGCTTGGTGCGTTACACCTGCTGCTGGATTGACCTGTTTCCTGACCTAGTTCCTTGACTTCCCATCACAAACCTTCACAATGTACCCCTGACGTTTTTCTTAGAGTTTTTATCATAAAGGAAGCCCTACTTGTTCTTGCAAAGCCTTTAGTAACTCTATGATACAGAAAATAAAACCAAAAATACCTAATCCGAGAGAGAGAGGAGGAGGATGGGAGAGAAATAGTTAGGTGCATTTTCACAGAAACCAGAGGTAAGCAGCTGAGTTTTTTTTTTCTTTCATGTCTGGTGTGGAAGGCTAGATACATGTAAATGAGTGATTTTAAGAGATGTAGAAAAGATGAAATAGAATTGTGAGGTTTGCATGCTGCTGCCATGTAGATCCTGGACTGGCGTCGCAGCAGAAGGCAGTTGCATTGACCAGATCCCACCCTCCCTCCTTTTCTCCCTCTTTCCCCTCCCCTGGTCCTCAGAAAGGAAGAGCCCTCTTCCCTTACCCTCTGGCCCAGCCTATCCAGTCTCATCTGGATTGCTAGTCCTCTTCCTCTTCCTCTCTCTCTTCCTCTGTGGCCTGCATGGCCTTCCCATCAGAGGGAAGTGATCAATGAATGGGCAAGAGAGTCCATGTCAGAGGCAGTCCCTGCTCCCCATATTATAGACCCACATGGAGACTGCTGTGAATCGACTTCATCCGAGCAGGGCATCTGAGTCCTCTCTGTGTATGGTCCTTGGTTGGTGCATCAGTCTCTGCAGACCACCTGGCTGCAAAACCAAGATTTCTTGGCTTTGTTGGTCTCCTTGTGGAATTCTTATACTATAGGGTCCTTCTATCTCCCAACTCTTCCATTAGATTCCATGCACACTGCCCCAATGTTTTGCTGTGAGTCTCAGCATCTGATTTAACCCCCTACTGGGTGGAGTCTTTCAAAGGACCTCTACGGTAGGCTCCTGTCCTGTTCTGTCTCTACAATTGCTTCTGGTGCCTATTCTATTTGCCGTTATGAATGAGCATTCTCTCGAGGATCCTCCATGTTATTTAGCTTCTTTAGGTCTATAGATTGTAGTATGGTTATCCTGGATTATGTGGTTAATATCTGTTTCTATGTGAGTATATACTATGCATGTCTTCCTGGGTCTGGGTTACCTCACTCAGGATGATCATTTCTAGTTCCATCCATTTGTTTGAAAATTTCATGATTTCCTTGTTTTTAATAGCTGAGTAGTATTCCATTATGTACGTGTACTGAGAAACACTTAAAGAAATGCTCAAAGTCCTTAGTCATCAGGGAAATGCAAATCAAAACAACTCTGAGATTAAATCTTACACCCATCAGAACATAGTCTCAGGTGCCAGTACAAGCCATACACATCAACATAGCCTCCAGCAGGATCTCAGGCATTGGACATTGCCATGACTCAGCCTCTTTCTATAGCATATGCATCACTGCTTCCCCATCCTTCCCGCACTCTCATTGCAATGGCATTGGAAACCACATTGCATCACTCTCTAATATATATATGCATATATATAGTACACACACACACACACACACACATATAGCTCTACATGCAAATACTCATTGCCATGAGTCATTGGTCTGTCTCAAGGCTTTTGGTCTCTGAAGCACCATAAATATCAGACCATCCCTGAGACTTCTTCAATTACAGCCATGTTTCAGGTTTTCATCCTCAGTGGACATGACATACTCCCAGAACTGGTTCTGCAGAACTGATTCCTCTTCATATTCCAGCTGATGAATGGAGTACATGTTGGCACTGACAGACTCAAAGTGCTGGATCTGGCTGGCTCCGGTGGCAGCCAAGTTGGTCAGGGCTCTCACCGGATGGCCACGCTGTGCTTTGGGCTCTTCCAGGTGACAGTTTCTTCTTTTTATACTAGGGAAAATAAAACCACAACTAGACGGCTACTGAAAACCTGTAATCATAGGATATTATCTAGAATATTATGTTTCTTTTAGGGATTCAATAGTATAGAAGAAAATTTAGGGAGAGTTTTAAAATTAATATTTAAGATAAAACACACAACAAGCTGGGTGTGGTTGCACACACCTTTAATCTGAGCACTCAAGGAGGCTGAGGCAGGTGTATCTCTGTGAGTTCAAGACAAGCCTAGTCTTTAAAGTGAGTTCAGGACAGCCAAGGTGACACAGAGAAACCCCATCTTGAAAAACAACAACAAAAACAAAAGGTACATACATGATCTTCAGGACATTTGATACTCTATTGATAAGACACAGAAAAAAATGTACTTTTTTAAAAATATGAAATGGAATTTTAAAGGTCCCTTTTCTATGTCTCTTGCTCTCCACAGCTTACTGCTTTCTTATACACTCCAAAGACCACCTACTCCCATGGCACCATCTACCATAGGCTGGGTTCTCTCAAGTCAATCATTAATAACGAAAAACGCTTCATGAGCATCTCAGGCCACTCTAGTGGGAAATTTTTCTCAATTGATGTTCTTTCTTCCCAAATGACTCTATCCTGTGTCAAGTTGACATAAAAACCAGCCATCACACTAACCATTAATATGGTATCAAATAACCCTTTCTGTGTGTAACTAGTCTCTTACTTTTTAGCGTGTGTAAAAGTATTCATATTCAATTAGAAAAGTAATGAGTCCACTGTCCTGGAAAGCTCTAACTCCCAACGTCAGAGTTCATGTATAACTCCACATGACTTCAAAAGGCTTAAAAAAAAAAAAAACAGGGCTTTACTGGAGCAAAAATAATTTTGTTCAAGTTCCTTTCTTCTTTTCTTTCCAATAACACTTGATTCAGTTAGTTGTTTAGTCCCCTGGGGTGGTTTTCTGTTGTTAACTTGTCTGCAAATACCAGCCCTTCCCATGTGTCCTTTTCCACTTCAGAATACCTACTTTCCTTCCTTTCTGGTCTTTCCCTTCTTTTGTTCTCTCTTCCCTTCCTTTCTCTTCCTTTCTTCTTATGGAAGAGTGGGGGGATGGAAGGCCCTGGAGAGAACAGGAGCTTCACAAGGAGACCAACAGAGCCAACACGTATGGATCCCGGGGAGAGGGGGATGTGGAAATTGATGCATCAGCCAAGGACTATGCATGGGGAGGACCTAGGCCCCCAGTTCAGATCTAGCCAATAGGCAGCTCAGTCTCCATATGGGACACCTAATAAGGGAGAAGGGCCATCTAGCCTATGGACTCTGTTGCCTCTCTTTAATCACTTCCCCCTTGGCAGGTAGGCCTTGCCAGGCCACAGAGGAAGAGGATGCAGACAGTCCTAATGAGATTTTATAGGCTGGGCTCAGTTGGTAGGGGAGGAGGGCCCCTTTCTGAAGACTAGGAGAGGGGAATAGGGGGAGGAAAGAAAAGGGGGTTGAATTTGGAGGAGGCAAGGGAGGGAGCTATCATCAGAATGTATGAGGAGTGAATAATTTTTTAAATTAATTTAATAAAATAAAATAAAGAAAGCAAAAAAAATGTGCTACGGATACTGAAATATAGCTCTCCAAAACAGATGGCTACTGGCAGGGGTGGGGAGAGGGGAAGGACTCACTTTTCTTTAAGAGGCTGACTATCAGGAGTTTGACCATGCTTCAGTAAACACAACTGTTGTTGTTGTTGTTGTTGTTGTTGTTGTTGTTGTTGTTGTTGGAGTTTGGTTTTTTAAATCATTATTTGGGCATAAAATAGGGAACAGACCTGGCAGGACTAAGAAGTAAGAGTGATTGGGGTGTATTATGTGTCATTCCCAAATAATCAATAAAAATATTATGTTTTTTTAAAGGAGGCATTTTGCCTGGTCATATGGGAATTGACCATTCTTTCTTCAGCTCCTAGGAATAGAGAGGAATGATTGACACATGAAAGACCTAATAGAAGCTTTGCTCATTCTGATGTGGTCAGTACATTACCACCAAACTGAGAAATGCCAGGTACATGTTTCGTGAAGAAACAGTAGCTGGGGTAAGCGGCGACAGAACACATCAGTGCGGTGAAGCTCACATAAGATGAGGTAACCTGAGTTCTAGCACTCACTTGATACCTAGCTACTGCTCTCAAACATAAGAATCTGTTTCCTAGAATATCAGTCTTTACACAGCTTCCCTCAAAACCTTCTCACCAACTACCTCTTTCTTTTTTGAATCTTGAAGAATATAAAGACCAAATGACACCAAAGGAAAAACAGTAGTGGTACATGTTTATGTAGCTTCTTCTACTCTGAGATTGTTCTCAGGGAGGGATATCTAGAGTTTAATCTCAAGGACCCAAGCATTAAAAATGCCCCAGACATGAAAATTAAAATAATCCATTCATGGCCTAGACGTAAATTAAAAGATATAGATAGAAAAGAAAGAGGCAAATAAGACAGGTTTGCCAAGGTTATTTGAGTTTTGTGGAAGATGTGTAGGTCTGGTTTTCATCTAACTTGAAAAAAGCCTTAGATTTCAAAAATGAAGCCAAGCAAATGATTAGTCAGTCATTTTGTGTAAATGCTTTAGCTTGTGATGTTCCTGTGGACAGGAAAGTAGAATAAAACAGATTTAGTACAGCCCCAGTAAGCACAGTCTGTGGCCAGCACATTAAATCCTGAATTACAAGCTCCACCAAAGCCTTCCTAATGAGCCATCCAAGTCTCTGATGTATATAATATACCTTTTTTAAAAATGCATGAATACATATTCCACTCAGAGATTTAGATGGCTCCTTTGGGTTATTTAAGTTTCAAAAGAGTCCATCAGTCTCCTGGGTATGACGTTTTGTGAATGCCTTAAAAATGAAAAATTTATAAATTAGAAGCTCAAAATACCTTAAAGGGGAACTATCTATCAGGAAACGCATGCACACACTACACACAGACACACAGACACACACACACACACACACACACACACACACTCAAAGGAAAGTTGATGAGGCATCTGCCTCTAAGCTTCCTGTCTTTTGTCAGTTCAGGTCAGAACCTTCCAAATATCTGTAACTCTCTTCTGTCCAATCTAATTATACAACTCCAGCTTGCTTTGTTTATAATTAGAAGCTTGTAACCCCCCTCTGACTCTTGTCTGTGCTGCTGTTGCATGGTTGTTTTGGATGCTGCATGAGATTGGAGACTAAGTGGGAAAGGACAAGATGTTCAAAACAGCAGGACCGAATTCCCTTGGGCTGTGTTGCAAAGAATGTGAAGGTTGGCGCATCCTAGCCTAAGGAAATACAAGGATCCAGAAAGGGAACATTTGTGAGTGCTGGAGAGTGAGCAAATCACAACATGTAATGCAGACAAAAATCGAATACCACCTTCCTTCTGGGTAAAGAAATAAACACTGCATGACACCACACTCGGTGAGGTGGAAAAAGAATGGGACAGAGGAACCGAGTGAGAAAGAGAACAGCATTAGTTGCTGGTATGGTTTCAATGTGGCATGCTCCCCACAGACCACATCGTTGTCCCTGCTTCCCAATTGCTGGTGTTATTTGTGGGCTTTGTAAAACCTCTGGAAGGTGAGACCATATGGGAGGAAGAAGACCACCAGAGCAGGCTGCTGGGGACATGTTATTCCTGGCAGCTTCCTGTCTTGTTCCTATGCTTCCTGGACATCCATGAAATGAAGAGATGTCCTCTGCCGCATGCTCTTGCCACCATGATTGTCTGCCCAAATGCATGGCCAAGCGACCACGCACTGAATGTTCTGAACTCATGAGCCAAACAACATAAATCCTTCCAACCTGAGGGCGCCTGCCAAGTATGTTACCACAGCAAAAGTAAAGCCACCGGTGTAACTGAGATGCTTCATTCTACCCGTCTTATGGTTCTCACTCTAATCCTGACACGTAGACCAAATTGTTCTAGTCCACAGAGAAAAGTGATGTAGTTCAAGAATTAACAGACAGAAATAAATCCTAAATCTCACAACTAAGGGAAAAACTAGGCCCAGAACTCACACCAAGGCTAGGTAGTTGCCTGGCACATAGGCTCGGATCTTCATACTGAGTGATGACAAGTTACAATGGAACTGAGTCTAGGAATGAAGCATGCAGGAAACCCAGAAATACCTTTTCCTAATCGGTCTGGCACATTCTGCCCACAGTACGTTCCCTGAGCTGCCTAAGAATAAAGGTCATTTCAAGGGATGCTTTGAGCATTAAGGAGTTAGCATGTGTATAAGCATAAGGCATCTGTGGAAGGCACACTTAAAATGGGGCTTTAGCCGCAGCTGTTTGTTTTTACATTGCTTGCTGATGATTCATTTTCACCACATCTGTGTGCAGAAATTTATGTTATGAATCCACAGCCATGTTTACCTGAGAGCAAATCTTTGAGCAGTATTTCAAGTTTCTATGCCCCTTCCTTAGAAGTTTTCCAGCAGTGGAAACGTAATAAGTTAAAATGAATTAAACTTGATTTTATCAGATCAGGTTGGGAAAAAAATTGCAGATCATGACCCACATTTGACAAAGTAAGATTACAAAGATACTTAATTCCAAAGGTTGAGGTATAACATAGAAATGCATTTATCATTCCAATGTAATTTAGATCTATAAAGAATTGACATAAAGCGAACCTCAGCTCTGCTAGAAGAGAGAAGTTATAATGAGCCCATGTAACGAGCAGATGCCTCTATTTGGCATGAGTGGACTTAATAGTTGAAAAGACTGAGCTGACCACAAAAGCGTGTAAGTCACAGTCCAGCTTGGTTCCTGGCTTTGGGAATCTGGATGCACTGTTCATTTTACTAAGCTAGGATCCCTGTGGTCTTTAGGGTCATGCTAAAATACATTTAAGCATGACACATAGTCCCTGTCACAGAAGATTCTTCCCGGGTTGGAGGATTCAGTAGCAAGTCCAGTGGAATCAATGTTTTCAAGATTTCTCAGAGACAAATCAGCTAAGAAGCAAGATACTTTTATTGCAGCCTCGCAGAGCTCATGTATGTATGTATGTATGTATGTATGTATGTACGTATGTATCAGGAAACCTGAGAGCAAAGTCTCTTCTTCCTCATGCTTAAAGGACATTTTCTACCAGATGATCATGTGTGTGTGTATTCTAGGAAGAATGGGGCAACCGGTGATGCCATAGTCCATTTGCTGTTACTGTAACAGACTGCCCGAGCGTGGCTAATTTATAGAAAGTATAAGTTTATTTGGCCTATGTTGCGCATGATGGGAAGTTCAATAGTATGATGTAGGCATTTAACAGGGGTCTTTGTATTACGCCATGTTATGATAGATATCAGGTTAGGGCATAGCAGGTAAGAAGGAAAGTTAAAACACAGGATGGGAAGAGATGGTCCTCGGGAGCAAAAGAGAAAGAAGGAGTCAAACTAAATTTAAAGCATGAACACTCCGGTAATGTAAGTAGGCTGCTTTAGTGGCACAATGTTAATCTGCTCATGAGGTCTCTCCTTATTCAAGTCATGTTCACAACACTGTTGCATTGGAGATTAAGTTTTAAACATATAGACTTTGGGGGAATAGGTTCAAACTGTACCAGGATGTGTGTCTTCTGTCATGGGCAACGTTGCTCATTGTTACACAGCAAATCATGCACTGTCCTGCCAAATCCCTGGAAAGCCATCTCTGTAACTCCAGTCACACCCCTGTGCCTTCCTCTTAATCGTTTTACACTATTTTCCTCTACTGCTCCTCTTAAAGAAGATTATAAATAAATTTTTAAAGCTAGAAAGAAAAGTAATTTTTGAAAATCTTGGTTTGTTTGTTTTTTATAATTCTAATAATTACTCCCAAGACAGGTGTCATTTTCTCAGGTTAAATCAATGTATTTAATACCACCAGAGGAAAACAAAAGCCTATCAATGAATCCTAGAGATGTGTCTTCATCAAGGCACCATATATCATGCCTGTAATATGTTGTTATTACCTTCGGCATTCTGGGTAACCAGAAAGCCCTATGATAAAAGTCGTAGCAAGCAGAATAGATAAGAAAAAAAACAGCTATTAATTGGGTTTTTTCTAAGGGTGAATGGATACAATTGTAAATTCTGACACAAAGAAGCCCACACTATAAACATACAAAAGTAAGGGGTAAGTATTTACCTTGAAATGAACCCCCTAGTATCCATGAGATTAACTAAAATTCATAAAACTGCTGGGAACAATTGCTGTAATCTTCCTGTGGGCTCACATCAATGATACAATAGTGAAAGGGAAATTTTATTCGCAGGATGTAATTGTTGTTCCTGAGGCTTACTGCCTCCATCTATTAACCCAAGCCTACCTTTGGAAGCTTTTAGCCTCCATACAATCTAATCTAGGCCTATAATGTTTTCAGCCTCTGAGACTTACTGTTGAATAAACTCACCCTTTCTAGATCTTTCTGAACTCGGGTTGGCTGGTTCAGTTTAGACATTCTGGTTCAAACTCCTCTCCAAGCTGACTGATTCAAACTAGCTTCTCTTGGCTTCTGACTGAATTGCTCTTGTTGGCTTTGAACTAATTCTAGCAATCTGCCCTAATCTTTTAGGCCCATTCTTTCTTCATGTGTGTCTAGTTTGTTTTCTCTTCAGGCAGCCTCTGTAAAACTCTCCTGATAAAACTGCCTTCTCTCTCCCTCTGCCCATCTCTCTCCTAAGTCTCTTTTTCTTCCTCTCTGTTCTCATGAGAGTTGGGCATATCCAGTGATTTGTCACTTTGCCTCTCATTTGGACATCACTGCCAAATATCATTGCTTCCTTCTACAAGCTAACTTTACATTCACTGTTTGGAATTCAAGGTGTGTACCAAGGGTGTATCTGCATCCCAGCCAGATCTCATAGACCTACAAGGTCCTTGGATGTGATCAGAGCAGCCATGTTGCTGGATTAACACTCCTCTAAGCAGTTTCCTTACCATTCTTTGCTACTTGGTCTTTAGAGTGTTTCTGATGAAAGCCCACCTGAAATGGTGTCCTAGGAGCTGATAAATTCATTGTCACCCAGATAAAATTATGCCCAAACTGTCTTCTTGTTAGGAAGGAGACTTTTGCAAGCAGATGCTCCTGGAAGCAGCAATTTAACAGCAAACTCAGTAAGGTGAAAGTAACATGGAAAAGATATCTGCCACTCCAAATAGGAAAGCTAAGATGCATGTAGCTGGTGAGCTAATATGATGTCAGCTTTCCCTGGGACAGAGACCAGATTCTCAACCTGTTCTTCCCACCTACAATTTTGACTAGTTTTTCTATGACTCAGGCTAGATGACCACTAGACCAGCCTATACTTTGTAACAAGCCGGTCTTCAGAAAAAAGGATGAAGCTAGCTGAATTGTTTGTCTTCTTAATTTTTGTTTGTTCTCAGCTGAGTTTGGATTGGGTCTTTCTTCTTTCCTCGTTGAACATAAAGCTTTCTTCCCAAAATGAAGAGCTCTGATGCACAGGCAGGCCTGTTCTGAATTAGAAAAGATTGAGTTAATTAACCTTTCACCAGCTGATGACTTCCAACCTTTCTGTTGGAACACTGGGAAAACATAGTAGTGGCTATTAATTAAAGGCATTGGGTATACTTTCACATGTCTTTATATTCTTACACTTCTCAAATAAGCTGATTAAGAAGAAATGGGGAAAGTTTCATTGAAGTTATAGTTAAAAATGTTTAGGAAAATCTGCAATAAACCAGAGTAAGCAATATTGCAACCTTATTCTATAATCTGTTTTTGTGCCTGAGGTCTTGGTCATAATGATAGTTTAAATGTATCAAGTTCCTAAGAGAGACCAAAAAAAACCTTAATAAAGGCTATACATGCGCTATCTCACATAGCTCTTAATTCTCTAAAATGTATAGGAATTCCCATCACACACTACAGATAAGGAAAATTGAAGTTTCTCAGTCAGGTAAATTCTCAAAGACCGTGAAGTTGGTGTACTCTAGAGTCATACTCAATGAGAACTCTACCATCTAACACCATCTCCGGGACGCTAACCTAAATGATGGTGAAGTCATAATTCTGGAAGCTGAAAGGCTGTTGTAAAATACGTGCTTGTAATTCCACTGTGCATCAGTTTCTCTCTCTACAAATGATTTATTTTTGAATAACAAATTCTTTGAAATTTATTATTTCTGCAAAGCACCTGAGGCTTAGGATTCCAGGAGCAGCTCAGTCCCATGAACGTGCCTCAGGGGCCCACATGAGGTTAATATCATTCGGGGTGGCCAGAAGTGTGGGCATCTTATGGTTGGTTCTACGTGAGGTGGTTGGCAGGCTTTACCTTAACACTGACTACCAAGCTCCAACGTCAACAGTAACAACAGACCACTCTTTGCCATCTAGATCTCACCATAGGCAGCAACAATGTACCCATGATGTGGCTGTTGATTTCCCATGAACAAGAGAACCAATGATGGCAGCCGAAGTGTTTTATAGATCAGCCTCTGAAAATACAAAATAGTAATTCTGTACTGTTCTACCAGTCACACATATAAAACCCAGTACACTTGGGATAGGAAAGGGTTTAAATATGTGCCAAGGGCTGGGGCTTACTAGGAACACTGCCCTTGCATTCCTATACTGTCACCTTTGCATAGAATGTCTTTATTAGTCTTATCTATCTAGTTCAGATGTAATTTTACTGTTAATATCACCTCAGTTTTCTTTCTCTAGTGGTTCTAATAGGAGAGAGTCGCATTGTATATTGACTACTTTCATTATGGTAACATTGAATTCTTTAAATATTTCACTCAGGAAGAGTGACTTGTAAAGTGATCACAGGGAGCAGACGTGAGAGACTGGAAGGAAGAAAACAAGAAGACAGAGGAGGAGGAGGAGGAGAAGCAACCTACGAGGTAACTAATGAGCATTCAAACACTGTAGACAATTGGAATCCATATACTGAAGAGGTAGTCATCTGAGAGATTATGTGACGTGTGCCTTGAACTGTTTGCCTAAAGTAAAGGAGAGTATTTTACCTGCCAGTTCCCTATTCTTAGAGATGAGGAACAGAGGGGGAAGCAACTCAAAGGAAATTGAAAGCCAAAGACAGAAATCAAGAAAGAGTATATAACAGGTATACCTGAGGTACATACAAATATTTATCCACTGCCACAGCCAGGACATGAGAGAAAGAGAAGCAGCCATGTGTTATCCTTGTGCAAGAGAAATTAGCATGCCATCCCTGCAACTAATCTAAAATTCTTCATTTATTCAACAAACATTACCAAGTACATACTATGAAAGAGATACCATGCAATATACTAATGGTTCTGTTGGCATAATTTACACAAATTTTAATATACAGCATTGTATATAGACAGACCAATCAAAATGAATATTCTTCCACAGGAAGTAGAGCTAAACTAGACCATTCCTTCTAAATTCTAAGAAAAAGTTGAAATGAGACATAAGCATTTTTTCATTGTGCGTCCAAGGGATGTCTGTAGGCTCAATTTTCTTAATATATTATATCATGAACTTATTAACCAAGAGTACCTCAGTTATAACCCGACTAACCCAAACAATAGGAAATGAAGATTGAAGCATACAATAATGAAACCATAAGGATATCGGTTCCAAGGAATGATTCTCCTGGCGTAGTCAGCGGAATTTCTTCTACTGGAACCTGGAACCTCAGCCAGAGCCCGGAGCCCTGTTCCCTTGAGCAGTTCTCTTTAGGAGCATCTTGAAGTGGAGAGATGAACAGCCAAAACTATCCTGAGTCTCCAAAGGCCCCGCCTCTTGTTTTTGGCTCACATTTATACCTCCTCTCAGATTTTGTTCTGGGATGTTTTTCAGCTGGATAACAACCAATCTCCCCTACATGGTGGTTTGACTTCTAAGGGGATAAACATCACCTGCTCACTCACAAGTCTTTTTTCTCATCCCCCACCTGTGATCTAAACAAAAGCCGTGTTTATCTCTCCTTCAGATGTCTCTCTCTCAGAATTTTGGTATAGAGGATGTAGGATGTTTTGGGATGCCTTCATGGGAAGGAAGGGATACAGTTCCAGGGAAGGAAGGAAGACTGGAAGGAAGATAGAGAAACACCACACTTGAAAACAGAGATCAATACTTTAAACATGGATAGGCCCTCCCTTTACACAGATAAGGATTCTACAGGTAGATGGAATTAACTAATTCTCAGAATTACCAAGCGCCAAGAGAAAACCACAAGGTTAAAAGCAGCGTGTTTTCCCTGGGATACTCAGGGTCATGTTTAAAATATATGCTTTCTCCTAAGAAGTCATGAAGAGAAGGTCCTGTTTCTCTAGAGTTTAGATGCTGACCTTCAGGAAAGAACTCTCAGAAGTGTTTATTTTCAAGAAAATAAACAGAACATAAGCAGCTTGCTTTAAAAGATGAAGCACAGATTCCCATTTTTTTTTCTACGTATGAAGGATTTTGCCAGATATTGTTTCTCCCACTATAAGCAGAAAAATCTCTAAAATTACTTTGAAATTTGTCAGACGCTTGAGAACACTAGGGAACCTAGATGAAGTAAAATTTAGGCAAAATAAAGTTTGTCACTGATCACTTAAGATTCAGGGCTGCGTTAGCTCCACCAGAGACACAGGAAAAGAACGGGCCTCACAGGAGTCGGGACTGTGAGAAATGATAAGAGAACTTTCACAGACTGAGGGAAAACATCAGACAGAAACTCAAATCAATAACAATGAATGAAGGATGCCAGAAAGGCTGAACACAAATTAGCTGCACTAAACTTCCTGCAGATGGAGAACTAGAAGCGTTCTCTCCATGGCCCCATGAAGCACGAGAAAAAGTAGACAGGGTTCCAGATAGGGAGAGAAGAAACGCCTCTGAAGTCACAAAAACAGCGCTAGATACCTGAGCAATATGTTGAAACAGAACGTGAGAAGCTACACAGTCCACGGAAAGGCAAAGGGATACATAAGCCTCATCCAAAGTGTTTTGATTTTATCTTATTGGAATAAAATAAAACTCTTACGTTTCCATTTATTAATTTCCTTCCAACACTTAACCAATTATGCTACAAATTTTCGGTTACTGAGAAATATTTTTTTCTTTCCAGAATCTTCTGCTCTTTCTCTTTACAAAATTCTTCTCTTCTATATTCTTTTTTTTTTTTTACTTAACCTCCTCTTCCTGTTTTCCCTTACCTTGACTCTTCTTTAATTTTGTTCATCTACCAGTTCTATATTTAGTATGACTTTATCTTCATAGCACATACTAAAGTATGTTTACTATTTTCTAATTTATGATCATTAGTAATAGATCAGTGGACTTTACTTAAAGGTATTTCTACATTATATATATATATATATATATATATATATATATATATATATATATAT
>OU015742.1:10121755-10137065 GCA_907169655.1 Acomys percivali | reverse complement strand
TGGAAAAATGCCTCCTAGTTTAATTGGTTTATTCCTCAGGTTTTCCCAGGTAATGGCATATACCTAGGACCACAAAAACAGTTTAGCAACATTGGCGTTTTAGTTTGCTTATTTTGAGGAGTGAAAAGAAGAGTTAATCTCCTTAGGAATGTTACACTTAGAAGAAACTATCATTAACAAAAATATGGTGTTTGCACATCACAGATTTGTTTATAAACCAACACATGGCTTGGGAATGCTTCACTGAGCTCTCTAAGAAGGGCTAGGATAGCCAGGGTCAGGTTTCAGAAGGGCCTGAAGTGAAATTTGAGGATGTGAAAAAGAGGTGAAGTGTTGAGGGCTCAGCTAGCCTATGAGCTTGATCCCAGATCAATGAAAGTCACGAATAGTTCATGTCTTCTGACCATGTGAACTGTATCTCATGTGCGTATTTGGGGGAAATGTTTCTTCTAATTTATTCCCAGGATTACAATTTTGCATTGCAGCTGAAACTCAGCCACTCAGAACACAGTGGCAGGCAGAAGAGAACCCTATCAGTAACTACCATAGCGTCATCATTTTCCTACAAGATTATTTCCCTACTGCCTCAAGCTGGGTACCGGGAATACACCAAGGTTCAGGACCTGCCAGGCCTAATGCTTGCTGTTTGGCCCCTGCTGTCCTCAGTGCTCTGCACATAAACAACAGTGGAGAAGCACCACAGATGATTCATCATGTTGTCCTGCATTTTTGCTTAAAGCAGTGATTCTCAACCCCACAGGGGTCACATATCAGATGTCCTGCATATCAGATCTTTATATTATGATTCATAACTGTAGCACAATTACAGTTATGAAGTAGTAGTAACAAAATAATGTTATGGTGTGGGGGGGGGGTCACCACAACATGAGGAACTGTATTAAAGGGTTGCACCATTAGGAAGGTTGAGAGCCACTGGCTTAAAGATTTCAGACCAGCCTTGCCTTCAGATATATAGCACAGAGCTCACTCTGATGTCAGAGAGGCTGAAGCAAAAACACATACACTAATAGGCATGCAAACAAAGGACTCCATTGCCTGTGTCCTCATCTATCCGTCATCCTCCTACTAAACATTTAGAAGGGTACTTCCGTGTGCCCATCACCTGATATGAAGGTCAAGGCATCAAGTTGGACTGGTAGTTTAAGTGGATGCAAACTCTCAGTGGCATGTGCCCTGGAAAAGGAGAAAGGAAAGTCAGAGCACTCAAACCACCCTCAGCCAAGCGGAAGTTAGTGTGAGAATCCTGGTGGCGCTCACTCACTGGAATCCCCACAGGCACCAAGACTGGTTCATAAATCATCTCAAAGGCTAGCATCAGAGGCTAAAGGCCTTTTATTTTTCCTCATTTGATAATTTTCAGCCAAATTGATAGGGTAGGAAGACCAAGGTGTTCTGATTAAAGGGAAAAATATTTATTGTTCTTAGCTGCTCAGTGTCTAGGGTTCCCCTCACTACTATGGTCTAACCCAGAACAAAGGCCACACAGACTCAGAACTCACCTCTGGAAGACAGAATGAGATCTTTCAAGAATGTTTGTGTTCTATATAGTCTGGGACTATATGTTTTCATACATAGGGTCTTTGAAAACCAGATAAAGTTAAGAATGTTGACACAGTGTTTCTGTGATGCTTGTGTAGGCACAGTGTCATCAGAAAAGCCCATATAAGAAGGATCCAGGGAAAACCAGAGAGTAAGGAAGGGGAGGGCCAGAGGCAGCTACAGAGAGAAAAGTGTTACTCAGCTGGCCTTGAAGATACCCAAAGGACCATACTCCAAAGGAAAACATATGACCATAGGACTTCCGGGAGTATATCTCTTCATCATCTTCACTTCAAACCTCCAAACTCTAGACCATTAAGTTTGTATTAGCATCACTGCAATCATTCATAGGAAACTATGATCTTGCCTGCCAGCCTCCCTTCTCTTTGCATGACTACTACGTCCTGTGGCCTGAAGGAAGTTCTTGAAGAATGATTGACACAACCTGCTCCTAGCAGCTTTCAAACACTGATTGGCGACAGACAGTGGCTATAGGTCCAACTCTTTTGCTCCTGGATGAAATACAATGTGACATGGATTCCACAGAGGTTCTCCAGGTTCTACCAGAAAAGCAAGCACCTGTGTAGCACCTGTATTGTTTAGGCACCTATTACTGACTGAGTTCTCTCCTCTTTTGGGGGCCTAGACATTATTCTCGTGAAATTTTGGTGAAGAATGTGGCTGCCTTTTGCCCTAGTCCAAAGAGTCTGCCTAGGGCTAAAATGAAGAGGTTTATATTAATTGCGCTGGCAAAGGAAATCTCAAAACAGCCTAGAACAGACTGCTGTGTGGTTACCAGTGTTCACTCTTATGAAGACATTTGATGAAAAGGAACAAACTGAACAAGGAAAGCTACAAAATGTATGGTTCAAGGAGAAAAGGAGCACCGGGATGTGGAGTGGAGCTAAAGCCTATGTTCAAACAGAGAAAAAGATTAAAGATATTAAATAGAATAAAAGAATGGGTGACCTCAGGGCAAGATTTCACTCAGCTAAGCTTCTATCATGTGAAAATGAATTGAAGAATAGTTTAGGTTCAGGAAAGGTGGTAAATGGCTTTAAGTGCTCAGGAGACAGAGGCAAATAGATATCTGAGTTCAAGGTCAGCCTGACCTACAGATGGTACTTCAGGTCAGCCAAGATTAGACCATGAAGGAAATCATGGAAAACAGAAAGCTGGTGAAAATGCACTTGAATGAGGGAGACATGGTCCATCCCAGAAAGCAGTAGAATTTAGCAGATTTGGCCATATTTGTTCTGACTTTAGAGTCAAAGACAGAAGAAAGAGATTATGGAATCGCCTTCTGTGACTAAGGAAAGCTGCTGAGAGCAAGCATGCGTCAGGGATGTCCCTGCCTAGAGGCCCAGAGAGGCCATATGTGAACGTGGATTGCCTTGAAGACTCCAAGAGGTTAGATATAACAGAGCTGTGTGGGACACCTACTTAGGAAAGCTGATAACAGGGAGTAGAACCAACCCAAGAGACAGAAGCATGTTGCAGTCAACAAAACTGAAAGGAGTTGGAGATCTAAAGAGCGCTTTGAAATTAGGCATAGACATGGAGAGTTTAGAATTTGGAAACTTTGTTAGCTAAGATCTGCAGCTATTTAGATGATATGCCTTGTCTCTTGCATTTTTATCTTCAGAAAATCAATGTCATCTTCTCTATGAACAAAAATGGAATCAAACTCCCATTTTCATTATTCATTTATTGGTACTGATTGTATCAGTCTCATATGCAAGGTAAATGAGGAATAGTCAGATACAAATCAGTGAGCTATCCCTCAGAATAAGTTTTTAATTGTTTTCTTGTTTTTATAAATCTATTGTATCTAATAGATAGGTAATATCTAAAAAAGTCTATGTCCAATAATTGAATATTTGAAATAAATTTCTGTATCATAAGAAAAAAAAAAAGAATTTGTCCAGCTAATTTTCAGTCTTGCTTTGCCCTAATATTCCTTCACGATGCTTCCTTTCCTATGTTTTTGGAACAGTTATATATACTCTGTGCCATTATATACTGGAAGTATCTTATCTAGTTTTGTGTTGTTGTTGTTGTTGTTGTTATTTTTAATAAGTGATTAGAGTTTGTATAAACCTCAGAAGAGACTTTTATCTTTGGACTTTTAAGCATTGTTGAGACTGTGGTAGACTATGGGGACTTTTGAAGTTAGACTAAATTCAGTTTGCATTATGAAATATGTATAAGCCTATGAGGGCCAGGGAGTGGAACGTGATAGTTTAAGTTGGTATGGTCCTATAGACTTCTGTGTTTGAATGCTTGGCCCGTAGGGAGTGGCACTATTAGGAGATACAGCCTTGTTGTAGTATGTGTGGCCTTGTTGAAGGAAGTGTTTCACCATGGGGTGGGCTTTGGGATCTTCTATGCTCAGGCTATGCCTAGTATGGCATAAAGCCTCTTCTGCTGCCTGTGGATCAAGATGTATAACTCTCGGCTCCTCCAGAACCATGTCTGCCTGCGTGTTGCCATGCTTTATGCAATGATGATAATGGACTAAACCTTTGAAATGGTAAGCCAGCCTCAATTAAATGTTTTCCTTTATAAGAATTACCATGGTCATAGTGTCTCTTCACGGCAAGAAAAATCCTACCTAAGACACTGGGCAATCCTAGGCTACAGCATGAACCTTAGCTAGAGAAGCAAGATGCAAGGTGTTGAGCAGAGAAGTGTTAGGCCCTACCCCGATTAAATTTGCCTGTCTCACCTGCTGTGGAATCTCACAGTCTCTAGGAGCCTTCCAGTGAACCTCATGGCTCAAAAATTAGCAAGTTTCCTCCTGAAACCAAGAGACAAAGAGGGAAGGTGTGATAAGAAGAAGGATGCTTTTTGAAAAGCAGGAAGTAAACTGTGCCCTGAAAGAAGAATTACAGAAAGTCAGACTTTACACCTGGGACACGTGGCTAAACATAGCCATGGAGTAGGTTCAGATGTGAAGCTCCAGGGTATCCCTCCCGCTCACCCTTTCCCTGGTGTGATCACCCTTGCCTTGGTACAAAGATAGGATCATGTGATTGTGTGTGTGTGTGTGTGTGTGTGTGTGTGTGTGTGTGTGTGTGTGTGTGTGTGTGTGTGTGAGAAAACTGGCTGACCTAGGAATTTGGAACCTGTTCGTAAGAATCATTTCAAGAAAAGCCGAGGTCCACGAGACCTTCGTTCCCTGTAAATCGATGCATGGGAGCAAAGGGTTAAAGTCTCCAGCCAAAGTGTGGCCCAACAGTTGACATATTAAAGGCCTGGTTGCCCTGATGAGACTTCATGGACTCAACTGAATCATGAGGGTTCTGACTTCATCAGTGGTCCATAATTTGAAAGCCCTGTTGGAAAGGAATAGAAACTAAGAGGCTGGATCTCATTCAAGGATGAAAGTTAGTGAGCTCTGCCCTTGAAAGTCCTTCTTCTTCTTCTTCTTCTTCTTCTTCTTCTTCTTCTTCTTCTTCTTCTTCTTCTTTTTCTTCTTCTTCTTTTCTCTCTCTCTCTCTCTCTCTCTCTCTCTCTCTCTCTCTCTCTCTCTCTCTCTCCCATTGCTCCATCCCTCCCTCCCTTCCTTTTTCTTCTTTTTCTCTCCCATCCCTCTTTTTTTGGCTATCATGAAGTGAGCAGTTTTGTCCTATTATTTTCTGTTGTCCTGATGTTGTGCCTCACAATAGCCCAGAAAAAAAAAAAAACAGAATGAAAATGTGGGCTAAAATAGAGCTCCCTGAAGTTATTGTCTTGGGTATTTAATCACAGCAATAAAACAGCATTCTCATCATCTCAGGAAGTTTTCAGAAGCCTATTCAGTTGCTTATGAGTAACTCTGACATGTTGAAATAGGAAGAGTAACTCTTAGATTCTAGAGATCTGGTTTCTAGTTCTTCTACTACTGTAACCATAGGTTAATAGTTCACTTCCCCCTGTCTCTAATCCCTTCTGATTAAAATAACATTGCAATGCAATAATTCCATGCCTTTATAGCTATAGAATAACATCAAAACATCAGTTTTGAAGGATCGGGTGCCACTCAACTTGTCATGACCAATTGTCATGTCAACGTAACTAAATAAACATATCCCCAGTCAGCTTGGACACTTCCTCATCACACTTAGTCTCAGCATCACAGGGATTTGGAGACAAAATTCTAAATCCTCTTCCTTCTGTATGAAGTAGAGTCCAGAGGAGCAGACACATAGATCTAGCTTAATCGCAAGTTACTGTAAATCAGAGTACCAGTGGAAGCTTTGAAAAAAAGAGAAAAGTCCAAAGAACAACTTATTCCTCACTTAGTATAAAATGAAAATGTCTGTTCCCTCCAGAATGTGAAGGCATTTGGTTTCTTAAAGCTGCTTTAGAAGAAATATGTTCATTTGGGGGATACTTAAGCTTACTGTTTTTCATAAAGTGCTACTTTTTAAGAGGCACTAAACCTCCTAATCTGCTGGGTGAATTCATTTTCCTATCATTTGGAACACTTGCTACACACCAGACACAGGTGAACAGTGGGAATACATGCCAATAGAACACACAATCCATTTTATTTAAAAGCACACAATTAGACTTTTCATTCACAACTACATTCTGCAACCCTGTCATGTACCAGAAACAGAGCTAGTCACTAGAGAAGCAAGAATCAAGCAGGATAAACTAGGACCAGTTTGGTCAGCTTCCAGACTCAGAGCCAGGTGAGTGGACAAAAATGGTTTATTCTGATGCTCTAAAGGTACATGCCAGAACTGATGATAAAAAGTAACCAACGCCAGGGAGAAGGGAGTGCCCATCCACCCTGGCCTGAAGGGCTATGCCTGCAGACTAGCAAGCCTGGCAGTGTTCCATGCTAAACACAAATGTACCTTACACTTTGGGCACAGCACATGTGACCCTTCCTCATTGCAATGGGGACTTAAGGTGACAATGGCAGCAAGGGGCACGATTTTAATTTGAGTATGTATGTCTTCATACACCTATGGCCAAACTGGAGGAGGCAGAGTGATGAGATCTTAGGTTTGGTCACTTATGGACCCAACAATTTACCTAGAAGCTTTCCTAGTACAGAGCACTTATTATAAATATTTATTAGATAATCAATAAATATTTAATAGATGAGTAAGTGAACCCTCAAGATAGCCAATCACTGGTCTTTAAAAAAGGGTTCCCTATTTTCTACACTATCTATTAAAAAATTACCTTCACAGCCTGAACTAATGAGGACAACCATTTTTATAAACTGCAAGAAAGTGTGTGTGTGTGTGTGTGTGTGTGTGTGTGTGTGTGTGTGTGTGTGTGTGTTTCTTTATTTTAACTAAAAAGGCTTTACCGAGGCTCAAATGGTAGACTGTCTGTCCAACCATGACAATCAAGTTGGGCTGACCAAAGTGGCTACAGAGAGCTTCCTTTCTCTCTAGACCAGCCAGGGCCTAGAAAAAGCAACAGGATAATCGAATGCCTGGCCCAGCCTTAATTGCAGTGCTTGGTCTCTCTCAGCCATGAAGCAGAGCTCTGCAGGCCAATTTGCAGGCTGCTGCTTGGGGTCAGGTGTGAGGTCTTTCTGCCGGGAGCAGTGCTCAGAAATAATTTGGGACCTGATTCAGTTCTGACTTCCGCATGCCTTTCAGTCCACCAGGATGCCAACCCTGTGCAGAGGGCTCTGAGGAGAGCTGCTAGCAGGCCTCTCTCACTTCAGGAGCTCTGTTCCCTTCAGCTGACTGTTACTCTGTGCTTTCCGGTGTCTTGCATCCTGGCAGCAGTATAATGATAGAAATCAGAGAAAGGCTAGAGGTCTCTGTGATCATGTACACCGGAAGCAGCCAGGGCCTGGAGCATCCATGGACAAGAAGGGATGAAGTGGATCTGGCAATCAGAAAGAGCCCAGCCTGGCTGCCTACCTGCACCCCACACAGAGGCCAAGAAGATATTGCCAACTACTGCCAGTTCTTTTTTTATATATGCATAAATTTTTAATTTTATTTTAATTCATTTTAGTTATCCAGCATGTGTTTACATAACTATTTAATAATTGATTTTGATAGCATTATTTTTTCCAAAGAGACAAAAACAAAACATGTGAGTCAGATACTTCCAGCATCTGTAGAATCCCGTAGAATCCAGCATCTGTTCAGATTCTGTAGAAATGCTTGCTGCAAGGCTAATTATTATTCATAGGTTATAATAAAAACTAAAAGTCATTGTGCTTTCCAGAGTTAACAAGGCCCTGTCCCTCACATGGTCTCATTTTATCCTCATAGCAGTCCTGAAAGCAAGAGGCATTATCACCATTATCTCTACTCTCAAGCACTAAGATCAAGAATTAATAAATGGGACCTCATGAAACAGAAAAGCTTTTGTAAGGTAAAGGATATCATAATTTGGACAAAATGGCAGCCTATAGAATGAGAAAAAAATTTTCACCAGCTCCATATCTGATAGAGGGCTAATATCCAAAATATAGGAGGAACTCAAGGAACTAGACATCAACAAACCAAATAATCCAATTCTTAAAAATGGAGTATATCTCTAAACAGAGAATTCTTTTTTAATTTTTATTTAAGTAATTTATTCAGATTATATCTCAATTGTTATCCCCTCGCCTATATCTTTCCATTCCCCCTCCCTCCTTCTTCCATCCTATACCCCTCCCCTAGGTCTGTAACAGAAGGCCACCTCACCGCCCACCATAAGATCACAGCCTATCAAGACTCTTCCTGGTAGCCTACTTACTCTTCCTCTGAGTGTCACCATATCTCCCCACCAAGAGGTAGTGGCCAAATAGGGGGCACCAGAGTTCATGTTCAAGTCAGTCACTGCTCGCCACACAATTGGGGAGAATGTGCTGTTCATTGGCTACATCTGGATAGGGGTTCTAGGTTTACTGCACGCATTGTCCTTTGTTGATACCCACCTAGGTCCAGGTACAACCACTTTGGATATCAATCTGGCACTATCTCAGAAAACTGGGAAAAGGGGTACCTCAAGACCCAGCTATTCCACTGCTTGGAATATACCCAAAATATGCTTCACCACACAACAAGGACATATGCTCAAGCATGTTCATAGCAGCCTTATTCGTAATAGCCAGAACCTGGAAACAGCCTAGGTGTCCCTCAGTCAAAGAATGGATAAAGAGACTGTGGTACATTTATACTCTGGAATACTACTCAGCTTTAAAAACAAGGAAATCCTGAAATTTGCAGGCAAATAGATTCAACTAGAGATGATCATCCTGAGTGAGTTAAGCCAGACCCAGAAAGATATACATGGCATATACTCACTTGTAATTGGACACTAGCCCAACAGAGATGTCCCCTGAAAGTATTCACTGCTGGAGATTGGTAGAGATAATGGGATTTCCTATTGGTATGCTAGGTGAGAGAGGTAAGGAAGAATGGGGAAATAGAAGAATCCAGAGGGTCCTAGAAACAGAATTCTTAATAGAGGAATCTCAAATGGCTGAAAAGCACTTTAAGAAATGTTCAGTATCCTTAGCCATCAGGGAAATGCAAATCGGGACTAATTTGAGATTATATCTTATTCCTGTGAGAATGGCTAAGCTCATTCTTATGAGCTCATGCTTGTGAGAATTTGGAGCAAGGGCAACAAACCCTCCTCCATTGCTGGTGGGAGCTCAGATTTGTACAACCACTATGGAAATCATTATGGTGGTTCCTCAGAAAATTAGAAGTCTACCTCAAGACCCAGTTATAGAACTCCTGGACATATACCCAAGACCTCCATCTTATGACAAGAACACTTGTTCAACTATGTTTACAGCAGCTTCATTCGTAATAGCCAGAAACTGAAAACATCCTAGATGTCCCCCAACTGAAGAAAGTGTGGTACATTTACACAATGGAGGTGGCTGTTAGAAAAAATGATGTGAAATTTGCAGGCAAATGAAGGAACTAGAACAAAATATCCTGAGAGGTAACCCAGACCCAGAAAAACACACATCATATGGACTCTCTTATAAGTGGATATCACCTGTTAAATAAAGGATAATCACAATGCAGTCCACAGACCCAGAAACACTAAGTAACAATGAGGGTTGTAGGGAGGATGTGTGGATCTCCCCAGGAAGGGGAAATAGAATAGATTTCGCATGTAGACTGGAGGCTGACCAGAATAGGAACAGGAGGGATCAAGTGGGAGAGCAAGGGGCAGAGAGGAAGACAGTGATGAGAGATGACTATAATAGGTGGGCATTTACAGAGTGATGTGGAAACTTAATACAGTGGAGACTTCCTGGAACCTATGATGGTGACTTTATCAAAGACTCCTAATAATGGAAGACATCCTCTTCACTAGGCAAGGCTTCCACTGGTGGGGCTACCACCAAGCCAGCCACAGAACCCTCCACCCACAACCTGTCCTCCCTTCAAGATGCGCATGGGCAATGGTGACTCAGAGTTTGTGGGTATGGCCAACAATGACCCAAGCCACAAGAGGAGCCCAAGCACTGCCTGGATGGCCAAGAATTGGATGTTAATGGCTCAGAACAAACACAATTGACCAAAAAAAAAAAACAAATAAACAAGTCAATAAAATGATTCCTAAATATATTCAATATTCTTCATCTTGAGGTTTTTGTGGAATTCCTAAAAGTGGGAGTGGAGATGTCTCTGACTCTTGCCTGCATGAGACTGTGACATTTTTACATCTACTGGTTCACTTTGTCAAGCCTTCATATTCGGGTTTGTGCCCAGTTTTATTGTAATTTGATATGCTGTGTTCCATTGATAGCACTGGGAAGAGCAATAGATCTTGGGGAGAGAGGAGGGTAGTAGAAGAACTGGGAGCACAAGAAAGAGGAGAAGCTCTGGTTGGGATGGACTGTGTGATAGAAGAATAAAAAAAGATAAACAAACAAACAAAGCAAAAAACCTAAAATTCTCCCATGAATGGCATCCCTCAGCTTCTTCAAGCAAGGTGTGTTGGCAGCATGTCAGGGTGATTTTTCAAATTAGTAGTTGCTAACCAAAACATTAAAGGAAAGAAAACAAGAAGACTGAAAGACATAAGGAAAAAGGCACCAATTGATACAAAGGGCACCTAGTTTACAACCAGAGGCTTAGATTAAATGATGGGGTTGCCTAGTGACTTTGGGAACATCACTGAAGTGCTCCTGGCTTCTGCATACTTCCAGTTGTTTGGTGAGACAAAGTTCATAGCCAGACACCAGAGAGAGATGGGGCGGGGGGGCAGGGAGGGGGGAGAAACACCTGTCAGTGGAGAGAGAGCGAGAAGCTCACTGCACTCAAAGCTGAAGACATTTGTGACAGCCTGGAGCAATGTGGCCAAGGATGGTCTGGAATGGATATGAGGTGTGTGCAAGGCTTCTCCTCTTTATAAGGAGAATGGAAGGCATATGTTACAGGGGGAAAGACAGTTAAGTAGGAAGTAGAGAGTCCAGTTTTAGATACATGAAAATCCTAGTTTTTAAAAAATTAAATTAGAAATTTACAGAAATGTAGAAATTTGGGGTGGGATGGACTTTGTTTTTTGTTTGTTTGTTTGTTTTGTTTTTTGTTTGTTTAGTTTTTTTGCTTGGTTTGGACTGTATTTTGGTTTGGGTTTTAGATTTTATGTGCTAAGGTTTGAAACCAGGGCCTTATACAAGTGAATTGCTACTGAGTTATGTCCCAGCCCTCTTTTCCCTTTGTAAATTTTTAGACAGTGTCACTGCTTTACCTGGGATTTCCTGCCTTGAACTCAGTATGTAGCCCAAGCTGACCTCAGATTTGTGTTCCTCCTTCTTCGGCCCCTACATAGAGAGTATTGTAGACCTGTGCCCTACACCCAAAACCCATTTATCTTAAAAGACAAGGTCATTTGGAGTAATACCAAATGATTTGTTCAAGGAATAAACAGTCAGCCTTTCAGATCAAAGTGTTTTACATCCTTAGATTTAAACATCAGTGAATAGAAAAATATGAGGGGAAAACTGTGTCTGCCCTGAACATGGACAGACTTCATTTCTTGTCATTAGTCCCTGACATCTCTTCACACAGAGTTCAGATTCCATCAGATGTTATGAGTAACCTAAGGATGAGTTGATCATATGGGAGGAGATACTACACCATTTATAAGGGACTCAAACATCCTTGGACTTCAGTATCTGCAGGGAATCCAAGAACCAATCCCATGTGAGTATTGAGGGATGAGTCTTTGATTTAAGCATATTTCTTAGTTGCTGAACGAATATGGATACACTGAAAGCAGGGATTCATATTTAAAGAAATAAATTAAAGATAGATGTTTTAAGTTGATAATGACAAAATGGGATGGAGATTGATTTACATTCAGAATTTTACAAGCACCAAGATAGGAAAGATGTTTTCTTCAAGGCTGTCAAACACAAATAGCCAAAACATTAAGAATGTAACATTTATGTAATTCCTGATTGTGTCATGGTTCTTCTTGCTATAGGTAGTTTATTGTATATATGTATAATAATATAAAAGTATATGTGAAGAATAAAAATATTTAATTAATAAAAATACTGAACCAGCAGTGCAGCCTAACCTATTAATCAATCTATCTATGATCAGAAGAAAGTGCTCTCTCAGTCCTTTAGTGCCACTCTTTCTACAAAATGATTCTATTCAAAGATGTGGTCCCAGGAGAGCTGGTTTTGTGTGCCTGGGGTGCCCCCCCAGCTCCTGCTCCCCTGTAACTTCTCTGAAGCTTCTAACCCATATCCCATATACTCCACTGGAACACAGTTTGAAATTTTTCACATATACACAAAATAGGCTTTGTGCTGGGAAAAAATTTTTCAAAGTTAGTTTTACACTTCTTTTTTCAAATCTTACTTTTAAATAATAGTACATGCCCTGAAATAAAAATCACTATTAGCCATTTGGGAGCTAGGAGTCTTTGCATTTTAGAAATGCATAGGAATATATAGGTGGCCACATTGAGTGATAGTCTTTGTAAATGTATTATACTTTAATCAGATTACATCTATATTGTATCTTCCCTTTCCTTTCCTCCCTCCATCTCCTGCCCTATTTCCCTTCCCTAGACCTGAGACAGGATGGAATTTCCTCCTCAACCATATGATCGTAGCATACCAGGTCTCATATGGATAGCCGGCTTCCCCTTCCTCTGTGTGTCCACCAGGCCTTCCCACCAAGGGTAAGTGATCAAATTGGGGGCACTAGAGTTCGTGCCAGAAGCAGTCCCCACTCCCCCAACACACAACCATGGAGAATGAGCTGTCCATTGGCTAGATTTGAAAAGGGGGTCAAGGTTTGTCAAATGCATTGCCTTTGGTTGGTGTAACAGTTTGTGTAGGCCCCCCTGGGTCCAGATCTGCTGACTTTGATGTTCTCCTTGTGGGGCTCCTGAGCCCTCTAGGTCCCTCCATGCCCCAGTCTTCCATACCACTCTCAGTGCTCCACCCAGAGTCCAGCAACATCTCTCATAAAATAAAGTGTAAGTCCTAGCAATATATTAATATAGGGGTCTATATAATAGCCACAAGGCAAGTGGTAATAGGTATGTGTTGGCTAGTTTTATGTAAATTGGCATAAGCTAGACTCACTTGGAAAGAAGAGCCACAGTTGAGAAAATACCTCCAAAAGACTTCTCTATAGGTAAGACTGCAGGACATCCTCTTAAGAAGTGATTGGTGTAGGTAGTGCCACCCCTGAGCAAGTGGTCCTGGGCTATAAAGAAAAGCAAACTGACCAAGCCATGGGGCACAAGCCAGTAAGAAGTGTTCCTCCATGGCTTTGACTTCAATTCTTGCCCCCAGGTTCCTGCCTTGAGTTTCTGCCCTGAATTCCCTTCATGAAAGACTGTGACAAGGATATGAAGTTTAAATAAACCCGTTCCTCTTCATGTTGTTTTGTGTTGTATTGTGGTTTTATTTGTTTGTTGCTTTTGTTGTGGTGATTATCACATGTTTACCCCTAATTAAGACAGTATCTATGACTTTTTAAAATACATGTTTTAAAAAGAAAAGGAAATTAAAGCTACCAGTTTGCTATGTGGCTTAGCAAATGTGGCAATTGATGTGTCAAGTGGCCTGTCCCTTGGGTCCCCATACATGAGATTCAACATTATTTTTTATTGTGTCTGAACACATTTCCAAAAGAGGTTAATATTTGAGTTGGTAGAATGAGCAAAGCTGATGGTTCTTGCTAGCATGGTGATCTGTTGAAGGCCTGAACAGACAGAGAAGGGGCCAGATTTATCCTCTGAGCACTTCAACTGGCACACTGACTCATCTTGCTCTATGCTTGGCCCTTGCAAAACTAGATCTGTCTGTGAAGCCTGCCTCTCAAGCCTATTCCTCACTACATGCAAGAGAATGAACTGTGAGACCAAAACATGGTGAAGGAAGCTGGATTTATTATAGTTTGGCTAAAATTGAAAGAGGTAAAAAACACTCCTAACCTCACTACACTATGCCTGTGGCAGTCTTATAATTTACAGAGAACCAAGAGACAAACACGAAAAGGTGTGTAGAATCAGCTGGAAGATGGCACAGCGGTCCTTTGCTGAGGACTGAGAAATGCCCCACAAATCTGTCCTTGGTCTCCCCTTTGCAGACAGCAGATCATGAACCTTCATAGTCTCCAGAATCACATGAGCCAATATCTTACCAATGCAAAAACACAGACCTTCTCACAGGGAAGAAAAATATGTTATTCTAGAGCCGAGGGGTGGAAAGAAGCCTTAGTCTGTAAATATCTTGCTGTTCAAGCATTAGTATTTTAATTAAGCACAGTGCTGGCCAAGAAGCAGGGCATGGGGCTTTGTAATTCCAGTGCTGGGGAGACAGAGAAATGACAATCTTTGGGGGGTTTGGTGAAGAAATCTAAACAAACTTGGAAGCTCCTTGGTTGGTAAGAGATTCTATCTCAAAAAACAAATTGGATAGCAATTGAGAAATATCCCTACATTTACAGCTGGCCCTCCACAGCACTCTCTCTCTCTCTCTCTCTCTCTCTCTCTCTCTCTCTCTCTCTCTCTCTCTCTCTCTCTCTCTCTCTCTCTCTCTCTCTCTCTCTCTCTCTCTCTCTCTCTCTCAATCATTGGCCATTGTACCCTTTGAGAACTATCTGTTGAGATCATTAGCTCATTTATAGACTGGCAAATTGTCTAGTTTTGTTTCTTCTCTCACAGGGCAGTGTCATTTATGCTGTCACTACGTTCCTATTTTAAAAAATCTCTTTTAAGCTATAAGAACGCAAATCACTTCCTTCCCTTCATCAGCAGAGGAAGGAGATGTGAGTCTGGCAGACGACAAGTAATTAGGTAGCATAGAGAAAGATTCACAGCCCGCTGAGCAACGATGATGTAGGAACTTAAGATCAAGACCTTACCCTCCAAGCAAAAGGAGTACAGTAGTTAGTGAGGTCTGGTTGCCTGGGGCCAAAACTCAGTCCTTTAACTCACTCTGTCACCCACCACAGAGACCAGCAAGGCATCTTTTAGAGGGAGGCTTGATTACACTTTTTTATTAATTCATTTATATTACATCTCAATTGTTATCCCATCCCTTGTATTCTCCCATTCCTCCCTCCCTCCCACTTTCCCCCTATTCCCCTCCTCTATGACTGTGACTGGGGGGGAACCTCCTCCCCTGTATATGCTCACAGGGTATCAAGTCTCTTCTTGATAGCCTGCTATCCTTCCTCTAAGGGCCACCAGGTCTCCCCATCAAGGAGTCGTGATCAAATATGGTGCACCCAAGTTCATATGAAAGTCAGTCCCCACAGTCCACTCAGCAAAGCATCTTAACTGC
>OU015742.1:10098890-10120127 GCA_907169655.1 Acomys percivali | reverse complement strand
TTGGAAGCTCCTTGGTTGGTAAGAGATTCTATCTCAAAAAACAAATTGGATAGCAATTGAGAAATATCCCTACATTTACTGCTGGCCCTCCACAGCACTCTCTCTCTCTCTCTCTCTCTCTCTCTCTCTCTCTCTCTCTCTCTCTCTCTCTCTCTCTCTCTCTCTCTCTCTCTCTCTCTCTCTCTCTCTCTCAATCATTGGCCATTGTACCCTTTGAGAACTATCTGTTGAGATCATTAGCTCATTTATAGACTGGCAAATTGTCTAGTTTTGTTTCTTCTCTCACAGGGCAGTGTCATTTATGCTGTCACTACGTTCCTATTTTAAAAAATCTCTTTTAAGCTATAAGAACGCAAATCACTTCCTTCCCTTCATCAGCAGAGGAAGGAGATGTGAGTCTGGCAGACGACAAGTAATTAGGTAGCATAGAGAAAGATTCACAGCCCGCTGAGCAACGATGATGTAGGAACTTAAGATCAAAACCTTACCCTCCAAGCAAAAGGAGTACAGTAGTTAGTGAGGTCTGGTTGCCTGGGGCCAAAACTCAGTCCTTTAACTCACTCTGTCACCCACCACAGAGACCAGCAAGGCATCTTTTAGAGGGAGGCTTGATTACACTTTTTTATTAATTCAATTATATTACATCTCAATTGTTATCCCATCTCTTGTATTCTCCCATTCCTCCCTCCCTCCCACTTTCCCCCTACTCCCCTCCTCTATGTCTGTGACTCGGGGGGAACCTCCTTCCCTGTATATGCTCACAGGGTATCAAGTCTCTTCTTGATAGCCTGCTATCCTTCCTCTAAGGGCCACCAGGTCTCCCCATCAAGGAGACGTGATCAAATATGGTGCACCCGAGTTCCTATGAAAGTCAGTCCCCACAGTCCACTCAGCAAAGCATCTTAACTGCACATAACCTTGTTTTTTCCTTGCCTATAAAACCAAAGTCTGGGAGAATAATATCTATCTTATAGATGTATTTGTTTATGTGTTTATGATGAATGTATGTTGGAAGACTGGGTCCTCAGTGGCAGAGCACTAGCCTAGCAAGTGTGAAGGAAGCCCTGTATTTTGTTTCCAGAACACACATACATGGGAAAGGGGCAGGAGAGAGAGGGAGAGAGAGAGAGAGAGAGAGAGAGAGAGAGAGAGAGAGAGAGAGAGAGAGAGAATGATAGACAATGGTAAGAAAATATATGTAAAGCTCTCTAGCACATATCAGAAACTCTAAAATGATAACAAATAGTCTCATTATTTAAAACAAAACTAAATATTAGCATTTGCCCCTACAATAAACAGTAGGGAAAAATATTGATGGAGACAAGACCAAGAAAAGACAAGACAAAACAAGGAGGCAGAATAGGATATTCCAAGGAAAAATTCTCCTTGTCCAACTCATTCTCAGCTATTCTCAAATATGACTCTGAGGCACTGGGAGCCGGGGGCTGCAGATGTGGTACCTACCACAGCATAGTAGCGCCTCTGTGTTCGAAGGATGTCTTCACTATAAGCCTGTCTCCCTTAGGTAGAAGCCAGAAGTTAGTTACTAACATTTCTAGACTTCCTTCGAACTAAGACAAGAACATATGACCTCATCTCCCCCAGGTGCATACCTCCAACTTGGATTTGCAGGAGAAAGTGGTGGCCATGTAAAACCTGTTCTCCACTGTTGCAAAGAGAGCCTCTCAAAGGAACAGCGATGATGATGGCTGCGTGAACAGCATGGCACGTAGAGCCCCTCAGTAAAGTGTGTGGTTGATGCCTGATAGTGGCAACCAGAAGAACTTCAGTCTTCACCAGAGTTGCCAATGGGGACATTCAGGCGTCCATGCTGGATGAGTGGCTCTGTGCCTAATTCTCTTGCCCTCTATAATGCTATGAATTATCTAATACACTGATGTGCTTATTCTGTTATTTAGCTAAAACAGTGGAGTCTGTTATTTGTAGTTGAAACAACTGCCAGTTCCCTGTCCACAAGAGTCCCACTGGATCACTGCTCAGAAATTTGGAGCTCAGTAAATACTTATGGGGCAACTGAATGTTCATAAGAATATGTACCAAAAGAAACAAAAATTCAATGTGTTCAAAGAATCAGAGTTGTAAAGTGATAATGCATTATTTAAAAGTGTTCCATTTTGGAAATTGGCTACTACAAACTTGAAAAAGGACAAACTTTTTTGCTCAAGGCAAACTTTGTTCTTTACTTTAGCATAAATTATTTCATCACACCGACTTCAATTTTCCACAATTTGATTAATCAAGTGCCACATACTTGTTGATCTTAGTCACAACACCTGAATTTAAATGTTGCTATAATAGGCCATAGGGTGTTAGCAACTCCCTACAGCTTATACAATATATACTATATATACATTATAGCCACATAATAAAAACAAATAGGGTGGGGTAGAAAAGTGTTCCTTGTTATTTACCAGCACAATAAAATGAAATAATTGGCTTATATCTGTTAACTATTGTTGTTTAAAAGTGTTAACTATTGTTGCTTAAGTCATGAAATATTCATTTTTATTCAATAAATAGTTATTTGGTGACTATATACTTCTTTTTTTTTTTTTACTATATACTTCTTTGTCTGGATAATAGGACTGTTTTGTTTTGTTTTAATTTTTAAATATGTATGAGTATTTTGCCTGCATGTGTATCTATGAAAGATTTTCATGCCTGGTTCTGGTAAAAACCAGAAGAGGGAACTGGATCCCCTGCAACTGGGCATATAGATGGTTGTGAGTTAGCATGTGGGTGCTAGAAATGGAACTTGGATCCTCTGAAAGAACAACCAGTAGTGATTTGAACCTCTGAGATCCAATTAGACTTCACTATTACCTGCTGCATAGAATTGTCATCAGTGCTAAATGTTAATATATTGCAAAATTGAAATTATCTTAAAGTGATTTATTAAAACTCTGCCAGGTTATTATTAATTGAATAGACAAGAGATAAAATCACATGCAAAGTTACCAGCCAATAGCATTCTCCAATAATATTCTTTTTGTTGAATGACAACTTCTTTCTTACTAAGAAACTTTGTTCTCCAAAACAGTAGGCTGGTAGAGAAGCTAAAGAAATGGCTCAGGTGTTAAGAGCATCTGCTGCTTTTCTAGAAGATTCTAGACCTGTTCCTAGCATCCACATGGGTTCTGATCACAACAGATGCCTTCTTCTGGCCTCTTCTCACATCTTCCCCCTATGTAAATAAAATATATAATATTTAAAAACAACAAAGTGGATCTTCAAAGTAAAGGTCAGAAATTTTGCTGGCTAAAATCAAAATGTTATGAAACAAACATCTTTGATTGTCGTAAGGTTAATAGTTCACAGTTTCTGCAAGTCAGGATTCTGGATGGGACCACTTGGTCCCAGTGTTAAAGACGTCACAGTGCAATCCTGAAATCAGACCTTGCCATTCCATCCCAGAAGGCCTGGGGGGGCAGGGTTTACAAGTTCATTTCAGGTTGACGATGAATTCACTCTTTTACATGTATAGGGCTAAGGTCCTTGTACCTTTGTTGACTGAGATATATCTGGTTTCCATTCTTGGAATCTCTTACCTAGCTGACTGAATTCACTGTGACACAGAAATGCAGCTTGAATTTAGAATTTGCCTGCTGGCATTCTAGTAAAATGCTGTGGCTGCAGTATTTTATACCTTAGTGTTAGTGTTTTAGTAAGAGAACCAACCTTGGGTCCACTTGGTGCTCAGACCTGAAGTTAACCTCTTACACAGAATCCTGCTGTGATTTGAGACATCAGAACTGGTTTCAATAGAACAATCTGGTAACTCCACCTTTCTCCAAAGTTTTAGAATAAGTACATTGCTTCCCACTTGATAAAATGTTCCATACTCCCTCTAGTGCATATTCCTCTTCATTGCAATGATCCAGCACTTGCAGGCCCACCACCAATCAGGACTTTTCAATTCAGTGACAAAGCCTGGTCTCAAAACAAAAGGAAAAGAGTGATAAACCACACTTGGAGCAGCACAAAGAGATGGTTCAGAATAACCTGGTCTCTAACGTTACATGCTCCCATACTCAGGCCATACCTTTCATTTGGAAATTAATTTTCAGTGTTTATCATACACCCAATTGATTTAAATCGGTGTACAGCATAGCAAAGTGTGCTATATAGTAGGTTTTTATAAACTGTCTATGAAATAAATCAGTAGGCTCTGATATATACTTCAAACAAACTCCACCTTCTAGCAACATAAACTTCAGAGAACCTGTTGACATGGGCGTGATAGCAGAACAAAAATAGCTCCAGTCAAATAGACAGGACCTGGAAATTAAAGATCAGGATGTCAGCATCCTTGTGATTTTGTGTAAGGGCCTCATGATGACAAGTGGGTACCTGCAAAGAAAGGCAAAAGGGACTGAACTCGTCCAATTTAAACCCATTTCCACAAAACAAGTATTAGCCAATTCGTGATGATGGATCCTGCAAGACACCAAATGCCTCTTAGTCATCACCACCCATCAGGAATTGAGGACCAAGCCTCAAAGTGAGTTTTGGTAGTTACAAATAATATTCAAACTTTAACACATGGTACTAACTGTTACTGCAACTTCTATTTGTTTTACAGTTATTGACTCATTTAATCCTAAGATTTCAGGGAAATAGAAAATTAGACCCATTTTACATGTAAGAAAACATTCAAAAGGAGTTATTGAGTTGTAGAATAAATATTATCTGCTTTATAAAAACTTCCAAAAATTTCTCAGGGTTCTTATAAAATTTAGTATTCACATGAATGCTATATAAAAAGTTCTTATGGGGCTGGAGAGGTGGCTCAGCGTTTAAGAGCACTAGCTGTAGTTCCAGAAGTCCTGAGTTCAATTACCAGCAACCACATGGTGGCTCACAACCATCTGTAATGAGATCTGGTGCCCTCTTCTGGCCTTCAGGCATCCATGGAAGTAGAACACTGTATACATACATAATTAATAAATAAATACATTTTTTTAAAGTTCTTATTCTCCCCAAAATGCATTTCCATACTAAAGCTTTTGTCTTCATATCTTTATAAACATCGATGATGTGAAGAGATGTATTCATTGTCTGAAATATTGTTTAACAAACAGTAAAGGCAAAAACATTAAGATGGCTAGGAAGAGATAATAACGAAGTCAAAGCAAGAGGAAGGCGGCCAAGAAGCTAGGAGTTGAAAAGTCAGCAGAAACTCCTTTAGGACTAATTTAAGATAGGAAGCCTGGAGAAATGGCTTATGAGTTAAGATCAGTGGCTGTTATTCAAAAGTTTTGATTATCAGCACCAACATAACTCTTCTCAATCATCTATAATTGTAGTTTCAGTGGTTCTGATGCCCTCTTCCGGCCTCTGTGGGTATCAGGGACACATGTGCTACACAGACATACATAGATACAAAACACCCATACACAGTTTTTAAAGACTGATTGGTAGTCTTACATACGCCAATCCAAGAAAAAGAACTACACTCATTCCTTCTCTCTAGGCTCATTTAACAGTCAAAGACTAACAAGGGATATCTGAGCTAAAGATGATAGAATGGAAAATTCTTTTATCTCTAAATTCATCCTGCCTTTTAGCATTATAACTTTTCAATAAACTGATGTCCCTAAGCACTTCTACTTTCTCTTATGTTATGAATAATTCAAATCGATAGCATTGTTCTTTAACCTGAAGTTATCACTTTTACCAGCATTCATTCATTTTCTTCTCTCGTAAGTAGAAGTGTTTATTATGTATGACTTTGGTTAATGGGAAAGCACCTAGAGCATAAATGACAAAAAATTAAAAAGCCTTTAGTACAAATCAACAAAAGTCCCTTAAAATTGTAAAAAAAACGAAAAAGTCTAATAATTTATAAGCCATGAGGCACTAATTTTTCTGCATCATAGTATTAAATATTTTAAGTTTATAGCAACTTCAAAGTAGAACTACATGCGGCACCCTCGAGGTTTGAGGTAACTCTTCAACAGAGAGACAACTGCATCCTTCCTTGAACAGGCACCTTTGTGTCTTCCAGGTTAGTACACTTTTATAAAGCATCTATGAAAATGTCCTGCTAGACAGGCAAAAGTGTCCATGTCTGCAGCAGTCTGAAGAACTCTACTCCAGTAAAGCCAGGATTCTTAAATTGACACCACAGGTAAGAATTCTAGGATGTGTCCATAGGAAGCAATGTTTAAGTTTATTAACAACATATTTTAAAATGAATTCTGGCAAGGGAAATAATAGAGGGAGCAAGAGACTAGCTTTTTTTAAAAGATGGGTAGAATGGTGGTCACATGACCTTCTCAAGTAACAGTGTATGATCTTGTTAATTTTGAAGTTACATTGTTAAAAAGTTAACAAGTGAAAATGTTTTGCTATACTTACTTTTATCTAAAGAACTTTAATAAGATCATGAGGTACATTATACAGATTTTGGGGCTAATAAAACATAGATAAAAGAAGGTCAACAGAATTCTTATTGTTCATAGGTCACAAGTAAATTAAGACATATCTTTGACTATAAACATGGTTCATAATCTTGCTAGATATTTTTTTAGTTCTCGTCCAAGAAGAGTGAGAGGCCTCTTTTTTCTCCCTATGTCTTTTTATCTGCACTCAAATATAGCAATATTCAGTGTATCAGTGTGCATACAGCTGAGAATGTGCAAGGCATTGAAACCATCTGCTTAGAGTCATGCTGAAACTCTGCACTAGTGAGGAGAAAAAAACGTTGCCCAGACCCTCACGTTTCACAGAGCCTAGCCTTCTGCTGAGACATTGTGTCGTTCCGCTCTTTCAGAGACAGGCAACTGAATTCCAGATGTCAGAGGACCATGGAACATTCTGAGCACAACCCTGAATACTTTGGTGATGTAGCTTCAAACAGGTTACAGTTATCGTTTCCACTTCTCATCATAGATCTAAAACCATGTAAAGCATCCTATGTGCTCTACATCATGTTGTAGAATCATCACATCAACATCAGACAGCCTCATTAAAATATGTTTATTTTTTGCCTCTATTTCCTGAAGGGAATGCTCCAAAACCTTGGAATTGCTTAATAGAAATCCAACTGTTTATTCTTTCTGGATTCATTGGATCACACTTCAGGGAACTCACAGTTTGAGATATGGTTCTATGGTCAACATAGACTTGGAGATTTAAGACACGGTACCAGCCAAATCTCTTGGGGGGCGCAGGAATGTAAAGTCCAAGCTCAACTGCAAATAATGATAATCAATAAATTATCCCAACATAGTGAAGCCCCCGCTGAAAAGTAAACTAAGCTCAAGTGAGTTTTCCCAGGTTATGGGTATACATCAAGAAGATAGGATTATTATCCTGAGGAATCATGAATTTCCTACTTGAGATGCTTACAGACATAGCTCTGAGCAGCTCTTTATTGGTTCTTCCTTTGTGCACTTTATAACTATACTACAATAGTGAGCAGAATATCTTACTGAATCCTGAAGAGTATTCGAATAAATTTCCTAAACCTTGGGCAGAAGGAGCCTCAGAAGTTAAAGCCACCTGACCAACAATATAGATTCCCTGGGACCACCAAAGCATGAGGCTGGCATCTGAAGTAATCTAACTCTTGTGTAGGGCTTGCCCAGAACCTGCAAAGTCTGACATCCCTAGATAGTGAGCCAGAATTGCTTGGCACAGCCCAAGGAGTCCTGTAATTCTCCTAGGGCTCTTTAAATCCTAGAAGAGAGCAGCCTTTATGTGCGTGCTCCTCACTCTAATTAAATATACTTCCCACAATATCTTGCTGAATTTTAGGCTCTTCCAGGAAAAGTTCAACCTAGGGTTAGGGAATACTTAAGTAAAAAATGGCTGAAGATCTCTCAGAATATTATAAAGATATGTGATATGAGCAAAAATAGCTTGTTTTTCAGTAAAGACAGAATAGATGTGAAATTATTTCTCAATGTGTTCTTAAACTCCTACACCCTGATATGTAATCTAGGGACATTATGTCACATGGTTCTAAAGTTAGATGCTAAGTCCCAGATTTCCAAATGGCATCACTGTTTTTGCACACTTGAGCTTTTTGTAGGTTGGCTGCTTTTTTTTTTTTTTTTTTTAACTCCCTTTTCTTTTGTGAAATTACATGTAGCAAGCATATATTTTTAATAACAATCATCTTAAGTGTGCTGAGAAAATGATAAATTTTTATTTTTCTATAACTGTCTTTTGATTTCTCACAACCCACACCCTGACATCTGTGTGTGTGTGTGTGTGTGTGTGTGTGTGTGTGTGTGTGTGTGTGTGAGCATGCATGCATGTGCAATTTCATTTGTTGGGTAGAGATAATTTGTATAGACTTTTAAACCATACACAAAGATGTATACATACATCATGAATGTACAGCTCTGTAAATTTTCACAAAGTAAACACACTTGTTCAAGAAACAAAATGCGACAAAAACAAAAATCACTTTAGAAGATTCCCTGGTGTCCCATCTTGTTCAAGATGGTGAAGTGTGACATACTCTCACACTGGCATTGAGAGTGTTTTGTGACCATCTGTAGAACACATGTTTGCTGTAATGTGCTTAGCATAAATAATCTGAGCCCGTCAATTACCCCTGCCACCTGAACCCGTTATCCTTCCTAGACACTATAAATCCTTCTGTTCTCTGGAATCCTGTCCTGACAGTCACGTGTTTCCGGGTCATGTGGTCAATTCAGCTGTGGTCCAAAATAAAACTTGTTTTAATTGTTTTTATTTTTAATCTATTCACTTTACACCCTGATTTGTAGCCCCTTCCCTCATCTCCTCCTGGCCCCACCCTTCCTCCTTCATTCCCCCCCACCACCAGGCCTCATAAAAGGGGAGCTCTCCTACATTATCATCTGACCCCAGCCTATAAAGTCTCATCTGGACTGCCTGCATCCTCTTCCTCTGTAGCCTGGCAAGGCTGTCCCCACCAGGGGGAAGTGAGCACCACAGTGGGCACCAGAGTCCATGTCAGAGGTAGCCACTACTCCCTGTATTAGGGGATCCACAGGGAGACTGTGCTGCCTATTGACTACATCTGAGCATGGGGTCTATGTCCTCACCATGCATGATCCTTGGATTGTGCACCGGTTTCTTCAGGGTCCCCTGGGCCCAGATTTGTTGCCTTCATTGGTCTTACACCATCATAGTGACAACTTTTGGAAGGCCCCTCCACCAGACTCTGAGTAATTTCTTTTTCTGCATTCAAGGAGATGCCGGTAGGGTAACATTGCACAAGGACCAGGCCATACCCCAACCAATACATCTTATCACAAAAATTGCTTAGATACAAAGTCTTTAGACTGGAACCATTGCGTTCTGAGAACAAGGTTCACCTCTACACCTCTCTTTATGCTTCTGCCCTTGCAGCAACACCATTACCTAATGTCATGCTTGCTAAGGTCATATACAGAAACAAAGGCTTCAAATTTTTCTTCAAGCCTATTCAATTACAGTGTTTTAGGACATTGCACTCCCACCTGATGGCCTTAAGGAAAGGCTGGCTCTATTTTGAGCTTCATTTTCACCGAAAACTGATGGATCATAACTGTAGAGAGTTAGAGGCCATGCCCTCTCAGATAAGTATTAGAAAACCCAGAATTGTTAATGTTAGAGTTCTTCAGTCTGCTTATCTATGATGTCATGGCTTACCTGTCATGGGGGTGTGACCCTGCCCAGGGCTATATAAAAGGACAGTCCTACCAGTGCCTCCCTCTTATTTTTCCTCTCTCTACCTCCTCTCTTCTCCCCTCCCCCGTCTCTTATTTCTTCCTCCTTACCTTCTCCCCCATACTCATTTAATAAACTCATCTACAACATAATATCTTCTACCTGGTGCCTTATTGTACCTTATTACCTTATATCTTACTGCCTTAATTTTTAAATATAAAATCGGTGCCATGGCTCGAATACAAAACGCAGAGGACCATTCCATTGTCTAAATTATCTAAAGACTCAACCTCTTCCTGCCACCACTGGCTGGGACGTTAGCCCACCTGAAAATCCCTTCCCTCTGACCTTTTCAAGATTATGACTGAGACTGCGGTTCTAAACTGAGGAAAATTTCTGCTGCTCTGAATTCTGCCCCATAGCTGCGCCTCCCCGCAACAGCACTGCCTGCCTGCTGTCTGAATGCCCCCTCCCAATCATACTTTGGTAAGCTACAGGTAAATCTCAACCCCAACCCCATCTATTTTTGCTCCTTCAGCCATGGACTTCTCTGGAGTTAGCACACAGCTTTCCTCTGGGCTGGGTAACTAAGTTCCCTGGACTGCACACATACCGCCCCAGATAATCTACTTTGATTCTGAGGGAGGCCAACAATGGCCTATCCTCCTATCCTGCTGTGCTCCACTAGCTGCATGCACTCTCCTGCATCCTCTGCCACTGTCTCCACTCCCCCCACCTCACCCTGGGCACATATCTATTTGGTTTGTTCCCTCGGTACAGGCCACACAGCTGGGATGGAACGGGACAGAAAGGGGTCAGCAGAAAGCCGACGGCCACAGCCTCAGCCTGGTGACAGAGCCACTGCGCAGCCTGCTGTGTAATGCTGCCCCTGTGTTCACAGACTGCTAACACTGTAAATCTACCTGCTGTTACAGTTTCCAAGGTGCTTGCTCTCCACGCCAGCCACATGACTAGCTGCCATTTTTGTTAGGGGCAACCCCATGGCTAGCCTCTGCCTTTAAGGACAACTGGGTGACTAGCCACCATCTTTGTTAGCGCCAACCACATGGCTGGCCTCTGGCTTTAAGAACTACCAGCTGGGTAGCCGCTATCTTTAAGGACAACCACTTAACCACTAGCTTCCCACAGCGGCTCTGGCCCCTCCCCCTTTCCCATCACAGGCCCGCGGGAGGTAATGTTCCACTGTATTAATGTTCATTTGTTTACAATGTTAAAATTTAAATCACTGCCTTAAACAATGTTTAGCCTAAAATTCTAAATGTGATGTTATTACCATACTAAACTGTTGCATTCTTTTATGGACTGTGCTTTTGGACTACGTTTATGTTTCTAAGTCTCTAACTTAACAGAGATAAAACCTAAAGTCTTAGTCTTTAAGTATTAAGATAAACTATGAACAAAGTTGTCTATTTAAATATTCTTAAGATAGACAAGACTGTGGTCTAGTTGCCATCTTAATTAAAAGGCTGAGGATGTGTCCTAAGGCCCCATATAGGAACTGGTAAAACTCTATAAAACCTGAAAGGAGCATTCCCAACAGGCTTAGTTACAACAAACTGTTCTCCAGGCCTTAGCCACTACCCTTGAGAAAAAAATAGAGGTCTACAAAGCCTGAGCCAGCTCTGCCAGGGATCAGATGCAGCCAAAAGGACACACCGGTCTCAAAGCTGCTATAGTCAGAATGGGACACTGGTCCCACAGCCTAGCCTGTTGGCAAATTTGGCCTATGGATGTCAGAATACTCACACACAGGCTTGTTCCCTGTGCCAAGCCACTGGAGGTTCAACCAGAACAAGAACTTTAGATATTTCCAGCCTTCAGACTCCTTGGCGGTTAGATTCAGCAGCCTCACCAAAGACAGGGCAATGCCACAGGTCTGATTTAAACTCATACTCAGGTTACACAGTCACATGGCCAGCTTCTATCATGGGAGACATCAGGTACCTTCCCAGCCCTCTTCATATACAGGAGACCAAACTTTTAACTGTCGGGTCTAGATACAGTCTACATTGTTACCATTCTTTTAGCTAAAGGACAGTGACTACTTATAGCAATTTCACCTATGTCTTAAAGCTTCCAAGAATGTTTTTTTAAGTAGGTAAATGCAAGTTATGAAGGTCAACATGTCTAAAGGATGCTTTATTTCTTCCTGTTGCTATGCTATTGTTGTATTAACTGTTCAGAGCATTGATCCTGATCAATGGAGCTGTAGTTTATTAATCTAACTATGGCAAAAAACAAAAACAAAAACAAAAACAAAAAAACTTCTACTATGCTATCCTATCATAGTTCCAAGCCCAATATTTTAAATTTCCTTTGCTTTGTCTTTTCTTAAAATGCCTCTCATTGTACTATTCACGCTTTAACACAAAGCTCTTTTCCCCAGCCTCTATTATGCTACATGTCTACTGCCTTTTCCTACAACGTGTACATGTCTAACAATGTATGTTTCACTGCAGATTCCGAACAATGATGATGTTAAATTTATCTCCCTTTTTGAACTTAGAAGGTTTCCTGTAAGCCACAGACACTCCACCTCTCAGGTCAAATGGAATCTAGAAGATAAGCACTGTCAGCCAATAGCTAAGTTTCTCACCTATCGCCTATCTCTGAGGATGGGATTCCTCCGCCTTTTCACTGCTTTTGGGACTCTCCTCTCCCCCCTACCCAATTGGCACCTTTCCACACCCAACACCAGCTGACAACCCTGGTCTCCATGACTGTGGCTGTTTCTTCTCACTAACCTACAACTAGGACTTTTTCCACTGGGCGAAACCACTGCTTCTGCTACCAGTGTTTCAGCTTCTGCTTTTGCCACCACCACTGCCCATGAAAAATAGTCCATTCACCAATTCCCAAGGCTCCTCTGGGATGCCTTCTGATAGTTTCAAATCCCTATGCCCACATTAAGACCTTCTAAGCTTATATGCCTCTGCAAGCAAACTTGAACAGATCCAAAACTAAACTGTTTTAATTATTGCCAGCAACCAGGTAAAACGGAAGGAAGTTCCCATATCCAGACCTCTTCTTCGCTCTCCCATGTTCAAGGCTTTCCTAGGGTAAGATGGATTGAAGTTCCCTGTATCCAGACCTTTTCTTTGCTCTCCCAAAATTTTCAAGCATTGTGAGCATTGTCTCTTTCCTTATTATCAAGCCTATGCTCTTTGTGCTCCCAAGAGTTTCAAATATATACCAAAAGGAAATTTTCTCCCTAACCTACTAACTTTGTCTTCTGCCCACATATATGTTCCAGTATCCTGCCAGACTTCCTACATCTGAAACATCGTCAAAGCAGCTACCCACAAGTGCTCCTGTCCAACCTCAGAAATCCTGCCAGTTGGACCTACACTGTTTCTCCTAGCTGGACCTGCATTGCCCTTCCCAGCTGCAGATGTTCTCAGACCCTAGACAGAAAATGCAACAGCCTGTTCTTCTAGAAAGTGGCCAACATTTCAGCCTTTTAAACCTCCTATCACTACCCTACTGTCAGCAGAAAGTAGTTAAGACGATTTCTTTGCCCCTTATCCATTTGGAAAATGTTGAAATGGTGTGCTCCAAGCACGGGACAAACAGCTCCAGGTTCTCCCAACACTCCTTGGTCCCCATCTGCTGCAGGACATGGCTGGCATAGCCTGCCTTCTATGTTAAACTTTCAGAGCAAAACTTTTCCTTCCTCTTCACTATATAATCTGGACATTTTGTTGCTATTGCTTTTTCTCTTTCTTTTCCCATTACATGGCAGCCAAAAGCTGCTTCCAATGAACCTCCGTTTATATACTTTAACTTACCTTTTATAAAAACAACCCAACGTTTCTGATTTTTTTAATGATAGGAAAAGGTAGAGTTCTTCAGTCCACCTACCTATGATGTCATTGCTTACCTGCCATGAGGGCATCACCCTGCCCAGGGCTGTATAAAAGGACAGTCCTACCTCCCCTCTCTCTCTCTTACTTTTCCTCTCTCTACCACCCCCCTCTCTCTCTCTCTGGGGTACCCCTCCCCTCTTTCCTTCTCCCCCCATGCTCATTTAATAAACTCCTCTACAACATAATATCTGCTGCCTGCTATGTTATTATACCTTATTACCTTATATATTACTGCCTTAATTTTTAAATATAAAAGTTAAACACACAAGCTTTCTCTTCAATGGAAGAGATTGGGTATACCTGTTTCTATCCAAGAAGGCTGGGAGTAGGTATTATTTAATAGCCTGGTAATCTTTTGCTATTCTATAGAGCCAGAATAAATTCTCCTTATTCTGAGAATTGCTTCTCAGTCAATAGAACCCATCCTTAGGAAAGAGGTCCTTGTTCTTTGCAAAAGAGGCTTACTATTATGGTTAGGACAATTTTTTCGTCCCTAGACCCTTACCCTGATTATTGCCTCTCAGTTAATTCTTGTGGAAGTGCTCATGGGTACTTTGCAAAAGCATGTAGCTATGCCTTAAACTTTGTTGTGATAACTGTCATAATGAAACCTTTTCCCAATGCCTTACTGTGTTTAAATAAGCTTTTAAAAATGAACTGTTCAGAGTCAGACTCCAGAAGTTTGATCGAGTCCTACTAAGTAAGTCACGCTTAACTAGGCTTCCTTCCTCTCATGGTTTGTTTTACTGCTGGCAGTAGTGTTTGCAGGACCCCGCTCCATCCCCCATACCTCTATTTTCTTTCCTTCTTTTCCACAATCATGAGGGACAGAAGATGGAATCTTCCAACTCCCCTATCTTCTTCATCAACTCCTTGTACTTTAGACCAAAACAATCCTCTTTACTACCCTGGACGAAAATGGATGGTGAGAGTCCTTCAATGTTAGAAAATAATTTCTGGTTCTCAAGTTATAGCTCTGTAAGAGAGGTGGCAGGCATCCTATGATTCATGTCAAGACTTGAATGTTATTTGTCACTTTAAATACTATCTGTAACAATACTAATTTTAATCTTTATTTTCCTCTACTCTCCATCACTCTATTTTTGTGCCCTGAAGTACACAAATAAAAACTGCTTCAGAAAAAAAAAAAAAAAGAAACGTCATCAGCACAGAAACTTGCGTTGGAAAGTATAATCATGTACTTTAAAATAGAAACCCTAAGACACAAAGTGCATTAACGTAAAAGCATTCAGTGATTTTGGTATCTACTTATCCAAATATCTGCAGGTAAACAGAAAAACACTTGACAGCTAATAAGTCAGAGAAAACAAAAGACACAAAGTGCTTGACAGACAAGCTTTGAAATGTCAACTCCGCCCACACCCCACCCCCACAGCCACCTCACATCCTTTCAGGACACAGTTTTGCTGTTTTCTTTTGTTGGTTAAAGCAGTTTAGAAATTTACCACTGTAATGTTGAAACAAAAAGCGCTGTATTCTAAACACGACTTTTTGTGGATCTAACAGTAGATACATGTTTTTGAGGCACATTTCTTTTTTTTTTTTTAAAACCCTTTTTTTTTTTTTTTTTTTTTTTTTTTTAAGTAACTCTTCCCAGTGACTTGGATGATGATCTCATGGAAGTGACGTGGAGAGACAACAAGTGAACTAAAGATAGTGTACATGCTGAAGGCACAGTCAACACAGAGGTAAGCTACCATCCCCATAGAGCTTTCCCCTTGAGGATCCCGGGGCCTACACTTCAGGTTTTCTGTTTGTTTGTTTGTTTGTTTGTTTGTTGTTCCTGGACATAAACCAGAGGTCAGAATCATGGGTCTTACTTACATTCTGGAAAACATGAAAAACTTGGAAGGGGAGCTGAAAGGCTGGGAGATTTCCAAACAAGGAGCAGTTGTCGAAATCTAGGAAACAGTATCACAGTGTGTGTGTGTGTGTGTGTGTGTGTGTGTGTGTGTTGTGATGTATGTTTTATTCCTTTGCTATCTCTAAGTATGGTTGAGGCCTGTGGCATACAGCCATATACTGGTCTTTACAGGATCAGCTTGGTTTAAATTCTTTGGTAAATTTGCCAGATAGTGATAGGTATTCTTTTGCCGACAAAATGACCAATTCCAGCCAAATTAAAGTATAAATCTAGGTTTATTGGGGGCAGCTCTCAGACGAGGGTGGGGGGAAATGTGGGGGGAGAGAAGAGAGAGAGAGAGTGAGTGTGTGTGTGTGAGAGAGAGGGGGGGGGGAATGCAGAGAAGGGAGCAGGGCTAAATACCTGAATTATAGAGTGAAAAGCCTCTAGAGGAAAGGAAGCCCAGTCCCTGGGCTGGGAAGTTCAGGTAAGGACTGACGGATGCTGGGAAATCCTGGAGTTCAGGTCGGCTTTGGTCAAACAGACACCTCAGGAGTTTGTATAGGGTCTGAATCCAACAGAGACTAACTGGAGGGGGAGGAGTTCATGAACTCTCTAGAGAGGTGGGAAAAAGAGGCTGAGATTTAGGCTGGAGCAGAGGAGCACTAAAGGATGGTGGAGCATTCCGGAGTTGCCCCATAGTTACCTGCTGGCATCTACAGAGAGCTCATCTTGGGACCAGAACTACTGGCAAATAGAAGAAAAAGGGGGGAACGCCATAAGGTGAGAAATATGGGTCACAAGCGCAGCCTGTTGGAGAACTGAGTGTTCGTTCATTCTCTCATCCTCCTTTCCTGCCTACCACTGAGGAAGGAAGGTGTTTCTGAAAATAATGACCTCAGAGACACCATTTCCTTTTATTATAAACAACGAGTTCAGTCTTGTGGCTACAAAGCAAGGACTTAAAATTAGAGTTCAACCTATTTAGAGCCAGGCTGAACTCCTTGCCATCTGTACAGCCTGGGGCAGGCCACCCAACCCAAGCTAATTATCTCATGTGTAAAGTGGAGTCGCAATTCACCTTCATAGTAGGCTCTGTGAGAAATAAGCAAGGTGCTTTATAAAAGGCATGGATGGATGTTTCCTGGCCTTCAGTATTTTCATGGCTATTATTTTGTACAGAACCCATAGTATCACAGCGACCTTCACGTTTATTTGAGAAAAATTGTAAACTTCATTTTTTTAAATTAAGATGTTGCAGCTCCTTTTGGAATTATGAAGAGAGAGGTTTTTTTTTTTTTCAAAATGATAAGGGCAGGAGGAGGAAAGCCCCCTATTTGTGTTCGGATCAGCTTCCAACTCCTGGCGGGTGGCATTTGCATTTGGTTGGTGGTAAATCCACACAGGACGCTAGGCAAACAACTGATTGCCTGCCATTGGATTTTGAATTACACTGGATATGCAGTCAGATGTCCAGATACCCTAGGCTGCCTTTGTTAGGTTATTTAAAGAAATATTAGTTTACCTGCCCTCAAATGTCCTCCCCCTTATATCTCTTGCCATCTGCCATTGCCTTTAAATCCCAATAGCTTCCTGTGCTCCCGGGCTATTTTCTATCAAGATGGAAAATTTTCCTGAGAAGGAAAAATAAGCTGCACTGACTGAATTTACAGAAGATAGTATTTTAAAGAGAACCATAGCAACAAAAATAAGAATTTCTTGACAACCCAGCTGTAGGAGACCTGTCTCGGGGTAAGAAAGGGAAGAAGAGCATTTATGGGTGAGCTGTCCCCACTGTTGGAGGCAGAGGGAAGGAAAAGGATGCGTTTTATGAACAGGAACCAAAGCTCACGATCCCCGTTTTGTCTCCCTGGGCACAAAAGCACCTTCCTAGGGTAGTTTTGAGGATCCAATGAGATAATGCAAAGATCTTGCACCTTTGCTTTCACCGAATGCCTTATTAATATCAATCTAAAAGCAGGGTTATTCGTTAATGATTTGTTATCAGCCACTGATAAACTATCTACAACCACTAGAGCTAAACTATTGTCTTTTTGATAGCTATCCCTAAAAAAAAACCAAAAAACAAAAAACAAAAAAAAACAATTAATGATCATCAGCATAAATTGAAAGACAAATGAAGAGTGAGAAAATTTTTATCAGGCTCTTGTTTGCATCTCTCAGCCTCCTGAAGCGCCTTTGTGAGATTGAGCCACAAGGTGGCAGCAAAAGCTGGGACATGTCTGCATTTCCTTGGCAGGGCTCCTACTGAATTCTCCCTTTTACTTTTCCACTTTGGCTCAGTACTGATATAGCTTTTGGAACAGCAGCACTAAATAAATTACAATGGATTCATTCGAGTTCTAGTAGATGCCAATGGGTCTGTGTTGAGAGCAGTTTCAGAAGTCTCCAGAAGAGCCACGCTTCCTTCCGGGTTGAGTCCTAAACCCAGGAAGTCTCACTATCTCCTCTACAGTGAGATGTATATATCTATCTCACAGGTGCTGCCAGCTAAAAGTTGGAACCCCTGCACCAGTGATCCTGCAGAAAAATACATTTGACCTAGAGGGCTTATAGATGGATTAGGGTGATTCCAGCTAAGAACCTTCAAGGGTAAAAAAAAAAAAAAAAAAAAAAAAAGCTGATTTTCACTAGTAACCTGTGTGCCATCAGAACCTCCCATCCTGGATAAAAACAGACCTGTGGTGGCTCAGAGAAGCAAGCTTTCAACCACAGAGTAAAGGCTGTTTTTCTTCCAAGAGGCATTTTGTAGAGATAAAAACATATCTTTCCTGCTTATCCCCCTTCAATCCCAGTGAACATGTGCTTAGAAGTCAACAACCAGCAAACAGTTCTCTCCACCTGTCCCTGAACAGCAAGCAGAGCAAGGATATCTTAGCCAGTTTAGGTTGATGCCATCCATCCTCGGGACCTGGGAAAAATACATCTTCTTGCAGCAGACTGCTCTTGCCAGCCATCAACAATACTGTGTCCTAGTCCTGGGCCTGCAATGTGAAAAGCCCAGGACACCAATTGCCTTCCTAGGACTGAGGGGGTCACAAGCCCAGCTGTGGCTGCTAAAAGAACAGCACTGCGGTACAGCCTCCATGAAGCAAAGGCCAGGAAACCATCAACTAACTGCTGCTCCTTTACTGCAGGAGGAGGTAAACATAAAAGAACACTCCAGAACTTGGGTTGCCTCTGGCAACTGAAGTCAATACTGGAGCCCGATGCTCTGAGACCTTCCCAGACTAACAACGTGAGGAAGCGCTTCTGCTGTCTGAGCCTGTCAGCTTCAAAGAAGTTGAGTTTGTTCCAGGATAAGCAGCATCATGCAGGCTCAGCCCGGCCCAGGCAGGCTCAGGCCCTTGCTTGTCTATTTCAAACTATGTCCATGGACCAGCAGCCACAGAGGTCCAGCCACACAGCACCTCCATCCATTTTCCATGTTCTTTCCTAAAGCTTGCCTGTGGGAATAAAACATCTAAATGCAAAGGTGGGCTATGCTAAGGAAAGTAAATTGAGAGGGATGTTAATTGTGAGGCCATTGATGTCCATGTTTACACAATTGGAGATGAATCAATAAATTATGCATTGGCTAGGACTGTGTATGCAAAGAGGGCAGGGCATAAGTACACTGCACTAAGGTATAAACAGAAGAGAAAGGAAGGGGATAGCATTCAGTTGTAGTTACAGTGCTTTTTCTCTTAGCAAATCCTCATTATGCTAGGGATAATAATGTGTCTGGATTTCTTTTCTATTTCTGTGTCAAGACACCATGACCAAGATATCTTACTGAAGAAAGACGTTATTGGGGTCTATAGTTTCACAGGGTCAGTACTTGATCATCATAGTGGGGAGCTGGGCAACAAGCAGGCATGGCACTGGAGCAGCAGGGGAGAGCTTACTTCCTGCTCTATAACATGAGGCAGAGAGAGTGTGATAACTGGAAATAACTTGGACTTTTGAAACCACAAATCCATTCCTCCGTGACACTCCTCCTCCAATAAGGCTACACCTCTTAGCCTTTCCCAAACCATTCAACCATCTGGGGACCAAGCATTCAACTGTATGAGCCTATAGAGAAACATTCACTTTCTGATCACCACAGGGTTAAAAACCAGCTCTCGAGAGACTGGAGCTTCAAGTGTCCTCCCTTGGGCCTTCCTTGTAACTTAGTTTCTTTGGGTCTATAGATTATAGCATGTTTATTCTGTACTTTATGGCTAATATCCATTTAGAAGTGCGTACACACCATGTGTGTCTTTCGGGATCTGGGTTACCTCACTCAGGATGATATTTTCTAGGTCCATCCATTTGCCTGCAAATTTAAAGATTTCCTTGTTTTCAGTAGCTGAGTAGTATTCCATTGTATAAATACACCACATTTTCTTTATCCATTCCTCAGTTGAGCGACATCTAGGTTGTTTCCAGATGCTGGCTATTACAAATAACATTGCTATGAACATAATTGCGCAAGTGTTCTTATGGTATGGTAGAACATCTTTTGGGTATATGCCTAGGAGTGGTATATCTGGGTCTTAATGTTGAACTATTCCCAATTTTCTGAGAAACAGACAGATTGATTTTCAAGCAGCTGTACAAGTTTGCACTCCCACCAACAATGGAGGTCTGTTCCCCTTTCTCCACAACCTCACGAGAATGTACTATCATTAGAGTTTTTGATCTTAGCATTCTGAGGGGTATATGGTAGAATCTTGGGGTCATTTTGATTTGCATTTCTCTAATGACTAAGGACATTGGACATTTCTTTAAATGTTTCCAGGGCCATTTGAGATTTGTCTTTTGAGAATTTTCTGCTTAGCTCTGTACCCCGTTTTTTTTTTTTTGTTTGTTTGTTTGTTTTAGTTTTTTTTTTAATTTTATTAATTTATTCTTGTTACATCTCAATGGTTATCCCATCCCTTGTATCCTCTCATTCTCCCCTCCCTCCCATTTTCCCCTTATTCCCCTCCCCTATGACTGTTCCTGAGAGGGATTACCTCCCCCTGTATATGCTCATATGGTATCAAGTCTCTTCTCGGTGACCTGCTGTCCTTCCTCTGAGTGCCACCAGGTCTCCCCCTCCAGAGGACATGGTCAAATGTGAGGCACCAGACTGTACCCCGTTTTTAATTGGGTCATTTTGTTTGTTAAAGAGGAAATAAAGTAAACATTGAAAGTGGATGGGGGGGAGGGAATTGGCTTGGAAAGGAGATGTGGAAGGGGGCAGGGGTGAGGATTACCACCAGAGAGGGGCTGGGGAGATGACCTGGTGAGAGAAAGGAAATAGGAGGGAAGGGGCATTTCTGGGATTTTCCAGAGACCTGGGATAGGGAAGACGCCTAGAAGTCTGTGGGGGTCACTCTAGCTGAGGCTACTAGCAGTGCAGGATAGGGAACCTAAAGTGGCCATCTCCTGTAGCCAGCAGGACTTCCAGTGGAGGGATAAGGACACCAACCCACCCACAAAACCACCGTCTAACCCCCAATTTGAACTGCCTACAAGATCCACAGGGACAAAGATGGAACAAAGACTGAGGGAATGGATAACCAAAGACTGGCCCTACTTGAGACCCATCCCATGGGAGAGAACACTTCCCTGATAATATACAGTAGATATATTTTCACAGCCTCCTTCACTTGCAATGAAATGCTGTGAGTCAGACAGGTTTTCAGCATTTATCAGTACCACTACCCTTTTTGTTTCTTTATAGGACTCCTTTGAGTGGGCATACGCTGTTTTAACCATTCACCAATTGTTAGACTTTTGAATCACTTCTAGTTTAGAGATATAAATAACAGTAATATAGTC
>OU015742.1:10057043-10097128 GCA_907169655.1 Acomys percivali | reverse complement strand
AAAGCAAAGCAATGGAAAGAAATAGCAACAGAAGTCTATGGAACTGAGACTGGGGAATACAGAGAAAGACTAGGGGAAGAAACAAGAAAGCTGAGATTTCCATTTTTGTGTCTTCCAGAGACACCACAGAGTCATGGGATAGACCAAAAGACCCGATAGACGGGAGTGCTGCTGAGCTTGGAATGAAGCAAACCCTGAAAGAGGAGCCACTGTCTAGAATTAGGCTGACATGTGCAGAGGCCTGAGCCTCTGCCAGGAACACCACCTGTAATTTTAGCATTAGTCATCATCAAGAAAGAGGCTATTTATTAGATTTCCCTTTCATAAAGTTATATATTTGTTTAGACTACACAGTTTCTTTTAGAGTTCCTTTGCAAATATGACTCTTTCTGTCCTGTGATAATACAGAGGGAAGAAAATCTCTAATTCAGTTTTTCTTACTATAAGTGTGTAATAAGATAACTTCTGAGATCTCAAAAAGAATTAGGGTTTTCTTCCCCCAGCCAATAGTTCTGCTGTGGACCCCAGGTGAGAATCTCTTATTCAATTCATTTCACTTTACCAAGCAGGAAACAGCATCAGATGCCACAGATAAAGGCTCTGTCCCACAATCCTCCATCACTTCAGAGCCACATGCAAATCCAAGGCTCTAGAATTTCTAAATAACAGGCTATATATTAGGGCTCCCAGGATCCCTTCCTTGGAGCATATTAATTTGCTTGAGTGCCTCACAGAGGCGAGAAGAACATTTGTTTACACCTTCCAGCTTATTACGCAGGATGCTTTAAGCGATGAAGATAAACAACATAGAAAGGTACACATAACAGTGTCTGAAAGCTGCTTCTGGGAGGCAACCTGTGTCTGGAGAGTTGAGGTGCAGCACTCTGACAGACCTCGGGTGAGACTGTCTTCAACAGTCTATGAGGCTCGATGTGTTCATCTACACAGAAATTCTCAAATTCCTCTCCTTTGAGGTTTGCCAGTAGAAGCCTCATTGCATAGACATGAGTGGCATAGACAGCCATGCAGAAAAGTTAATCGGACACAAAGGAAGTGATTCTGTGCTCAGAGTTTACGTGAGAAGCTCACCAAAGCCTGCTTAGAGTCTTTGGGGTTGCTCTGGGCCGCGTACCTTCCTCCAGGGCAAGGAGCGAGTCTTTTCCTGAAATGAAGAGCTTATGAACAACTAAAAATAAATCTAAAAATTTATGTCTAGCTGTTTCCAGGGCAGAAAGCAAGGGAAATTTTGTTTCTGGCCTTAGTCTTAAGAGAGAAATGTTTGTTTCTGTCTCTGTCTTCTGGAGGGAAGGGAGCACGGGAAAGGAAAGTAGGCAGGCAGAGAAGGAGGCGCCTGGTGAAGCCACATCGGAGTTCAAAAGCTTCCCAACAACACAGTAAAGGACTGTCCACTCTTCTAGCGTTATTTGGCCTCCCCTTTGTCCTCACGTGCTCTCTTGTTGCCTTTCTTTGATTAGTGACCCTAAGTACCCCACTGTAGTTCTGACCTGCGTTTCTCCCGTGGCTGACAAAATTGAGTCTTTTTTTCATACATTTCTTAGCTTGCATTTGTTTTGTTGCCTGAATACTTACATCCTTTGCTCATTTTGAACTATTTGGGAGTTTGTTACTAGCTTTTAGGATCATTATAGGTTCTGGATATTAACTTCTTGACAGATAATAGTTTGCAGACATTTTCCCACTCTCTAGACAGCTTTTTCACTGTGTGTGTGTGTGTGTGTGTGTGTGTGTGTGTGTGTGTGTGTGTGTCCTACACTGAGCAGAAATCACTTAGCTTGCTGTAATATCTTTATTCTCATCTTCTGTGCTTCTTAGGGGTCCTAAAAAGTCATTGGCTACATAAATATCTGAAAATGTTACTTCCATGTTTTCTTCTAGAAGTTTCATGGTTTATGGTCTTGCATTTATATCTTTTTCTCATTTTGAGTTTATTTTTGTTGTGTCTGAGAAAGATTCCTCAAAAACCAAAATCAATTTACCATATAATTCAGCTTTCCTGCTTCTGGGTGTATATCCAAGGGAAATAAATTATATCAACATATCATAAAGATGTTTGCACATTATTTTAATTGTTTCACTGTACTTAACAACTAACCTATAAAGCAGCCCTGATGACCCTAATGGATAAACAGATAGAGAAAATGTGAGCATATGCACAGTGCAATACTTTTTAACAATAAAAACAGTGATAACTTATTTGCTGCAAAATGGATGAGACAAGAGTGCATCACGCTAAGTGAAATAAATCAGATATAAAACCACAAATGTCTCATGTTCTCGATTATATTTGGATTTTAAAAATAAATGTTCACTGGGTTATCAAACTCATAGCTGGGATGGCTTGGAGGAAGGGAATCTTGATAGAGGTTGGATAATAAATTCTGAAGTTCAACTATACATAAATAACAAAGTCTTGATTTCTATAGCACAAAAGATGACATAGCTCAGAATGTCTTGTTTTAGTTTTTTATAACTAGAAGAAAGACACTCAGTAACTTAGAACTACAAGAGAAGGTAAAGTTGGAAACACTACTTATCTTTATCCAATTGGTGTTTTTGTGACTATGTACTGAAGTCTCATGCTTTGTCCTAAAAATATACACAACCATTATATTAACAAAAATGAAAAAAAAATGTTTAAGATGGAAATGACAGCCACTATGATTTGATCATTGCATACCCAGACAAAAATTGAATTATCACAGCATAGGCATAAATTTATATAATTAAAGTCACAATCTTTGTTAGGAAGACTGTTTTACATCTTCGTCAGTGTAAAAACAACTCTGAAGCTGTCTCAAGCACCAATAAAAGTTTGGAAAGGTTTCAACCGTATTGTTCTGGACATTTAGGGACTATGAGCTTCACATTCTAAGTAAGCAACAGTGAGCCAAAAGTAAGGTAGTGTCATCATGCTAGCAACTGGCTGCTGCTTCTCTTACAATCCCACTTTCTCCCTGGTGTGGTCCTACATTTATCTACTTCCCATTCCTCACTCTCAAGCCCTCCCCGTTCTCAGTTAAGCATCTGCCTGCATCTCTCTTTCCCACTGAGTGGTCAGATCTCTGAGTCTGGGCTCTGCACACAACTGCAGCCGCTTAGGGTCACAGTTATCTTGGCTGCCCAAAGGTTATACGATGTGCTCTCAGGAAGTGCCTTCAATGAATCCTTCTGCTTCATGCCTTCTGCTCCATTTTTATCGGCATGTTTGTTGGATCATTGTATCATTCTCTACCTGAGTAGTTGGCACCTTATATTTGAATGTGATTAATTTATTCCTGCACGCATTTTCACTAGGAAGTTCAAGTAGGAAAGAGGCAAGTGCTATATGGTCTATGTGCAAAATTCATCAGTATAACTCAAAGTTGCTTTGACCTAAGAGCCTGTTATGCATCATCACTCTTGGTCACCTTTCGGTCTCTACTTTCATAAATTTTGTGGTTACTTTTCAAGTTTCAAGGTCTTTTCTTTGTAGTTTGACTCATTTTTTTCTCTCCTTTTCAGTGGTATTAAAGACTAAACACAAGTCCTTGCTCATGCCAAACAAGGGTTTTCCCTACTGAGCTGTATTGTAACTGAACTAGATATTTCATTCTTACTTCTTTTTAGTTTGAGACAGGGCCTCATTAAATTGCTCAGGCTAAACTTGCACTCACCCTGTAACCCAGGCACACGTTGAACTTGGCCTCTTAAATAGCTAAGATTTAGGTCTACATCACCTGGCCCAGCATTTGATTTTATTGGTTTGAAGTTAAAAATATTAAATGTTTTTGCACGTCTGTAAGTTTTAAGTGTGTTTCTACAGTGACTCTTACGGATATCCTATTTAGACATTAGCTGTCTTGACCTCCTAACTTAACTCCTCAATAGCTCCAAATTTCATCTGCATCTTTCCTTCTCTATCCCTTTCCTCTGATGTATAAACTGTGACATGACTTCTCTGCTCTATCTCACTGGCAGCCCAACGGTCTGAGAAAATGGTGTATGATGAAGACAGATATGAGGGCTCTGGCTCCCTTCAAGAAATGCACTCGTGTCAGAAGACAAAACTTTGGCTCACCCACCCCCCATTGTAACTAATAATGTATGCTTAGAGCTCAGTGTTCATTTTGTAAGCTTCCACCTCACCATTTTCCTAGGGACTTAAAATCTAAAACTGTCCCCTCTCTAGTGAACCATATATCCATTAAAGGGAAGATATCAACTCTCACAGTAAAGCAAGCACAGTATACTTAGAAGATGTCCTAAGAGGAGAAACTGGTGCTGCGTGGTACATGATTGGTACATGACACGTCCAAGGAATGCTCAGGAAGTGAGTTTATTTCTTGCAAAAAATCTAGTGTTTGTACATTTGAGTCAGACAACATTTCGGAACTTGGTGGTATCTGCTCTATTTTCTGTCACCCAATTCCATTTTCCCCTCTCCAATATTTGCATTTACTCTAACACTAGTTACTACCTGTTCTTTGTACACATTATTCTGACTGGTGCTGCCCAGGATAACAGTTAGAAGGATCATTTTTCTTTCCTATTTCCAACCCATTTCAGACCTTTTCTAAAAAGAAAATTGTTTAAATTAGAACAATAAAAAGCTGAATTTATTCTGCATACACATTATAAATTTTAAAATTATTGATAGATTCTTCAAATATAAACTAGTTAGTTATATGTAATTAGAATATCACTGAGATATGCATGTGAAATTATGCACTTGGAAGAATAACACAGAAACTTGCTCCTGTTCTTATATTTTGTCCTTCAATGACCAAATTTTCAAAAATTAAAACTGAAGCAGAAACTTCCCAAAAAAACATTTAGGCAAATGTATTGATTGATATTTAACCTTTTTAAATATAAAAAAAGTTGATAAAAGTAGAATATGAGTTTTACAACCATCTCAGTGACATCATATTCATTTTAATACACACAGTTTATCTTCTTTTTCTTTATGGAATGTCTGATTTACTATTTCTCTAAAATAATGCTAAATATAATTATACAATAAATACAATTCTCTAAATGCAATACCCTTGCCCATCATCTTATAAATGTCACAGTACCTAGCCTGTTCAGTAAACCACGTCCATTGAGATACATTGTAATAAAGTTACAATGAGCATTCTGAACACTAGCTCTCAATTACCAACATATTAACCCTAGCCTACACCAGCAGTAACGCTTTCACTGGCCAGCCACCATCACTACATACACTATACCTCACAGTGTCATTTACTTAGACATTTTATGTCAAAAGAATACCTAGGTGCAATATTTGGTTTATTTTCACAGTTCTCAAAATCATACCATGACAGATAATACTGCACTTAACTGCATTTAACAAATATTTATTAGAAACATGTATTGAAACATGTCATAGTCAGGTCAAGTCATAGCTTTTACACACACAGCAGTCTTCCTTGGGTTCAAGTCAGGATGAAAGTTTGTTTTGTTTTCACGTTTTTATTTGTTTGTTTGTTTTGGGTTTGGTTTTGGTTGTTTGTTTGTTTTGTTTTGGGTTTTTTTGGGGGGTGGGGTTGTTTGTTTGTTTGTTTTGAGCCAGACTTTTCCCAATGGGGAAACTCAGCAGTTAATGTTTCAGTTGACCAAAACTTCTTCTCAAAGCACAAGACACTTTCCGGTCGGTCAAAGCTTACTCTGGTGTTTTATTTATCCAAATTTCTCACTCCCATGCTCCTACCTTCCACCAAGAGAAGTCAGAATATCTTAAGTGTCTTTTATTTTTGTGAATTTGTATAAAATATGTTGTTGCAATTTGTACACAAACAGTAATTTTAGTGAATGCCATTTATTTTATTTTATTTATGCTTTCTTAATTCTCCCTTCCAAAAAAATGGCTTCCTAAAATATCCCGTGCCAAGATAACTGACACTGCTGTCACATCAGTGTTGTTGTACAAGCATGAGGACCTAAATGTGGATGCTCAGAACTCTTGTACATAGCTACATATGGTAGCAAAACACTGTAACCCCAGCACCGACACAGCAAAGACAGGCGAATCCCAGGGGCCTGATGGCCCATGAGTCTAGCCAATTAGTGAGCTCCAGATTTAGTAAGAGATTATTTCAAAAAAGAAGAAGAAGAAGAAGAAGAAGAAGAAGAAGAAGAAGAAGAAGAAGAAGAAGAAGAAGAAGAAGAAGGCCTAATGCAATCAAGGTACCTGACATGGACCTCTGCAGCCACTGCATATGCCCGTATAGGCTTGATGCACACCTGTATGTTTATACATCACTATACACATGGGCATGCACACACTCACAATCAAAAGATCTATCAGTATTAGTGTTAAAGTACAACAGCACATCATGTTTGACACTCTTTGGTTTTTGCTTGTTTGTATTGTCTTGTTTTTAATGAAAATAAACTTCATGAAACACGGTCATTCAATTTGTTTGCACTTACTAATGGTTTCACCCTACAGCTGCCATGAAAACCGCAAGGTCTACAAAGTTGATTGTGTCACCTCTCGGACCCTCCCAAGAACGTTCACAGAGCCTGGAATTGAATGACGCAGCGCAGCCTCCATACACTGCTTGTTGAAAGTCTATTTTTGCAGTCATTCTTACTGACTGAGGAAGGGAAGCACACAGCATTGGCCATAACTGCAGTGATTTTCCCAAGGCAACTTTCTACTTCAGATACCCCATTGTGGTCATGTGACATGGCCACAGAGCTGGCACACACAGTCACTCATTGGAAATGCTCCCTCAATGGGCTCCACATTAACTTCCCTAGATTTTTGTGGGCTTCAACAATTAATTCATGGTGTGTGCAAATTCTAAGACTGTGCTTTAAAATAAGCCCGAAACTAATGCTCAGTTGGGGAAAAAAAAATAGGCTGAACACAGTGGGAACTGTTTCCCATTCTTTCCTATTAACAATATCTCCTTTGTTTTTTAATATTAATTATGGATGACAATAGTTTCTATACTACAGATTACCATGAAGGAATTCAGACTTTGGGGATAACACTTAAAAATATAGCAGGGACAACCACTTTTTGATTAAAGTAGATCTGGTACAAACAGCAGAACTAGGTTCCTGGCATCAGACAAAGGCCTTTTAGAACATGATTACTCTGTGCCTTTGTCTAGCAGCATCTCCTGTTGGCATGTTTTCCTCAAAATTCAGTGTATGGCAAAGCTAATATCTCCTGTGGCATGAGGCACACAGTAAGTGTTTCTTGGATGCTGAGGTTTGTGGATGGTTTTAATTGAATCCCAGCCCTCTAGAAAATTTGAGCATAACAAACTTCCCAACATGGAGAGCCCATGATGAGAAGAGCCTAGACACAAATAGATAATAAGTCACTCCACCCAAGGACCTGCAAAAGAACTGTGGGCTGTGAGGGCACCAGGGGCGCAGCAAAATGGATGATTAGAGTCAGTGGCATTTTATTGATATGCAAGTGATATAATTAGCTCTGCGCACACCACCTTGCCTTCATTAACCTTATGAGCTGCCAGTAATAAACATTTGCTCTGCGAGGCTCCATTGCTTTGAATTTCTATTGTTTTCAGCCCCTTTGCAGGGATATCATTCGAGCACAGATATTATTATCCAAGACTTCTTCCACTGAAGTGACTCTGTCTAAGTTGACACCTGTTGTCCCCAGTGCATGTGTAAAAAAAAAAGTTTAGATACTGCTGTTTACGGTGAGCAGCACACCTTAGCTACTCTCACTTTCTTTTAGCTGTGATTCATAACAGTGGTGTTAATCAATGCAGAGAGAAGCCAGCAACTGCTTTAAAGACCCCAAGTGTCCTCTTTTCCCCCAGCACTGGTTAAAACTTCTTTTATTTCCTGTTTGGTTGACTAAGAGGTGCATTCAAAATGTAGACACAAGAAAGCCAACAATCTTCTTTTAAATTTTATTTATTGTTTGACAGTTTCATGAATGCTTGTAACAATTTTTGTGATTTTTCACTCACATTACCTTTTCCTGTGCTCCTTCCTTCTCCTGTTCAAATCCTCCCACAGGCCCCCCTCTTACTGTTGTGTGTTTCTTGGAGAATGGCTCAGCTTAACTGAAGCTGCTGGCTGGAGAATGGCTGGAAGCTCATTTATCGACGCATAGGCAGCTTATCAGTGGCTATGGCACTGAAGAAAATGGCAAATGTTAATTGACAATACTGCCACAGGGTGGGATGGGGACTCAGGACGCCCTCCCCCACCCACGAGGAAATGTTAACAGTCTCTGTCTTGTGCTAGTCTTGTGCTGGGAGCCATAACTGTACTGAGCTGATGGGAACAACAGCTATATGATAGCCAGAAGACATCTTTCTGTAGCATGTCTTCCTATCCTGTGGCTCTTCGGTTCTTTGCGACACTCTTCTGTGATGTTCTCTGTTCTTTGAAGGTGATCATTTTGATGTCCAATTTAGAACTAAGCACTACTCCAATGCTCATTCTTTGCACTTTTACCACTTACAAGTCTCTGCATGAACCACTGCCCCCAGCAATAAGGAGCTTCTTTGTGGAAGACAGAAAAGCACTACTAATCTATGGGTATAAACATTAGAATTTAGAAGGTAGTTTGACATGTCCATTTAGTAAAAGGACCAAGTTTATAGTACAAGGCATGGGTGAGATTAACAATGTTACAACTGTGGTCAAATCAAACAGAAGTAAAACATGCCAGCTCATGAAGATTGTAGGAAGCGCCAATTTTTTCCTACTAACGCATTGGTATTAACACTTGAAACACACAGAGAGAGTAAAATCTTACTAAATGGAAAGCTCCAAGTGTGAGAAGTGGGCTTCGCTCTCACGGACAGCTGATTCCTCATCATAAATGGCTTCTCTGTGTTCAGCGGATTTCATAAATCTGACGTCTTTATAAGAGTACTGTGCAAACACGTTTGACTAAATAAAAGGGTAAAGGCATGTTTTGCAAAGAAATAAAATCCAGGCTATAAAAACGGCAAGATCTGCTCCGAGCAACAGAACTACATATTCATCATACAGTCTGTTTTTGATGGCAAATGCCTTTGCCCACAGGAAACGCAGACCGACTCATATCTTCGCAATTTACCCATGCCCTGCCCTTCAAGGAAAAGCTCCAAGGATCTGACCACTCCCGGGCTTCACAGAAGCTTGCCTGTCCTTTATTAGCCATCCTTTCTCTTCTGCAGCTCCAGATAAAACATCCCCCACACCAAGAAAAGCTTCCCCTCTGGCTTCTTATTCCCACTTATGTTTCAAACGATCTTTAGGATGTTCCTACATCAACCTCATTAATTAACTAAATTAAGTTAATAAACAGTATTTTTGAGACTGTAACTACAGAGAAGCAGATCTGGCATGTCAGTGATAGTTGTCAAAATCCCCCAGAACAAGGGTGGAAAATTCCTTTTTGTCTAAAACAAAACTGTTTACTACTGGTGAAGACTTAGTGATGGGAAGAGAAAGTCAACTTTAAGTGATTTTGGTGACCAAGGTGCAGTCTTTACTCTCACATGAAACTGCTCACACAGCTTAAGGTCTGCCATGATGTTCAAAAGGACAAAAGAAAGCAACTGAACGTTATAATGCTCCTTTTCTGTATATTTGAGCTGCAGAGTTTGTTCCCCCAGGGGAATGTCTGTGTCTGACTACAGCACATGATTCTAGAAGAACCTTTCCCATTAAAAGATATTCCAACAAGCAGCCTTTTTGTCTGGGAAGTACTCTGAAGTCTATGTCTTTGATATAGCTTAGTAACAAGAAAGCAAATTCTGAAAGATGTGGCACCAAGAGTCTTTTCTTCTGGCCACCTTTGAAGATAGGCGGAGAGCCTGGGATCCAGATGGAAACAAATGATTATGGAATGTGGAGAAATAATAGGATTGTGGGGGGTGGTTGGGGGACCAAGATTAGAAGACATTGCACAGGTGGAATAAATTTCAACAATTAAAATGTCTTTTTCATCTCTGACAATTATCATGTATAAAATCTCAAGGAAACAAAAGATCTTTATTATTTTGTAGAGCATTCTGTAGTGATTTATTCGCAAGTATACTGAATTTCAAAGATGGGGATGGGCAGCAACCTAGACAATGTTAGATGATATTAATTTCACAAAACACATTATTGAAGATACAGATATAAAATAACACCTTCCTATTTAAATAAGCTGATGTTCCTATTCCAAGTTCACATTAGGACTTTAATCAGACACCCAAAGTAGTTACAATGAAATAAAAAGCATCTGAATTAAGGAAACTCCACAAAACAACAGATTCATCTGCAAGAGCTCCAAATTGGAGTCAATATTATTGGGATTGTTTTAGTAATCCCACAGAGGCTGACCCTCAGGAGAGGTGTGGCTTCAGTTAGCAACTTCCTGAGGTTCAGGAAACACCTGCAAGATGGGGCTGGAGAGATGGCTCAGAGGTTAAGAGCACTGACGTCCTGAGTTCAATGCTCAGCAACCACATTGTGGCCCATTGCCATCTATAATGTGATCTGATGCCCTCTTCTGGCATGCAGGTGTACATGCATGCAAGTAGAGCATTGTATACTACACCATCATCATCATCATCATCATCATCATCATCATAAAAGATCTTGAAGAAATGAGGGAAAGAAGGCATCCATAATAGTTTGGGTTAAACAAGCCATTTATTATCAGAGAACTCTGAGACACTCTAGGATTCATACCCTCAGATGAGATACAAAGGACTTTGGATTCTATCCAAATGCTATTTCTGGCAGTGTTAGTTCTCTGACACTTCCTACGCTTTCTGTGAGTGGGTAACAGCACTCTCACTCAGCACTACAACACTCCTTGATACAGTAACATGGGCACTTGGTTCAAAAGTTGAAAGGAAAGGCTGATTAGCAATGCCAGAGACTGTTTGTACAGGCCCAAAAATGAAGCATTTGTGTCATGACCATCAGAAGCTGACTTCCACACAGTACAACTCTACAGGCTTTGAACTTTGTCAAACCTACTTTATTTGGGGTTCTTTAATGCCTATACCTCACTTTGAACACATCTACCCTAGATAGAAGAGAAAAGAGGTTAATGGGAACAGGATAAGAAGACCTTTTTAGACTCAGTTCCTTGGAGTGATTCCACTCTTTGTAGTCAGGATTTCAGCAGACCAGTTAAACAGCAAGCCAGCAACTCAGCAAAGGTGACTGCAACCAAAGCAACTGGAACCTGGAGCAGCAGCTGGAACCTCGAAGCCTTCTCTGGAGTGGTTCTTTCTAGAAGCAACTAGAAGCAAAGTGATAAATAGCTAAGTAATAAGAAGCAATGCCAAAACCAAAAGTTAAAAAATCCAAGCCTCTTGTTTTGGGGCTCATATATATACATACACATACATACATACATACATACATACATACATACATACATACACACATGTATATACATATATATACACATATACATATATATATAATCTGAGAGTCCAACTAGGATGTTTATCAGTTGGCAAAGACCACATCCCTGCAAGAGGTGGTTCTTCTTCTAGTGGACAAACATAACCTGTTTCCAGCGGGAAAATACTGCACACCCTCACACAAGTCTGTTTCACACCCCACACTTGAGATCAAAACAAAAGCAGATTTATACCCACTACACAACTCCTTTGTAGAAAAACTTGATGAGTGATTCTTAAGTAACCATTCATCAAGAGGCATTTTGTAAGATAGGATCTGTGATAGTCATCACTGTCAATTTGATGAAATTAAAATCACCCAGGAGATAAGCTTTTGAGCATATCTGTGAAGCTGTCCTCAGAAAGGTTTAGTTGAGGTGTAAAGACCAACCTCAGTTGCGAGCAGTGCCATTCAGTGACCCAGGGTCCAAGGACTGAATGAAAAAGAGCAAAGAGTGAAACACCAACATCTTTCCCTCTGGTTCCTCACTGTACACACAATGTGTGACCAGCTGCCTGGCATCCCTGATTTCACAGCTAGGGCCACCTTGCTTGCCACAACTGACTATACTCTCAATATGGGAGTCAAAGTAAGCCTTTCCTTGATTAATCTAATTTTGTCACAGCAGTGTGAAAAATATCACTATGGGCCTTGACCTCACTATCCTCCTGCTTTAGTCTCCCACATGAAAGGTTACAACTGCACTGCTGTAAATTTATAAACTGTAGTTTTATCATAACTCTCCAGCCAGAGATAAACTTGTGTGTGTGTGTGTGTACATGAGCATGTGTGTGTGTGTGTGTGTACATGTGCATGTGTGTGTGTGTGTGTGTGTGTGTTACTCAACAGTGAACCTGGGACCTTACACATGCCAGAGGAACAATTTACAGTTATATTTTATGAAGCCAATGGAATTTTGGCATTACCATTTCTTCCTTTAGCATCTCTTCTGGAATATTCAAGACTGGAAATGTGAATATTCTAATCCACTTCCCTAGAGCATGGATGTGTTCCCTTCATTTCTCCTTGCATAATTGCAATGATCCAAGGGCTTTGTGAGGTTGAGGAGATGGCTGGGTTGGTAAGGTGCTTGGTATGCAAGCATGGGGGGCCCTGTGTTCAGATCTCCAGAATCTACATAAAGTCAGTGTGGCAGTGCACATGTATAAATCTGAGGACCTGGGGACTGGCCAATTTTCAGAGCTCACTAGGTAGCCAGCCTCTCCTAATCAGTGAGCTCCAGGTTCAGTGAGAGACCCTGTCTCAAATTAAAAGGAAGGTGGAGAGCAACTGGAAAAGGTGCCCAATCTTGACATCTGGCCTACACACACATACCACATGTATCTGTACACACATATACAACACACACACACACAAGTAAAAGAAAAAAATACTATAAATGAACATCAAGGGCTGATTATGTTGGTAGTAAAGATGCAAAACCATGGTACCTCTCCTCAATGCTGCAAAGAAAAAAGTTCCCTGTGAATTCATTTTCAAAGGGTATCGGCAAACGTGTCCTTTGTTTCTCACTACAGAGCTGTGGAGTGGGCTGAACCAAGGATTGTTCCATTAACAAGGAAGCAAGAAGCATCCGAGCATCATATGACACCTGGAAGATGTGATCTGGATTTGATTTTATCTCAGGGTCCCTTATACTTTGTTATTTGTTAAATTTCTGATAATTCAGGGCACATTTTAGCTGAAATTAGGACATCAGAGACTATTGGGAATACACACTTGCAGTGTTTCCTATGTGTGTGTGTGTGTGTGTGTGTGTGTGTGTGTGTGTGTGTTTAAATGTTTGTATTGAAATATAGATGGTTCAAAGGCACATCTATAGTGATAGCACATAGATGCAGTAACAGTATCTTTTACTTGATATCTTCCATGTTCAGTTGGTGCCTGAGCAGTAACTACTCCAGAGAACAACAAATATAGACCCGCCCTGAACTTTTCTACATGACTTTGTTGCCACTGTATTTGCAATGTCTTCCAGGCTCTGCAAATTTTTCAAAAAGAGCATTTACTCACAGTGCACTTACCTATGTGAAGAAATATGGAACCTTCCTTTCTCCATAATTAACTTTTTGTTTCTCAAAAATGCCATCTGCTGGCCTGCATATAAGTTCAGATTTGCATAATTTCATATTTCTCCCATTTATAATGCTTACCATGTATTATGACCATGTGTTATGCAAAATGTCCAGTCTTGGGGACTTTGCCTCTTTCTGCACTCTCTGTGCTCAGAAGAACACATGCATGTGGGGATGTGTGACAGAATGCCTCATGCTCCAGGAGCAGAGGGTCACAGATCTACGTTGAGTCCACACTGGCCCTGCACAAGCGATAATGGCCACCTATTCTCATCAGTTACTAACATCTGAATCGTACTGCTCAACAGAGCAGGATCCGTTCATTCCTGATGGTCCCCATCAACACATCAGCTCTAGGTGATTCTGTCGACCTTTCTAAGTAAATAATTATGACCCTAGCATAGATTATTCTAAAATGATCTAAAAATTCTCACAAAAAATTATGCAAGATTTTAAACCACATTCCTAATTATTTTGTTCTTCTCTTTAGAAGCATGTGGCAACATCTGGTTCCATCTATGCTACAGCTGCTGAGCATAGTTGGGCAATGCCAATACCAAGCACCTTTCTTCCCCTATTACTTGGAAGTGCTCTTTCCCCACCTCTCATGCGTCAGTCCTTGACTGCTGCAGCTGCACCATTGCCCATGGATTTGTTGGAAGTGGCCACATGCAGAGCTGAGGGATCTGCAATTTCTATCTAGACTTTCAGGAAATCATGTCACCCCACCGTGTTTTGGGATACTCCATAAGCCTCTACATCAACTTAAGAAAAGCTCCCACACTGATAGAATTAAGAACTGCGTCATCTGATATTTATTCTCTCATTAGTATCTGTCTTCCTTCATATTCTGACTGACTTAATACTTTGCTCTTGTTCATACTTCTTTTATCCAGTTCTAGCTTACAAAGCTTTTTTTTTTATTAATTTATTCTTGTTACATCTCTATGGTTATCCCATCCCTTGTATCCTCCCATTCTCCCCTCCCTCCCATTTTCCCCTTATTCCCCTCCCCTATGACTGTTCCTCAGAGGGATTACCTCCCTCTGTATATGCTCATATGGTATTAAGTCTCTTCTCGGTGACCTGCTGTCCTTCCTCTGAGTGCCACTATGTCTCGCCTGCCAGGGGACATGGTCAAATGTGAGGCACCAGAGTACATGAGAAAGTCAAATCCCTCTCTCCACTCAAGTGTGGAGACTGTCCTGTCCATGGGCTAGATCAGGGTAGGGGTTTAAATTTTACCGCCTGTATTGTCCTTGGCTGGTGCCTTAGTTTGAGCGGGACCCCTTGACCCAAATCTGCCTATCATAATGTTCTACTTGTAGGTTTCTAGGACCCACTGGATCCTTCTACATTGCTATTCTCCCATTGTTCTCTCATCTAGAGTCCCAATAGGATGTCCTCCCCTCTGTCCCAGTTTCCTGGTAAGGGAAGGCTTTCATGGAACATGCCCATTGGGTTAGTATGCAGATATAAGTGAGTATATACCATTTGAGTCTTTCTGCTTCTGGGTTAACTCACTCATTATGATCATCTCTAGCTCAATCCATTTGTCCACAAATTTCGAGATTTCCTTGTTTTTAATAGCTGAGTAGTATTCCATAGTGTATATGAACCACAGTTTCTTTATCCATTCTTCTACTGAGGGACATTTACAAAGCTTTTTTTCTTCTACAGCATCTCCGTCTTCCTCTTTCTTAGCGGCCTTGGGTGGGTGGGGCCTGTTTTTCCTATGAAAGGTCTATGAACTGAACCTGTCAACAGCTTTTATTTGTTCAATAGAGCCAAAAAGAAGTTTTAGAAATACTGTTCTCTCGTCATGTGAAGCAAGCCGACTGTCAAAATGATTGTTATCAATGACAATGACAGCAATTTTGCGAGTGGTACTGTTCTCCTTGCTTCTCTGCTCCAACAATTCTCATCTATCCGCATCATATCATGCCCACCTTCATCTTATATGTGTACCCAAGGTGATGGCTGCTTCAAACTGGTTAAGGAAAACATTGTTATTTAGAAACAGGACAAAAATCATACTTTAAAATATTTAAAAGCCACATCCACAAAAAAAATAGTATAAATTACATACAGAATAATCTTAACCAGAATCAGTGGCTAATACCTATCATCCTAGCATTTGGGAAGATGACTCAGAAGTATTATAAGTTCCAGGCCATTCTGGGGTAAGAGGAAGTTCTAGACCATCTCGGTAGACATAGTAAGAGCCTGACCCAAAAACACACAAAAAAAATGAGAAAATATTGCCAGGCAAGTTGGTACACAACTACAATACCAGCACTCAAGGAGGCAGAGACAAGCAGATCTCTGTGAGTTCAAGGCCAGCCTGGTCTACAAAGCAAGTCCAAGTTAGCCAAAGGTTACACAGAGAAACCCTGTCTCCAAAAACTAAAAACTGAAAAAAGAAAGAAAGAAAATATTAATATTTCCCATCAAAGTTTCTGAATTTGCAAGAATTGTACTCCCCAGCTGAAGAGTACTACTTTGTCAGATTCCAAATTATTAAGTTAAGAAACTTGAAGAAAATGACTGAGCAGACATTTGTTTACTGGATCCTTTCTAGCTTAAAGATACTGTCACATCAATTATCTGATTTTTGTCCCCACTAAATGAAATTATGAGTTACTGTCCTCCTCGGAGGCATAGAGAGGCTGACTTAATTGCCACAAGCATATCAAGGCTCAGGGAAATCAATACAAAATAACTTACTTTTTAAAAGACACATCCTTTACGTAACCTGGGAGATAAAAGCTAGATTTGGTGTTTAGGTCAGACCAATTTTTGAAACCTGTCTTTGCAAACTACTTTTGTCAAACATAAATCAAACAGGAGCCCATTATTTTTTTGGAAAGCCAAACAACAGAAAGCAATCTAAATTCAAATGACTCCAAATAAGCTGTTAAATGTCCTCTTTGAAAAATGATCACATGGGTGCGATGGGTTTGCTGCTGCACAGGTTAATAACTGTGCGTGCTGTTTGTATCTTACAGTGGGACTTGGGGGGGGGGGTCTTCTCACCAGAGACATAACAGGTTTAAACTATTTGCAACAATAACCTTGGAAGTATGTTAGCATCTATGGCTGGTGGTGAAACCAAACAGAAAAGGTGCTCGATGAATTCTAAGAACGTTTCCCCCTCTATGTGTTGACATTTCTTCTTATCTTCAAGTTATAGCAAAGTCTCATTCACAATCCTTTGGAAATATTCTTGGAGCAATGATCTTCATCCAAGAGGAAAAGAGAGTGTGTGTGGCAAGGATCTATAGGTCCATAGTAGTAGAGGTGCCACCGTGGCCTTAAAGCCCTTGTCTCCTTGCCAGAGAACGAACTCTACCTTTGGGTGAAGATGTACCATTGCATGTTCCCTTAAGAGTTAATCCAGTTGAGCTGGCCAACTGCCTGGCCAAGGGATCATCTCTCTAGAAGATGAGGTTCCTTAGCCCATGCCAAGGAGACAAGAGGCTCAATTAGCCCTCTACTTATGCATTTTCCTTCCTAGAAACCCTCTTCAAGTGCAAGAGCCTACGGAGCGTGGTGTGCAGTTCTGTAAGTCCCCCCCCCCACTTTCCTGAATTACTCAGAAAAACATCTTCTCCTTATCTTCTATTTCCCTGGTAGTTTACACTTCACTCTGTCTCTACAGCTTCTCTCTTTAACTTTCATCCTCCTAGTATCTGCTTGTCTGCCATGTGAATGCTCTGCAGACCTCAAACAGTGTGATTCAAGTAGTGGATATTGCAGGGCGGGGGAGGGGGGGTCAGTGAGCATGACAAGAACAGCCTCTCAGGAGGCAGCTTTCAGTGAGACAGCTCCCTTAATGGGGGAAACAAAGGCTACTTAAACCTTCCATGGTGAGTAAGGACTTCTAGGGTGACTGTACATTATTGGCTGGGGCTAGGGTGCTGGGAATGCCTCGTTTGAATGAGGAAGAATTCCAGGTGCTGCTAGAGATGACCTTATAATGGAAAAGGCAGTTTAACCTGGCTACTGGGTTATGTGGTCTCCTGAGAGTGGGAGCAGGGGGTGGGGTGCGCAGGGCTACTTGCGCCCAGGACATACAGGCCAGGGACAGCGGGAGAGCAGTCCCACTCCTGCTAATCTCAGGATGAAATTTCCAAGTTTGGACATGCCTCGACCCCACCCTTTTTCCAGGCTGGCTTCCTCAAGTCCCAAGGTTCCTCCGTCGCACAAACTTCTCTTTAAACTTTGCTCTCTGTGGTCTATTAATTTCATTCTTCGAATTCACAAAATAAAAAACTAAAGTCATCGGCTTGGGCATCCTCAGTATTCATCAGGCTTTCCAGGATCCTAGCTCTCAGACAAAAACTCAATCATTCTCAAACACAGCTTAGTATTCCTGTATGGCAAAGAAGAAAGGGTTAAGCGCTAGAAGCTAAAAACATTGATGGTAAATGAGGCAGACCAGAGGTGCATATCTTTCTTTGGGCTTTAAAAAATAAAAAATATCCTAAAACGGCAGTCACTACAAATGATGTTTTTTTCTAAAAACTCCTGGTGTTCAGCTTCCTATAAATAAAGATGTTGGTGTTGGGGAAATTGGAATCCTTTATGCCTCAGCTGCTTTGAGCAGAAGTCACCAACTTCAATGAACCATTTTCATCTTGGCCAGAAGGGGCGCTCTTCTCCTGGTGGGGGAATCTGAGAGCAAGGTCATGATTGGTTGAAACACAAGCCTTAATGACTGTGATTGGTGCTAGGAGGCAAGGCTGTGATTTGTCCAAGCATTGATTGTGTTTGATCATAAGTAGACTGCTATGATGGTGCCAATCAAGTAGCTGTGATTGTTCTCAAGCTATAAGCAGGTTTAAGCTCCTTTAGCAAAGCCCGCTGGGAGAACATTTTCTATTCTACCATCCCTCATTTTTGCAACATCAGATCCAATTAAGTGGTGTTTTCCATGGTCTTAACTTGTCTGCTTTCTACCACACAGATTGAGCAGTGGCATAAACGAGCAGCAGAGCAGAAGAGGACAATGACAGCAATGAGGAAGACAGTGGGCTGCAGCGGGCGAAGGCTAGCAGAGGAATAGAATTTCAACCTGGTCTCAGGCAGCCTCCAGGCACTGGACCCTCAGCACTGGGCCCTAAACAGCGCAATGACACATTTCTTAGCTCAGACTTTGAAATCTCAGAGTATCTAGGTGTCATGGCCTTAGAGACAGTCCCAGCAGGAGTGTTGTTTTTATTTTCTGATACTAAGTACAGGACTTCCCAAAAGATCCATTTGTGACCAACACCTGGTTCCTAAGCCTGGGTCAGGTTTCTCAGAGAATAGCAATTCAACTACTGCAAAAGCCATGAGGCTGAGACCTTGACAACAGTAGGAGGAAAAGTCCATGCCTTGGTGCTTCTGGCTCTGGTGGCCAGGTCCGAATTGCTCATCATCTGGACAATGGAAGGTTCCTTGAGCCAAGGAGCCAGTCTTGGAAACAAGCTGATGACAACTGAACAGTTTAAGAGCAACCAGTGCAAAAAGAGTAAAGGAATTAGAAGCAAAGACATGATAGCAGAGATTTGGCAAAAGCTGGAAAGAACCAGAGAAGAATGTCTGCATGCTGAGATGTCTACAAGAGTTACAGAGAACTTCCAAGTCTTTAGGACCAAGGGACTCAGACCTTAGTCATGTGCTGTAACGCTGGCAGCTGCCAAAGGTCCCCATATCTGAAGCCTCCATTGGTACAGTCATCTAAGAGGGTGCCAACTGTTGTTGCCACTGGCAACTGTCAAATGCTGACAGAAATGAAAGCTACTAGAACACGGTGTCATTTAAAGAGCTTGTCTACCCCTGATTTCTGTCTGAGTAGAGCAAATGAAGCCAGCTGAATAGTTGCATTAAGGAATATTCTAGAATTCCTGTGGATTATCAAAAGTATTGTTCAGCTTTCAGAGGCCTCCAATTACATTACTAGACAGTAAATGAATGATGGAAATGGAATACATGCGTTTACTAATATTTTTAAGGTAAATTCTTACTATGTTACCCATGTAGGACTTGAATTTATGACATTCCTGCCATTGTCTCCTAAGGGATTACAGGCATGTGTCACCAGCTTCTAATAACAACCTACACCATTCTATTGGCCAAAATTAAATGGCAAGCCATAATTCCTATATTTAAATATTATCCTTCTTATGTGTTTAACATAAAATTAAGCAATCTGCTCAAAATATGCAACACAAGTTTTTGTGTATTGTGTTCATATGACACAATTCTGCTCACCCATCATCCATGTGAAGTGTTTTGTTTTATTTTGTTTTGGGGGGTGGTTTTGTTTTAGTTTTGGTTTTTTGGGGGGGTTGTGGGGTTTTTTTGTTTTGTTTTGTTTTCTTTTCTTTTCTTTTTGTGAAATGTCTGTTTCATGCCAGGCCACAAGATGTCAGCATATGCCTAGTTAATCTCTGAGTTTTCTGGCTATAGGAACAGGTTTGATTTTTTTTTTTTCTTTCAATTTTGTTTTGTTTTGTTTTTCTTTTCTGCTCTTTTGTTTTGGGTTCTTTGCTTGTTTTTATTTTATTCTACCTATTTTTTGAACAAGAAGAATGCTTAGCACCTTAAAACCATTGTGATCATATGCAGAACCCAGAGAAACTGCATCCAGGAAGCTTTGCAGGGGTGATGACACCTAGCCCAGGGAATAATAAACACAATAAGACAGACTAGCTCCTTCTTAGCCTGTGACATGCCACCACAAGAGAGTCTGCATTCCAAACAGTTTGCAAGCACCTCCACCACTATCCTCCACTTAACCGCCTACCTTTTCCACTCTTCTTTTATTAGTCTCTGCGCAGATGAGCAAGCTCTGTACCTTGGAGGTGTGTGTCTAGGAATGAACTTCGGACTGCCCTTTCAGCAGGCACCGTAATCTTCATAAGCAGTTTTCATAGCCATTGCCAAATATTAGTTGGCATTGTATGTGAGAAAGCGTGTTTGTGATGAACACTTACTTTGCCACACTCCTATAAACATTCCATTTACCTCAGGTCTTCTTTTATAACCTAGGAACGGATGAGAGAGTAGGGATAGTATATGCTTCCTCTTCCAATGCCAAGGAAGGGCCTGACACCTGGAGTCTGCAGACCTGCTTAGCAGATGGGTATTTAACTTTAGCCAAAGTGTTCAATATCTTTTAAATTTTACATTAACAGCTAGTAAAGAGAATGTACCTTATGAGCAATGTGTGGTATAAAGAGGAAAATGCAAATATGTTAGAGAACTTTATTTCTTCTAATGTCACAAGACAGTGAGGTGATATTACCCTTTGCTTGAAAAGGGAGAAAATATTGAACTCAGAAAGACTACCAGTAACTTTCTTCTATAATAACTTGCTTATCATTAGTAAGTGAAACAGAATCAGAGCTGAGCTTGCTCTTTCTCAATTCCTACTTTTAAAAAAAATCTGTGTACAAAATCTCTATGAATAAAACCAACTTGGGAAACTATAAGTCTCTGCAGACAGAAGACTACTATGGGCTGTCATGTCACTCTTTCTCTACCATTTTAAGCTTTTGTGTACCTATGTCCTGGTGAATAGAACTAAAGAGCCAAAATTAGAAATAGAGACATTTAAAGAGGAGATGTAGACAGTGTGTACACAGGACAGGGTTGATCTGTAACTTTGAGCATAGAGTGAACCAATAGTAAAAGTCCAAGATCAATGACCCCTCTACAATTTGCCCTTTTGTGCTGGCTGTGATTTTTTTAAAGGAAGATAGTAAACCACTACAGTTATCTTTCGTGCTTCTCAACTCACTGTCTACTTGGCCCCAGTAGAGCATTCTCCACCCTACTGAGTTCATCACAGCATTACATATATATATATATATATATATATGTATATATATGTATATGTATATATATATATATAATTTTATAGTATCCCCTAAAACCTTGAAATGAAATTCACAAATCCTAACTAAAATACACAATATATAAGATAAACAATATCTAGAGATGTGTTTTTCATTGCATAGAAAACTCAGTGTTTTATTAATGATACTCTGCTATACTTGCAGAAAGGAGCCAAGCATAGCAATCATCTGAGAGGCTTCACCCAGCAGCAGATCAAAACAGATGCTAAAGCTCACCACCAAACACTGAGTGGAGAACAGGGAGAATTGTGGAAGAGTAGGGAGGAAGGATAGAAGGACCTAGAAGGGACAGTAGCTCTACAAGAAGACCAACAGAGTCAACTAACCAGAACCCAGGGGATTCGTGAAGACTGAAGCAACAATCAAGGACCATGCATGGACTCATCCTAGGCCACACACACATACTTAGAGGTTGGGTAACTTGGCCTCCATGTCAGTCCCCTAGAAAGGGTAGAGGAGGCTGTCTCTGACATGGAATCTGTTGCCTGCTTTTTAATCACTTCCTCTTGGTGGGGCTGCCTTGCCAGGCCACAGGGGAAGAAGATGTACTCAGTCCTGATGCAATTTGATGCTGGGGTGGGTTGGTGGGTTGGTGGGGTGGGTTAGGGTGGCCTCCCCTTTTCTGAGGAGTAGTGGAGGGGAAGTAGGGGAAAGAGGGAGGAAGGGTGGTACTGGGAGGAGCGTAGAGAGGGGCCTACAATCAGGATGTAAAGTGAATTAATAATAATTATCATCATCATTATCTAAATAAATAATAAAATTCTAGAGAGCTTTGATAAAAGCCCCAATGTCAGAGTATAAATACATGATACTGTAGAATTTCTTTTTTCTAATTTCTTTTTAAACTGTTTTAAAATTATTTTATTTTTGTACATACACAGTTATATTATTACATTATACATATAATACACACACACACACACACACACACACTAGATTACCTATGGCAAGAAGAACCGTGATACCATCAGGAATTATATAAATGTTACATTCTTAGTGTTTTGACTATTTGTATTTGACAGCCTTGAAGAAGACATCTTTCCTATCTTGGTGCATCTAAATTTATAAATGTAAATCAGTCTCCATCACATCTTGTCATTATCAACTTAGAACCCCTATCTAGGCCTAAAAACATCTTAACCCCTGAAGAACTAAGCTTCATTGTAAAACTAAGCTACCTGGACTTCAACTCCCTCAGAGACTTGAGAAGGAGTAAACTTGATTATCTGAGTACGCCAGGTGTGCAGGTTAGTACCTTTCCAAATGAAAAGAGAAAGAGACAGTTTTCTACCTGAATAGGCACCCAAAACTCTCTATAACATTGGAGCATCATCCTCAGCCTTCTGGCCCAATATATCTGACAGACATATTTGTGAGGCAGGAACTATTGAGGACTTGCTTACCCTGTCTTGGTAGAGTTTGGCTGTTGACCCTGCCTGCATCCAAGCTTGCCCTTTCTTTAGGCAGAATTCTGTCTGTGGTAGAAATGAGGAACTTTTTCCCAGTGGCTTGTTAGCCACATTTGAAGCCCTATCCATAAGGAGGTTCTTTGATGCTCATAATCTTCTTTGAGACAGGTTGGGTACTGCCAGGAGTTAATCTGTCTTATTGTCAATGAATCTTTAAAGTAATAAAAATATTTTTAAATGCCATATTCTGCATGTCTCTGGGGTGTTTGAAGACCTTGTCTTTCTATTGAGTCATATCTATCTGCTGTACCTAAGATGTATATTCTTGTGATAAAGGTAGACTAGCAATTGACATGACCATAATTTAATCTACTAACATTTAATTTGTATAACTTATTTCTTCTAAACAGCTTGATAGCACTTTCAAAGCACTGGAAGTAAACCTTGTATTATAATTGAGTTATATGGGTACAATAACTCATATTAGAGTAGAAATATATATATGTACATATATAGTGTGTTTGTGAAGAATAATCATACATTTGAATTCTCTACCACTGTATCTAGAACTTATTTTGCATTTATATACAAAATTCTATATCAGTGAATTAAAAATATCTTGTGAGTGACACTTTAGGCATTAAGTTGAGGAGTAGATTCACTAATCTACTTTTTGTTCTATCTTCCCTGTACATTTCTATATTCCCCCTTCTTTCTTTTCAACCGCTTTCTGCAAACAGGATGTCAATGTCCACTATGCTGTGAGGAATGCATCCCGTCAGGTCAGATCCAATGTCAGTATCTGGTTCTTTTGTTCTGAAAGCATAGAATTTCTCACAAGCATTATACAGTCCTGAAATTATAAGTGTATAAAAAGTATATGTCAAGCATGTAACAATTAAGGTGGTATTTCTGCTCTTTGTATGAGCAGGAAAAGAAGACATCTGTAAATCTTCATTCATGCCATATGAAGAATGGCATCTAATAGTGATTCATAGGGGTTCTTTAGTCAACAAGAATCATTGTCTATGCCTAGACATTCACGTTTCAGCCAGACTCAGAGCTAGTCCCATATGATGGGATTAACAATATAAGTTACCTGTTTGTTTTGCAGTTTAAAACTTTCACATGCTGATTATACCCCACCCTCATTCCCTCTCCATCCCTTCTCCCTCCCTCATGTTCTTTCCCGCCCTCCCTTAGTACTCAGAAAGGGGAGCCCTCTTCCCCTAATATATGACATCAGCCTATCAAGTCTCATCTGTTTTAGCTTTAACCTCTTCCTCTGTAGCCTGGCATGACCGTCTTCCCAGAGGAAAGTGATCTAAGTTTGGTGGCCAGAGTGCATGCCTGAAGTTGTCCATACTCTCCAGATGTGCGATCCACAAGGAGACTGTGCTACTACATCCAGGCAGTGGGTCTAGGTCCACATCATACATTGTCCTTAGTTGATGTTTCTGACTCTGTTTGTAGTATAGTTATCCTATATTATATGATTAATGTCTGATTATGAGTGAGTATATACCATGCATGTCTTTCTGGGAGTGGGTTACCTCATTCAAGATGATCTTTTCCAGTTCCTTCCATTTGCCTGCAAATTTCAAGATTTCCTTGTTTTTAATAGCTGAATGGTATTCCATTGCATAGATGTACCACAGTTTCTTTATCCATTCTTTGGTTGAGGGACATCCAGATTGTTCCCAGATTCTGGCTATTACAAATAAAGCTGCTATGAACATTGTTGAGCACATGTCCTTGTTGTATGGTGGAGCATCGCTTAAGTATATTCCCAAGAATGGTATGGCTGGGTCCTGAGGTAGAGTTATTCCCAATTTCCTGAGAAAAGACCAGATTGATTTCCAAAGTGGTTGTACAAGTTTGCACTCCCACCAGCAATGGAGGAGTGTTCCCCTTTCTCCACATCCTCGCCATCATGTGCTGTCACCTGAGTTTCTGATTCTAGGCATTTGGATAGGTGTAAGATGGAATCGCAAAGTTGTTTGAGTTGCATTTCCCTGATAACTAGGGAGGTTGAGCATTTCTATAAGTGTTTCTGAACCATTCGATATTCCTCTGTTGAAAATTCTCTGTTTAGTTCTGTGCCCCATTTTTAATTGGATTATTTGGTTTGGTGATGTTTACTTTCTTGAGTTCTTTACATATTTTGGATATTAGCCCTTTATTGGTTGTAGGCTTGATGAAGTTCTTTTCCCAGTCTGTAGGCTATCATTTTGTTCATTTGACAGAGTCTTTTGCCTTGCAGAAGCTTTTCTATGTTGTGGATTTTCATGAAAGTCTTATCAATAATCTAGAGTCTGAGAAGGAAGAAGTCACTGTGTCCCTTTAATGCTGGTTTCTTCACCTGCAGAAAAGTAAGTCACTTCCTTGACCTGATTCAACTGTAAGGAGAAACACTTAATAAAAAGTGCTAGGAAGTACTATGAAAAAATAGAAAAAGAAACTCGGTGTTTTACACTGTATACTCCCCAGTGTTTTTTCAGTTTGTGTCTACATGTGCCTTTGGCTGCTTTTTTTATCTCTCTTTTTTTTTTTTTTTTTTTTTGAGTTATAGCTAACCCAAACCCTTTTTTCTCTACCATTCTTCAGTTTACACACCCTTTTTCCACTTCTTATAAATGTATGATTTTTATTCTTTCCACAGATCTCAGAGTAACTAACATGTGAGTGCATGCAGTGTAATCAGTGCACCTGTAGTTATTAAAATAATTGTTGCTTAAGAGTTATTTTTAATGCAATTACTATTGTGTATTTATAATGTGCTTAGTACTTAATAGGGATTGTTTTCATAAATAGTATTGTAGTCGGGTAGGAATACTGGGTGTGGTGGTTTGAAGAGGATGGACTCACATGTTTGAGTGCCCGGGCCAAAAGGGGAGGCACTATTCAGAGGTGAGGCCTTGTTGGGTGAGTAGGTGTGCCCTTGTAGAAGAAAATGAGTCATTGTAGAGGCAGGATTTGAGATGGTATATACTTATGCTCCGCCCACTGTGGCACACAGTCTCCTTCTGCTGCCATAGGATCAAGGTATAGAACTCTCACCTCCTCCAGAACCATGTCTGCCTGCACACTGCCATGCTTCCCTCTGTGATCATATTGAACTGAATCTCTGAAACAGTAAACCAGCCCCAATTAAATGGTTTCCTTTCTAAGAGTTGTCATGGTTACGTTGTCTCCTCACAGCAATGAAACTCTAACTAAGACACTGGTGATCAAACACAGTGCCCTGAATTGAAAACAATTCCATTGAAAACAAATAAAGCTGACTTAAATTGAAAATTCAACCAACAATCTTTACAAGTTCCAATGAAAAAACTGAGACTAAAAGACTTCGCCACAAATTACCAATCCTAAAATAATGACCCCATTGAAATGAATTAGATAAAATTCCAAAAATTAAAAATGAAATATAATAACAAATAAGGGTTTTTCCCCGTGCCATGCCTCAGGATCAGCTCTGTAGCTGAGCAGGCTTGAATGGTTCCGTGCTCTGAACACTTCTGCTGAGTGCTGGAGGGGAGCTCAGGCAAGCTTCACAACAAGAATACTTTGAGCAGTATTGATATTAAGTCTTCTTAGAAAGTCTGGTTGACATTTCCAAAATGGCAGTGGCAAGTGCACAGAAGGTAGAGACTATGTTTCCGATGAGTAATCTGGCAGCTGATTCCAAAACACCAACTTTGATGTTTCCTCTGTGGGAGCGTACATCCCAGGAGATAGGAAACACAATTCTAGGCCCTCCCATTGATTTATCCAGGGTCCAAGAGTCTCGCAGCTCACAGCACTCACCTGACACTTCCTGCCTGGCGGGCCTCCAGCCCACCAGAAGCCTCCTGCCTGTCAAGTGCTTCCAGCCTACTTGAATCAGGCTCCATAGTTCCAGGGGTGTTCCTCTCCAGTAATCAGAAATCAGATCTCTTCTGCTGCCCCAAGGGCAGTAAACCAACTTCCAATCCATGATCCCCAGGGGTGATAGACTGAAGAATAGGAGCATACAGGGTCCCAGGGTCCAAAATTGCAGAGCCCAGCTGAATCTGACTGCCCGGAGCACAGTATCTGTTCTGCTAGAAACCCGCAGCTCCAAAATACCCGTTTTCTGTTCCTCTGATCTCTCCTAGACACCCGGAAGACTCTGGACCCCAGAGACCTGCAGATCCAGCCTTTGGCTTAGATCTACAAACTGTCTTGAGACCAGCAGAATCTCTCTGGATCACAAAATCCTGAGAAACCTAGCAAGTTCCAGAAACAAACAGTCAACACAGTGGAAACCCAGATTGCTAAAGGCCAGCGTAAAAACACAGTAAACAAAAACTAGGACAATATGGCTTCACCAGAACCTGACCCCCCCCAAAGAAAATTGGCTATTCCAATGCAGCAGAAACACAGGAAAATGACCTTAAATCACTGATTATGAAGATGTTTGAGGCATTTAAAGAAGAAATGAATAAATCTCTCAAAATAATACAGGAAAATAATTAAACAAATAAAGGCCATCAAAGACATGCAGGAAAATACAATCAAAGAGGTGAAGGAATTGAATAAAACAGGTCAGAACCTTAAAATGGAAATAGAATCAATAAAGAAAACACAAACAGAGAAAATCCTAGAGATGAAAAACTTAAAGAAGAGAACAGCTATTAAAAACAAGGAATTCCCGAAATTTGTGGATAAATGGATTGAGTTAGAAATGATCATAATGAGTGAGTTAACGCAGAAGCAGAAAGACTCAAATGGTATATGCTCACTTATATCTGCATACTAGCCCAAGGGGCATGTCCCACAAAAGCCTTCCCTTACCAGGAAACTGGGACAGAGGGGAGGACATCCTATTGGGACTCTAGATAAGAGAACCATGGGAGAATAGCAATGTAGAAGGATCCAGTGGGTCCTAGAAACCTACAAGTAGAACATTATGATAGGCAGATTTGGGTCAAGGGGTCCCGCTCAAACTAAGGCACCAGCCAAGGACAAGACAGGCAGTAAACTTTAAACCCCTACTCAGATCTAGCCAATGGTCAGAACAGTCTCCACACTTGAGTGGAGTGTGGGGTATGACTTTCTCACGTACTCTGGTGCCTCACATTTGACCATGTCCCCTGGAGGGGGAGACCTGGTGGCACTTAGAGGAAGGACAGCAGGTCACCGAGAAGAGACTTGATACCCTATGAGCATATACAGGGGGAGGTAATCCCCCTCAGGAACAGTCATAGGGGAGGGGAATAAGGGGAAAATGGGAGGGAGGGAAGAATGGGAGGATACAAGGGATGGGATAACCATTGAGATGTAACAAGAATAAATTAATTAAATAAAAAATAAAAAATAAATAAAAAAAAAAGAAGAGAACAGGAACCACAGAGGTAAGCATCACCAACAGAATACAAGACATGGAGGAAAGAATCTCAGGCCCAAAAGATACAACAGAAGAAGTAGACACATGAGTCAAAGAAAATATTAAACATTCCTGACACAAAATATCCAAGAAATCAAGGACCACATGAAAAGATGAAACCTAAGAATAATAGGAATAGAAGAAAAAGAAGATTCCAGGCTCCAAGGACCAGAAAATATTTTTCAAGAAAATCATAGAAGAAAATTCCCCCAACATAAACGAACATACACGAGGCCTATAGAACACCAAAGAGAAAAGACCAGAAAATTTCCTGCTACATAATAATCAAAATACTAAATGTACAGAATAAAGAAAAAATATTAAAAGCAACAAAGGGAAAAGGCCAAGTGATTTATAAAAACAGACCTATCAAAATCATACCTCACTTCTTATCAAAGACTATGAAAGCCAAAAGAGTCTAGGCAGATGTCCTACCGATACTAAGAGACCACCCGATGCCAGCCTAGACTATTATTACCAGCAAAGCTTTCAATCACCATAGAGGGAGAAAACAAGATATTCCAAGACAAAACCAAGTTCATAGAACATCTATGCACCAACCCGGACCTTCAGATGTTACTAGAAGGAAATCCCAACCCAATGGTGTCAACTACACCCACAAAAACACAGGATATAGATAACATCACAACACCAAAACCAAAAGAAAACAAGCATCCAAAACCACTATCACCACCAACACCATAATTAAAGGAACTAACAATTGTTGGTCATTAAGGTCAACATCAATTGACTCAACTCTCTAATAAAAAGACACAGGCTAACAGAACGGATGTGTAAGTTAGATCCAAGATTCTGCCGCATACAAGAAACATACCTCAGCAACAAAGATAGTCATTACCTCAGAGTAAAGGGATGGAAAAAAGCATTCCACCCAAACAGAACCAAGAAGCAAGCTGGAGTTGCCATCCTAATATCTAATAAACTTTCTACCAAAATTAATTTTAAAAATGGGAAGAACAATTCATTCTCATCAAAGAAAAATTCCACCAAGAAGACATCTCATTACAAGAGCACCTGCATTTGTAAAAGAAATAGTAAAGCTGAAACCACACAGAGATCCCCACACATTAACAGTGGGAGACTTCAACACCTCACTCTCACCAATGGATTGATCATCAAAGCAGAAACTAAATAAAGAAATAATGAAACTAACATAAGTCATGAATCAAATAGACCTAATTGATATCTACAGAACTATTCACCCAAACACAAAAGAATATTCTTTCTTCTCAGCATTGCATGGAACCTTCTCCAAAACTGACCATATAGTCACAAAGCAAGCTTCTACCAATACAAAAAAAAATTGAATTAACCCATTGTTGTTTATTAGACCACCACGGATTAAAGCTGGAACTCAAGAACAACAGAAATAACAAGAAGCCTAGACACTCATGGAAACTAAACAACTCCTTGCTCTGGATCAGAAAAGAAATAAAGAAGTTAAATACCTTCTTAAAATTCAATGCAAATGAAAGCACAACATATCCAAACTTACGGGACACCATGAAAGCAGTGCTAAGAGGAAAATTCATAGCACTAAGTGTCTTCATAAAGAAACTGAGAGATCCCATACTAGAAAATTAACAGCTCACCTAAAAGCTTTAGAAAAGAGAATCAAACATACCCAAGAGTAGTAGACTGCAGGAAATATTCAAACTCGGGGTTGAAATCAATAAATTATAAATAAAAAGAACAACGGTCCAAATAATCAATGAAGCCAAGAACTGGTTCTTTGAGAAAATTAACAAGACTGTCAAACCCTTAGCCAAACTAACTAAAAAGGTAGAGGGAGAGTATCCAAATTGATAAAATCAGAATGAAAGGGGGAACATAACAACAGACACTGAAGAAGTCCAAAGAATCTTTAGGTCTGACTTCTAAAGCCTTTATTCCACAGAATTGGAAAATCTAAAGGAAATGAATGAATTTCTTGAAAGATTTAATCTACCAAACTTAAATCAACATCAGCTGAACAGCTTAAACAGCTCTATAACCTCTAAGGAAATTGAAGCAATCATCAAAAGTCTCCCAACCAATAAAAGCCCGGGGCCAGATAGTTTTAGCACAAATTCTACCAGACTTTCAAATAAGACCTAGACTCAATACGCTTCAAACTATTTCACAAAATAGAAACAAAAGAAACATTGTCAAACTCATTCTATGAGGCCACAGTCTCCCTGATACCTAAACCACACAAAGACCCAACAAATAAAGAGAATTTCAGATCAATTTCATTCACAAACATTGATGTAAAAATACTCAGTAAAATACTCACAAACTGAATCCAAGAGCATATCAAATTCATCATCCACCATGACTAAGTAGGCTTTATCACAGGGATGCAGGGATGGTACAACATACATAAATTTATCAATGTAATCTACCATATAAACAAACTGAAAGAAAAAAGTAACATGATCATCTCATTAGATGCAGAAAAAGCCTTTGACAAAATTTAATACCCCTTCATGATAAAAGCCTTGGTGAGATCAGGGATACAAGGCCCATTCCTAAACATAATAATGGCTATATGCAGCAAACCAATAGCCAACTTCAAATTTAATGGAGAGAAACTTAAAACAATCCCACTAAAATTAGGGACAAGACAAGGCAGTCCACTCTCTCCATATCTCCTCAATATGGTACTAGAAGTTCTAGCTAAAGCAACAAGATAACTAAAGGAAATCAAGAGGATTCAGATCATAAAGGAAGAAGTCAAACTATCACTCTGTAGTATAGCTTGAAGTCAGGGTATCGCTATCCGCAGATGATATAGTACACATAAATGATGCCAAAAATCTCACCGAAGAACTCCTACAGCTGATAAACACCTTCAGCAAAGTGGCTGGATACAAGATTAATTCTAAAAAACAAAACAAAACAAAGCAAAACAAAAAACACCAGCCCAAATGTGCAGAAATGGCAAATGGGCCATAAATAATCTTGGTGTATCTTGGTGTAACTCTAATCAAACAAGTCAAGAACCTGTGTGACAAGAACTTCAAGACTCTAATAAAGAAATGAAAGAAGATATCAGAAGATGGAAAGATCTCCCATGCTCATGAGTTGGGAGAATTAACATAGTAAAAATGGCCATCTTACCAAAAGCAATCTCCAGATTCAATGCAATCCCCATCAAAATACTAACAAACTTTTTTACAAACCTGGAAAGAACAATTCTAAACTTCATATGGAAAAGCATAAAAATGCAAAATATCTTTTAAAAAATCCATACAATCAAAGAAGGTATTTCCATCCCTGATTTCAAGATATACCACAGAGAAATAGTAATAAAAACTGCATAGCACTGGCATAGAAATAAACTAGTAGATCAATAGAATTGATTTGAAGACCCAGAAGTATACTTGCATACCCACGGACACTTGATTTTTTGCAAAGGATCTTAAATCATACAATGGAAAAAAGACAGTATCTTTAACAAGTGGTGCTTTTCTAACTAAATGTCTACATGTAGAAAAATGCAAATAGATCCATATTTATCACCTTGCATAAAACTTAGGCACAAATGGATAGAAGACCTCAACATAACACCAGATACACTAAATCTATTAGAAGAGAAAGTGGGGAAGGGTATTGAACTAATTGACACAGGAAACAACTTTCTGAAAAGAACAGCAACTGCTCAGGCCCTAAGATCATTAATTAATAAATGGGACACCTTGAAACGGAAAAGCTTCTGTAAGTGAACAGATACTGTCAATAAAACTAAATGTGAGTCTACAGATTGGGAAAAGATCTTCACCATTCCTACAACCAACAAAGAGATAATATCCAATATATATATATTAAAAAACTCAAAAAAGTAAACATTAACAAAGAAATAACCCAAAATAAAATGGAGCACAGAGCTAAACAGAGAATTCTCAACTGAAAAATATTGAATGGCTGAAGAGCATTTAGATTCTCAACATCCTTAGTCATCAAGAAAATGGAAAACAACTCTGAAATTCCATCTTATACCTATCAGAATAGATAAGATCAAAAACTTAATTACAGCACATGTTGGAAAGGACATGGAGAAAGAGGAACCCTCCTCTCTTGCTGGTGGGAGTGGAAACTTGTACAACCACTTTGGAAATCAATCTAGTGCTTTCTCAGAAAATTAGAAACAGCTTTACCGCAAGATGCCTCAACATACAACAAGGACACTTGCTCAACTTTGCTCATTGCAGCTTTCTTCATAAAAGCCAGAATTTGGAAACAACGTAGATGTCCCTCAATGTAAGATTGGATAAAGAAACTGTGGTGCATTTGCACAATGGGATACCAACCATCTATTAAAAACAAGGAAACCATGAACCTTGAAGGCAAATGGATGGAACAAGAAATGATCATACTGAGTGAGGTAATCCAGACCCAGAAAGACACACATGGGATATAGTCACTTATAAGTGGATTTTACCACATAATACAGAAGTAACATACTACAATACACAGGCCCAAAGAAGATAAGTAACAAGGAGGATTCAAGACAGGATGCTTAAATCTCACTCAGAAGGAGAAAAAGAATAGAATAATAGATATGAGAGTAAGGATCAGAACTTGGCAGAACAGGGGTAGGAAGACAGACAGAGGCCTGTAAAGAAAAGGGAAACTGTGGGCGTCTCTATGACAAGCTGGAGACGTAATTCAGGGTAGGCTCCTGGGAGGATAAGAAGGGACTCTAGCCAGAGATTCCTACTAGCAGGGATTATAGAACCCAAAGAGGACTTGCTACAAGATAAGACTCCTAGTAGAGGTAGGGGAATACAAACCTACCACAGAAACTTTGACTCAACATTTACCCTACCTACAAGATGTGCAGGGATAAAGATAGAGCAGATAGAGCAGAGATTGAGGGAATGTCCAACCAATGAGGGACCCAACTCAAGGCTCACCCCATGGGAGGGAGCCCACCTTGACACTTTTAAGGATATGCTGTGCTGGCAGACAGGACCCTAGTAGAATGGTTCTCTGAGAGGCTCCACCCAGCAGCACTTTGAAACAGATGCTGACACTCACAGACAAAAATTGGGCAGCACAGAGGGAGTCCTGTGGAAAAGTGGGGGGAAGGAGAAAAGGACCTGGAGGTGACAGGAATGCCACAAGAATACCAACAGAGCCAACTAACCAGGAATCAGAGGGGCTTGCTGAGAATGAAGCACCAATCAAGATCCATGCATGGACTGGATTTTGGCCCCAAACACAGATATAGCTGATGGGTAGCTCAAACTTCATGTGGGTCCTCTAATAATTAGATCAGGGGCTGTCATTGACATGGACTCTCTTGCAAGCTTTTTCGATTACTTCCCCATGGCAGGACTGCCTTGCCAGTCCACAGCGGAAGAGGATATGGTCAGTCCTGATGTGAATTGATGAACTGGAGTGGATGGGAAGAGGACTCCCTTTTCTTGAGAAATAAGGGAGGGAGGATGGGGGAGAGGTAGGGTGGCAGGAGAGGAGTGATGGGACCACAACCAGGATGTAAAGTGAATAACGAGTAAAAAATAGTAACAAGCTCATTCACATTTTAAAAGAAAGAAAGAAAGAAAGAAAGAAAGAAAGAAAGAAAGAAAGAAAGAAAGAGAATAAACTCATGAATTTGAAGAAAATGGAAACAGCTGAGGGAGGAAAAAGAAGTCAATATTGAGTATGAAAATAGAATTCAATAAAGAGATAAAAATGTTGAAGAAAATATCACACTGGAATGTTGTAAATGAAGACTTCAGTGTCAAGCTCAGTGATAAATTTCACCAAAACCAAGACCATGGCAGGACAGAATATTAGGGGTTAAAGACACAATAGAGAAACTGAAACTTGAGAGTGTGTAAGAGCAATATGAAAATAATGAATATGTGAATCAAAAACTCAGGAAAATTTTAATGCAAAAAGAACAGAAAACATTTTCAGTAAAAATGCCAAAAAGTTTCCAAACCTAAAGAAATACCCTAAGTATAAGAGATATTTAGACCACCAACAAAACAAGGAGATAAATTCATCATTACATATTGCAGGGAAATATGTTTAAACAATGAAAGTGTGAAATTGCAAGAGAAAAACATCATGTCCCATATAAAATAGAGAGCCATCAAAATTTCAGCTGATCTATCATCTGAAACTTTAAAGGCCACACTCTCTTGAATTTGTGAATTTAAATTTCTAAAAGACAGTAGCTACGAACCAGTCCTATTACATTCAGCAAAATTGTTATTGACATAATTAAAGAAATTATGGCAGTGATTTAAAAAGAGAATAAAAAGAATGTATAACTACTAAGCCAGCTCAGCTCTAAAGAAGACACTTGAAGGTATCTTTGAGACAGATAAATGATTGAAGCCATAAGAAATAGCCTACATAGAAGAGTAATTAAGAAAATGAGGAATATAAAAACACTAAATATTACACAATCAACAAAATAACTCTAGTTAATATGTACCTAAACTTTTTTGAATAGTAATTGTCTTAATACTCAAGCCCAAAGACACTGACTCTCAGATTGCTTTAAGACACAAAATGTATATGTTATTGTCTCCAAGAAACACGTCTTGCCATCAATAATAGTTAATATATAATGGTGAAAAATGGAAATTGTTACTGCAAGAAATAGAACTAGGAAGTAAGCAAATGTCATCATTAAAATATTTAATGAAATAGACCTCAAGCCAAAATTAGAGGGATCAAACTGCTCTCTACACACTGATTAAGAAAATGATAAGTCAAAAAGTGAGGCACAGAGCTAAAGAGAGAATTCTTAACAGAGGAATATTGAATGGCCAGGAAACATTTAAAGAAATGCTAAGGGTACCTAGTCATTAGGGAAATGCAAATCAAAATAACTCTGAGATTACATCTTATACCTATCATAACGGCTAAGAACAAAAACTCAAAAGACAGCACATGCTGGTGAGGATGTGGAGAAAGGAGAACACTCCTCCATTGTCAGTGAGAGTGCAAACTTGTACAACCACATTGGAAATTAATCTGGTGCTTTCTCAGAAAATTGGGAATAATGATACCTCAAGACCCAGCCATACCACTCCTGGGTATATAGTTAAAAAGTGTTCCACCATAGAACAAAGATATTTGCTCAACTATGTTCTTAGCATATTATTCCTTAGCAATAATTCCTTAGCAATTATTCCTAATTCTCAGAATCTGGAAACAGCTAGATGTCCCTCCACTGAAGAATGGATAAGGAAACTGTGGCACATTTACACAATGGAATACTACTCAAATATTAAAAACAAGGAAATCTTGAAAATTGCAAGCAAATGGATGGATCTAGAAAAGATTCATCCTGAGTGAGGTAACCCAGAGCCAGAAAGACGTTCATGGCATATACTCACTTATAAGCGGATATTAGCCACACAATACAGGATAACCACAATACAAAACACAGACCTAAAGAAACTAAACAACAAGGACCCTAGGGAGGATGCTTAATTCTCATTTGTCTCAAAGACAAATAGAAAAGACACCAGAAGCAGTTGAAGAGAAGGATAGGAAGGGAGCCTACCATAGAGGCTTATGGAAGAGTTGGGGATAGAATGGCCTGAAGGGGTCAGGAGCTCCACAAGGAGACCAATGGAGCCAACAAATCCAGGTGGAAGATGGGGTGATGCAAAGACTGATGCACCAACCAAGGACCATGCATGGTGAGGACCTAGACCCTCTGCTCAGATGTAGCAGATAGGCAGCACAGTCTCCTGTGGATCTCATAATATGGGGAGGAGGAACAACTTCTGTCATGGACTCTGGCCCCCACACGTTGATCAGCTGAGGTCAGATGCTAGGGGAGGAGGGCTCCCCTTTTTGAGGACTAGGGGAGTGAGGGAGAGGGTATGAGGGAAGGAAGGTGGGATTGGGAGGCGATGAGAGAGGGGACTACACTGGGGATGTAAAGTGAACAAATTTAAAATATAAAAAATTATGGGACCTCATGAGGCTAAGAAGCTTCTGTAAGGCAGGAGACACGGTCAACAGAACAAAGCAACTGCCTAGAAACTGGGAAAAGATCTTCACTAACCCTACATCTGACAAAGGTCTAATATCCAAAATATATAAAGAACTCAAGAAATTAAACATCACCAAACCAAATAACCCAATTGAGAAGTGGGGCTCAGAAATAAACAGAATTCTCAAAAGAGGAATATCGAATGGCTGAGAAAAACTTAAAGAAATGTTCAACATCTTTAATCATCAGGGAAATGCAAATCAAAACAACTCTGAGATTCCATCTTACACCCATCAGAATGGCTAAGATCAAAAACTCAAGAGACACCACATGCTGTCAAGGATGTGGAGAGAAAGGAACACTCTTTCATTGCTGGTGGGAATGCAAATTAGTACAACGACTTTGGAAATCTGTCTGGTACTATCTCAGAAAACTGAGAATAAGGCTTCCTCAAGACCCAGCTATTCCACTCCTTGGAATATACCCAGAAGATGCTCCAGCACACAACAAGAACATTTGATCAACCATGTTCATAACAGCCTTATTCATAATAGCCAGAACCTGGAGACAGCTTAAGTGTCCCTCAGGAGAAGAATGGATTGAAAAAAAAAACACTATGGTACATTTACACTATGGAATACTACTCAGCTATTAAAAACAAGGAATTCCCGAAATTTGTGGACAAATGGACTGAACTAGAAATGATCATAACGAGTGAGTTAACCCAGAAACAGAAAGAGTCAAATGGTATATACTCGTTTATATCTGGACACTAGCCCAAGGGGCCAGGAAAGTGGGACAGAGGGGAAGATGTCCTTTTGGGACTTAAGGGAAGAGAAGTAAAGGAAAATGGGGAAATAGAAGGATCCAGAATGTCCTAGAAACCTACAAGAACATTATAATGGGCGGATCTGGGCCCAGGGGTCTTGCTCCAACTATGGCACCAGCCAAGGACAATATGTGAAGTAAACATCAAACCCGTGCCCAGATCTAGCCAATGGACAGGACATTCTCCACAGTTGAGTGGAGAGTGGGAACTGACTTTCGCGTGAACTCTGGTGCCCCATATTTGACCACATCTCCTGGATGAGGAGGCCTGGTGGCACTCAGAGGAAGGATAGCAGGCTACCAAGAAGAGACTTGATACCCCATGAGCATATACATGGGTAGGAGGTCCCCCTCAGTCACAGTCATAGGGAGGGGAGTAAGGGGAAAATGGGAGGGAGGGAGGAATGAGAGGATAGAAGGGATGGGATGACAGTTTAGATGTAATATGAATAAATTAATAAAATATATTAAAATAAAATAAAAAAATTTTAAAAGAAAAGAATAATTCAAAAAACACTAAAATTATAAACACAATGCCCTGAAATGGTAACAGACAATTTCAAAAAGAGAAATATTCATGATGTAAACATTAACTACTACACAATAGTAGTAGACAGTTTCAAAACTATACTTTAATCATAATAAGTCCTCCTGACAAAAACCAAACAGAGATGTGTCTGTATTAAATGACATCAAAGACATCTACAGAACATTTTATCTAAACATGACAGAACACACACTCAGAAGCCCATAGTTTCCCTAAAATAGATCATCTAGTGGGATACAAAGTAACAGACAGAGAAAACAGAGATAATTGCTTATATGAAATCTGACCACAGTGACATAAAGCTAAAGCTAGCAGCAAGAGAAACTATCAAACATACACAGAATACTGGAGATTAGCAGATATTTCCCAATCCTAGCAGTTCAGAAGCAGAAGGTTACCTGATTGCATGGCTTCCTATGCTGGACCATGATTAAAGGTCCTGCTGTATGCTGAACCATCAATTCTTAATCCCCTTCCTGTGTATGGAAGAGTGGACTTAGGTGCTTCCTTCTGTCCTCTTACCTTGCCCTCTTCTCTTCACTGTCTGGTTCTTCCCATCTTCTCCAAGCTTGTACTCATCAAAAGAAAGGCTATTCCTCAAAGCCATCCAAGTCCAGCCTGTGCTCTTACTCACATGCTGCCCACTGTAAGAAAGAACAAGCCAACTCCCAACTCTTCTGTCTCATCTTTTCTCTAATTTTTCTGAAAGGGGGAAAACACACAGGGCAATGTGGATGACACTATCTTCGTGTCCTTTTCTCATTCTAATTCCTCCATTACATGGGTAGTCATCTGAGCCACTGTTGTGTGTCTTATCATAAATAGCAACAGCTGTACAACGACAGCCACAGCCTGCTTATAATCCATTTCATATGTGCTACCTTCAGGGACTACAACATTTTCTCCGTCAGTCACTTTGGGGGACATCCCTAAAATCACATGGCACACCTCAATATTCAAGGTGTCATGCCACACCACAGTATAGAAAGTAATATGCCTGCCCAATGATTCTCTTCAAATGAATCTCCATTCTCAGGCAGCTCAGAAATCAGTTGCCTGTCTTACAACTTTTGTAGGGAGCATGCATTGGGTGCTACAGGAAGGAGGCACACCTCATGTGAATGGCTGCCATATTGGGACAGTGCCCATGACTATTCATCACCAGGCAGATAAGCCTCTGTCATTACACCCATAACAGGGTATATGCAACTGCTCCTCCACTACTCATGTTTTGTTCCTTTGGTCTCTGTTCAGGCAGCAATTATGTTATGTGATGACTCCTGGGGACACACAGGCAAATGCTAATTAACCAGGAAACTGGGACAGAGGGGAGGACACCCGATTGGGACTCTAGATGAGAGAACCATGTGAGAATAGCAATGTAGAAGGATCCAGTGGGTCCTAGAAACCTACAAGTAGAACATTGATAGACAGATTTGGGTCAAGGGGTCCCGCTCAAACTAAGGCACCAGCCAAGGACAATACAGGCAGTAAACTTTAAACCCCTACCCAGATCTAGCCAATGGTCAGAACAGTCTCCACACTTGAGTGGAGAGTGGGGTATGACTTTCTCACGTACTCTGGTGCCTCACATTTGACTATGTCCCCTGGAGGGGGAGACCTGGTGGCACTTAGAGGAAGGACAGCAGGTTACCGAGAAGAGACTTGATACCCTATGAGCATATACAGGGGGAGGTAATCCCCCTCAGGAACAGTCATAGGGGAGGGGAATAAGGGGAAACTGGGAGGGAGGGAAGAATGGGAGGATACAAGGGATGGGATAACCATTGAGATGTAACAAGAATAAATTAATTAAATAAAAAAAGAAAAGAAAAAAAAAACAGAACACCATGACAGAGACAAGAAAGAAATCCATTCAAGTCCAGCTTAGTGAAGCAGTGCATTTTGGAAGGTTACCTAGAGAAGCATGTGTAAGGCGTGGTACCATCTTTACAAAATTTATTTTCAGAAATTATGGAATAAATTCTTACTCAAACTCTCTGATGTAAAGATTCACTAAGGAAGCATTAATGTTTATTCCACTATTCCTCAGACATAATCAGAGAAAGGTTGGTTTGGTTTGGTTTGTTGGTTTTGCTTTTCAGTGGTTTGTTGGTTGTTGGCTGGCTGGCTGGTTTGTTGGTTTAGAAGATCTGTCAGGGTATTCCATGCATGATATTTTTCTTTTTAAAATAAAAATAGAACCTCTTCTCATTCAATACATCCTGACCATTGTTTCATCTCCCTCTACTCCTCTCAATTCCACCCTCCCTTCCATTCCCCTGCCCCCATCCAGTCTCAGTCCATTTCTTCCTCAGAAAACATCACACCTGCAATAGACGGCAACCCAGGGCAAAACAAATACAATAAAACAAGGCAAAAGCTATCATTTTAAGGCTGGACAGGATAAGGAAAAGAGTCCCAAGTGTTCTCAGAGAGACTTTTTAAATTACATTTATTCTCCTCTCTCTCTCTCTCTCTCTCTCTCTCTCTCTCTCTCTCTCTCTCTC
>OU015742.1:10028873-10057033 GCA_907169655.1 Acomys percivali | reverse complement strand
CTCTCTCTCTCTCTCTCTCTCTCTCTCTCTCTCTCTCTCTCTCTCTCTGTGTGTGTGTGTGTGTGTGTGTGTGTGTGTGTGTGTGTGTGTGTGTGCACGCTCATGTGCGCAAGTGTGTACACAGGTGTAACACCATGCACGTAGAGGCCAGGGGAAAACGTGCTGGAGTCAGTTTTCTATTTCTACCATGTGGACCCTAGGGAACAAACTCAGGTTGCCAGGCTTGGTGGCCAGAACCTTCCATCCCTAAGCCTGTATTATCTTTATGCAGTGATTCTATATTATTCACAATTGTTCAGTATTATTTATCTCTACTTTTTCTCGACATTCTTCTGTGTTTCTTTTTTTTTTTTTTTTTTTTTTTTTTTTTTTTTTTTTGGTTTTTCGAGACAGGGTTTCTCTGTGTAACCTTGGCTGTCCTGGACTCTCTTTTTAGACCGGGCTGGCCTCGAACTCACAGCGATCCTCCTGCCTCTGCCTCCCGAGTGCTGGGATTATAGGCGTGAGCCACCACGCCCGGCTCTTCTGTGTTTCTTTAACTGACTTAGAGCACTAGAATCAATCTTCATCATATCTATACAGTGTCTCATCCTGTATATATAATGCACACTCAGGTTTTATTCAGGCATTATTTTACTTACTGTTTGGATTTGTGGTTATTTTTCTGCTACAAACCGTGCTAGAAAATATGACACACATACAACAAATCTTTGGGATTTGTTGCTGCTAGTGACATTTCATAGATCCTCAAATGAAAGATCACTGGGACAAAGGACACATGTATTTTTATATTATGAAGTGTTACATCTCTTCTATATAGCTAATATGATCTTTAAAAGATTAAAGTCTATCATCTACTGCTTGTCAGACTCCCAGAACTCTTAGATCAGCCTGGAGCCCAGACTCAGTAAATATGAATTACTACATTGACGACCTTAGGAGCTTTTCATTTTGGCTGTCAAGATAACGTAATATCAAATCGGCCAGAAAACATTATCTCTCTATATTTGCTTTCAAAGTCCCCCTTCATCTTCTAGATATGTTTATCTCCTTTATTAGGAAAAAAAGCTTTTACTTGAAACTTTCTCTTTGTGATTTGAAAAGCTGTGTTTTCTATAGTCTCAATTTCTGTTTGGGTTTCTTTCTTTTTATATTAATAAATGTTGTTCTTTCACAATATCATATATGTATAATGCATCCTGGTTACTCTCTCCCAAACTTTTATTGTCCTACCAGCCTATCAAGTCCTCCTCCTTACCTACAGATCCCTGCAACTTTCATTGGTCTTTGTTTTTTCTAGTGTTCTATGGAGTTTTACTACAAACTCTCTGTGTCATCCTGGGTTTGGAGCTAATTGTCAGAGCTTTGCTGGCTCACCAGTGTATATAAAATTGGACACTGTTCCTCCCTATTAGTTGCCAATAGATCAGCAGTAAGTGGAAGGCCCCAAACCCCTTCCTATCCATAGTGGGCTGTTAATGGGCCCTGATTTGTATGGAATAAGTGCCAGTTGTCACAGGCACTCTTGAATTCATGATCAATATGGCTGTGCTGTGCTTGGAAAATGGCAGTTCAGAAGCCTTCTCTTTATCTTTTAGCCCTTCTGTTATGTCAGTTTCCTCTTCTGAAATGATCTCAGAGCTGTTAATGAACTTCTTTTACCAAAAAAATGAGTTCTTGGAGTCCTTTCTTCTCAGCATCCAGTGAAAGCATGAGTCTTTGTTTCCTCTACAAGCAAGGGCTTTTCTGTTGATGCTAAGAATAGATACTGTCATTAAGCATAGACTGCACATTTAACCATAGACTTTAAGAAGGCAGTTTGGTGCTACATCTGTTCAAATAGGCAGCAGCATTGGGTTTACTCTGAGGACCTCATAACTTCAGTCATGTGCTTTTTCCTATGTTTATGGTACTATGCATAAATTCTCTCTTGAAGAATAGGCCTCAAATTAAAGGAGGCAGTAGTTGGTTACTTTCATAATAGAAGTGCCATTATCACACAAAATAAACAAATCTTGCCTGGCAGGTTTGGATGGATTCTATAAATTCATAGATGGGTATGACCATTGACACCTTATTCCCAACATCTTGAAGCCTTCATGATATATCCAACAGTATCTTAGAAGGAAGACATTTCTAGTTCATTTCCAGCTAAATATCTTGAGATATAGCATTCAAGGAATGTGGTGTCATCTTCAACAGTGGGATAGTATCAAGTATTTCCAGTAGGCAATCAGGATAAATAAGACTTTGCAATGTTGTAGGGGCTTTGGGAGTCTCCCTAGCCAACAACTTCTATGGAAGTATCACACACTTGGGACTAGGTTTTCCTTTGTTTTGTTTGCTGATACAGTATTTCTAGGACTAATGTAGTCTAGCACTGCAGGGTATCTGCCTTCAAACTCTCTGCATGAGTTTTAATTGGCTTCCTAGTTTGTAGGCTTCTGAGTGGTCTACTCATAATCCCTTCATTTTCGTTAATCCTCTGCCTCATTACCTTTTCTCCCCATCTTGAACTTTTCCATTTTTATTCAAACCAGGACCAAGTAACACATGCAAATTTAAGAATCCAGAAACATATAGAAAGCTGTTGACTGCTGTAGTACAAAATTGGCTATTATTATCTACTATTAATATATATAATTATTGTGGCAGCTACTGTATAACCTGTCAGAAAAAATAAGAGACACAGACAACTGTTAGAATTTTCATATGCCTTAAACCTGGGTCTGGGTAGAATCTAACCCTTAAGCTACCTTGGTACCACCCCCAGCCCCACATCCCATGATATTTGTTTTAATTATTCCTATCTGAGCTACTTCCTATCCATCTTTCTCATAATTACTTGCACTTGTCTATAAAACAGAGGATGGTCTTCAGTAACTCAAGGAAGACTTGACTTTGCAATTCTGTGAAATCACTTGGCTGGCTCATTCTGTATTCCTATCCCAGCAGACAAAGAGCACACACAGTAAAGTCTGCAGAGAAGCTCACCAAGACATCTAGTCTCCCTTTAGTCCACAGGAAACACTGTAGTCTCCCCCAGAAGTTCTGGCTCCTGACACCAGAACTCCATTCCCAGCAAGCTATGGCATTGTTCCCCGGGGAGTATGTCAAAGAGGACAGACCCTGGATAAATAGCTACAGAGGGATTCTAGGTGGACAGTCCATCTTTTTTCTTTTAAATGTATTTTATTAATTTATTCATATTATATCTCAACTGTTATTCCAGTCTATCTTTTTTCAAGACAATATTTTGTGGACTTGTTTTGGGGTTTGTTTGTTTGTTCTTTTTTTAATTTTTGTTTTGTTTTTGTCTTTTTAATTTCCCTGTCTTTTTTTCATTTCTGGAAAATTACATCCCTGTTACATTCCTATGGTGAAGCTAAGTGGGTCAGGACCTGTGTGTGACAGGGCCATGAAGAATGGGACTTATATGCTCATTCCTTACACGTATCTGAGGGATGGTACCAGCAGCAAGGGCTTGCTGCCACACTCCCATAGAAGGCAGAGACGACTCTATAGTGACCAAGTGGTCCTCTAGTCACTAGACTGGTGGACTCTGAAACTAGTGACATGTATCCCAAGTCCATGAACCCATGGCCCAAAAACCTTGTTTATTTTGTTGCCTGTTCCTGTGTATCTCATCTGTCCCTGGAACAGGGTGTTAAGAACATAAAATAAATGGTTTTCTCACTTTCAGTAACAGTGATACATTTCAGAATTATAACGCAATGAAAAAGCAAGTTTTTTACATTTCTGGCATGCCCACCTTTGAGATTCAGGAACAATAAGTCAGTATTCTCAGGAATTTCAAAATTATGGTTATTTTAAATACACATCCAATAATCTTCACATGCTGCTCTCCGTCAATGCAAAAGAAGCTTCTCTGATGAGGAGTCAGAACTACACTGATCCATGGGTTTCAGGATAAGTATTTAGAATGCAATCATGAATTATACTGGTTTTCAGAAGTATACTGCCACTCACCACAGTGGTTGGCTACAATTATAGCACCAGGCATGATTTTCCTCTTATTGATCTGGCCATTAGGCTGGTTGAACAATCCATAGCTATCTACAAAATATAAGTGCCATGTTTATGTCATGGATATCTTATCATGCTGGTCATTGTTGTCCTTTGTAGCATCATATCTGGGTAGAACTGTGGATCCCTGTACTACCCTGGCAGCTTGCACCGAGCTGGTCATATGAAAGCTAGTCCTCAGGGAGGAGGCTGTCAGGTCAGTGTCAGCTCAATTCCTCTTTGTCCTATGTTCACAGTGCACAGTGTCATCAGTACTGGAGACTTCAACTTTAACTTCTGGAATGCAACCAGAGACAACACCTATAGCTTATTTGTTTTTGTTTGTTTGTTTGTTTGTTTTATTTTCCTTTTTAAATTTTAATTTATTACATTTATTCAGATTAGATTATCCAGGTTACATATAACATTATCTAGAATGTTATACCCTCACTTGTATCTTCCCATTCCCACCCTCCCTCCCTCTTCTGCTCTATTCCCCTCCCCTAGACCTCTGACAGAAAAGGGTCTCCTCCCCCACTGTATGACCACAGCCTATCAGGTCTCACCCACATAGCCTGCTTCCCTTTCCTCAGTGTGCCACTGGTCCTCCTCACCAAGGGAAAGTTATCAAATCAGGGCCACCAGAGTTGATGTCAGAGGCAGTCCCTGCTCTCCTCACAACCATGAAGAATGAGCTGTCCATTGGCTAGATCTGAACAGGGATCTCAGTTTACTGCATGTGTTGTCCTTGGTTGGTGCAACAGTTTGTGCAGGTCCTTTGGGATCCAGATCCGCCAGCCTCGATGGCCTCCTTGGTCTCCTTATGGGACTCCTGAACCCTCTGGGGCCTTCCATCCCCCCCCCATTCTTTCGTATCACTCTAAGTGTTCCACCCAGAGCAGCAAGTCCCAGCATCTGTCCCAATCCCCCACTGGGTGGAGTCTTTCAGAGGACATCTATGTTGGACTTATTTTGTTGTTGACAATTTCTTGGAGTCCTCTGGCCAATAACTTCAAAGAAGTTTTCACTTGCCTACCACTGGGGTTAGAGTTAGATAGTTTATGCCTCCTTGCGGTACATTTTCATCCCAAGAAGCATATTTTCATTTAATCTATGTACACATGTTTACATCATAGTTAAACGTTTTGTATATAAAGTAATATGCTTCCCTGTAGCTTTTCCAAATATCCTTAGTATCATGTATTGTCCCTCCTTCTTTATTCTCCTTCCTCTCACCTCACCAACTAAAATACCCCCCAACATTTCCCCCAATCCCAATTCACTTGTACCCTGCTATTTCCCTTCCTTTCACCCTTTTTCATGGTTTCTTTTTGCATCACTGGTTTCTGAAGTTATTCTGTGTTGTCACGTCTGAAGATTTGGAGCTAGGGACTGCAGATGAGAAAGAACATGTGATGTATGCCTTTTTTTATCGGGGTCTCCTCACTTGATATAATATTCTAGTTACAGCAGTCTTTCATCCACTGCAAAATGACTTTTTTTTTTTACAATGTGAAATACACAAATCTTTAGAGGACAATTCTTTCTCTGACATTTCAGATATCTCTTTTGTTTTGCAGTCTGTTGGTATTAACTCTTTTTTCTATGCCTGCTCTAGCTCCTAAATATGACACAGAGACCTGTTACATTTATAATAAGCTATATAAGCTAGCCTGGCTACTTCCTAGCCATGTATTTCTGTTACCTGTCCTCTGGTCTTGCCTTGGTCCCCTTCTGCTCCATCCTTCCCTCCCTCCTTTCCTTTCCCTGGGACAGCCACACTGGGAAGAGAAGTCCCTCCTATCTTCATTAACCAATCACAGAAAAATGGGGAGTAATTTTTACACTACGTTGAGACAGGAGATTCCTCAACAGCAATGACATTACCAGAATCTGTCAGCATTTGGCTCACTGCAGGTTCAGCAACTAACAATCCAGCTTAATACAAAGTGAATGATGGTCACCTCTGCAGGGTCTCTTATGGGGAAATTGGTTGGATGTCCATGTATCACATTAGGTTATTGTGTTCTATCATTTTGTTCTTTGACAACTTTTATATATCTGTTGAAATAGGCTTATCTTTCAGTTTTGACTTCCTCTTCCTGTGAGCCTCCTTGTATGTTTCATTTTTCGGTGACTCTTCCTGAGGGATATCTTCATAAAGTTCATCTATGGGGACTGAAAAAACTTGGTGCCAAATAGCAATGGAGTCAGTGAGGTAAACTATGTACCCAGCAATGTACCAACAGGACCAAGGAGGGGCGGCAGGTGGGGGGGGGAGGCGGAGCTACACAAGCCCAAAGGAAACCAAAGAGAATCAAAACCTCACTCACCTCTTGGATTCTGTGTACCAGCTTGGAGAAAGATATCAAACACTAGTGACATGGTTGTGTATTTACTTACTAAGTGTGTGTGTTGTGATTATAAGGCCAAATATACAGTGTAACACCTGGGATCACAGGAGTATAGACTCGCAGGATTTCAGTTACCACTAGAAACTCCAAAGTCAGAACTGCACACTCAAGCTGATTTTAGAGACCACAGGACAAATCCCGAGGCTCTCAGGTGCCCGTAAGCACACTACAGCTGAAGCTCTGAGTCTCCACTGACCTCTGAAGCTTCTTAGATTGCATGCCTGGTAGCATGATGAACTGATACCCGACTAGACCTGGAAATCTAGTCCTGAGGTGCTCTCTGGTCCCCCTGGAGCTAGAGGCTTGAATGCAATTACTTAACCCCTAGCAAAATTTTTTTTCAGAGTTAAACAACTTGGAATTTTAAATTTCAAACAAGATTATGGCTTGAGAAAAAAACTACTGATCTGAACCTTAGGATTTATGTATTTAACCACCTGTAAAGCTTACTCTAACAATAATAACAAGCTAATCATAATGAGGTAATATACTTAACATTCTAATATGATGGACTATAAAATAGTATGATAAATAATGTGACACAATTGTGATGCTAACTGATACACACTGGGAAAACTATGTACTGATATCTTACAAAATTGAAAAGACACACAGCTTCTGCCACAGTGAGCTAACATGTGAAAATGGATCCAATAGAAATATACTGTAGGGCTGTTGATACTGATACTTTTAATTCCTAAAAATTGGAAACAGCTCAAATGCCCAAAACAGATTAATAAATTTTAGTATGTTCATAAAACAGAGTATCATATCACAGTAAAAATAAGAATATTTCTGTTACCTGTTAAAAACTGAAAACCGAGATCCAAGATGGCGGTGAGCAGTGTGGACCGTGTTTGGAAGCTCCAGTGAACAGTTCGGAGAATTGCACAGATTTCTGAGCCAGGAACACCAGGATCCCAACACCACGGCAGCAGGAGTGCTCCACGGTTCAGAAGGACCAGGGTGCGGAGGACCTGCATGCCCATACACATGGGAGGAGTGCGGATTTTCTCGGATCAGAGCAGCGGTGGCACGGGCGGTGTCAGCAACACCAGCAGCAGCGGCTGAGCTTTGCAGCTCAGAGCCTTCCAGTGGAGGCAGTTATTGTGGTGGCTGGTGAGAGTTGCTGCGGGAGAGGGGACACTGGACAGGATTTGGGTCGCGTGGTGCTTTGTGATCCAAGCTGGCCATGGCGGACAGTTCAGCCCCAGAGTCCCGGGTACAGCTCAGGGCGCAGTGCTGTGGAGACACTGACTCAGCACAGCGGGCAATTCTGCCCAAGGCAACAGCTTAGCGCAGCCACGGCTCCCCTGCTGTGATGCAGGCTGGGCAGAGAGCTCAGTTCCACCCTAGGCGCCATCTCAGCGCAGCCGCAGTTCACCTGCTGTGACACAGGCTGAGCGGAGTGCTAAGTTCCTCCCTAGGCACCACCTCAGCGCAGCTGCAGTTCACCTGCTGTGACACAGGCTGGGCTGAGAGCTCGGTTCCACCCTAGGCGCCATCTCAGCGCAGCCGCAGTTCACCTGCTGTGACACAGGCTGAGCGGAGTGCTAAGTTCCTCCCTAGGCACCACCTCAGCGCAGCTGCAGTTCACCTGCTGTGACACAGGCTGGGCTGAGAGCTCGGTTCCACCCTAGGTGCCATCTCAGCGCAGCCGCAGTTCACCTGCTGTGACACAGGCTGGGTGGAGCGCTCAGGTCCACCTTTGGCGCCATCTCAGTGCAGCCACATTCACCTGCTGTGACGCGGGCTGGGCGGAGTGCTCAGTTCCACTCTGGGCGCCATCTCAGCGCAGCCGCAGCTCACCTGCTGTGACATAGGCTGGGCGGATCGCTCAGGTCCATGGAAGGCGCCATCTCTGAGCAGCCGCAGTTCACCTGCTGTGACACAGGCTGGGCGGAGCGCTCAGTTCCACCCTAGGCGCCGTCTCAGTGCAGCCCCAGTTCACCTGCTGTAACGCAGGCTGGGCGGAGAGCGCAGTCCCACCGAAGGCGCTAGGACACATCAACGAGCAGTTCTGCTCAAGACATTAGCTCTCCTCAGAGGGCAGTTTTGGGGCACTGACACAGGCTGAGGTCAGCACACAGATTCAGCCGAGAGGCCCTAGCTGGACTTGCCGGGCAGATTAGGCCCAGAGATTCTGACTGAGCTGGGCACACAGGCTCGGCCGCCCCAAGACTCTGGCTGGACTATGCACGCAGTATAGGCCTGGAGTCCCAGGCTGAATTCAGCGTGCAGTGTGGGTCCATAGTCCCTAGCTGAGCTCGGTGCACAATTCTACCCCAGAGACACAGGTGGAGCTCAGAGGGCAGCTTAGGGCCAGAGTCCCTAACCATGCTTGACAGACAGATTGGGCCCAGAGTCTCTAGTAGAGCCTTTGGCACAGTCCAGGCTCTAAGACTCTGGTTGGACACAGTGTGCAGTTTGAATCCAGAATTCCTGACTGAGCTACGCGGATGTTTCGGGCATAAGTCAATAACTGACCACAGCAAGCAGTTTGGCCAAACACCCATAGCTGAGCTTGGTGCGCAGTCCCAGCCCGGAAATTCTGGCTGGACCCTGTGTGCATTTTGAGCCCAGAATTCCTAGCTAAGCTCGGTAGACGGTTCAGGCCCTGAAATTCTAGCTGAGCTCGGATGGTGGTTTGGGACTAGTGTCCCTGGCTGGACTTGGCAGAGAACCCAGAAGGCTGTGGATACCTTGGCCTGACCCAACGCTCATCCAGAGACCCAGAACGATTGCAGGACCCACAGCACAGGGGAGCTGAGGATCACTGGCTGTGAGAGCCCAAAACGCCAGGGCTAACCTCCTGCCATCCACAACAGTGAAACATAAGAGCTTCCAACCTACGGAAACCGTGAGAAAACAAGTGAATCTATCAGGAGACTCTCTCCATCCAACTCGGGAAGCTACCCAATGAAAACAAAGCCGGCAAGATGTCTAAAGGACAGTGTAAAAGCATACGCAAAAAACCACAAAACAACATGGCATCTCCAGTTTCCAGCTATCCCAAAGAAAACAACCCAAAGAGCTCAAATACAATGGAAATACAAGAAAATGACCTCAAATCCTTAATAAGCAGCATATTAATGGAGGAAACAAATAAAATTCGTAATGATATACAGGAAGACGCAGCCAAACAGGTGAGAGACATAAAAGAAGCACATAGAGTGGAACTGGAAAAATTTCAGGAAAATGCAAATAACCAGACAGAAGAAATAAATAAAACGGTTCAAGCTCTGAAGACCTATAAAGAGGCAATGAAAGAAACTCAGGAATATACAAAAAATGAGGTGAAAGAAATAAAAAAATCAGTTCAAGATCTGAAGACAAAAATGGATTCAATGATAAAGACACAGACAGAAGAAAAACGAGAATGTGAGACCACAGAGAAGAAGGCGAGCAACACAGAGGTGAGCATTACTAACAGAATCCAAGAGACGGAAGAACGAATCTCAGGTCTAGAAGATACAATCACAGATCTTGAAGTAACCATTAAAGATAATGCCAAATCTGGAAAACTCCTGACACAAAACATCCAAGAAATTCAGGACACCATGAAAAGAAGAAATCTGAGGATAATATGCATTGAAGAAAGAGAAGATATCAGACTCCAAGAACCAGAAACTATTCTCAACAAAATCATAGAAGAAAATTTCCCCAACCTGAAGAAAGTGATACCTATAAACATACAAGAGGCCTACAGAACACCAAATAGAATTGACCAGAAAAGGAAACTGCCCGTCACATAATAATCAAAACACAAAACATACAGAACAAAGAAAAAATATTAAAAGCTGCAAGGGAAAAGGGCCAAATAACATTCAATGGCAAACCTATCAGAATTACACCAGACTTCTCAGCAGAGACCATAAAAGCCAGAAGAGCCTGGACAGAGATCCTGCAAACCCTGAGAGACCACAGATGCCAGGCCAGACTACTTTACCCAGCAAAACTATCAATAACCATTGAGGGAGAAAACAAAATATTCCATGACAAAAACTAATTCAAACAGTACCTATCCACAAACCCGGCTTTACAGAAAGTACTAGAAGGAAAACTACATCCCAAAGGGTCAAGCTACAACCAAAACTAAACAGGAAATAGGCAACTATACCATGGCAAAAACACAACTACACAAACACTCAATTGGAAACAACATCAAAATTAAGACTCTTAACAGTCACTTGTCGTTAATATCTCTCAACATCAATGGTCTTAATTCTCCAATAAAAAGACATAGACTAACTGAATGGGTGCATAAACAAGATCCAACATTCTTCTGCATTCAAGAAACACATCTCACCCATAACGATAGGCATTACCTCAGGGTAAAAGGTTGGAAAAAAATATTCCAATCAAATGGTCACAAGAAGCAAGCAGGCATAGCCATTTTAATATCAAACAAAATAGACTTTCAACCAAAATTAATCAAAAGGGATGCAGAAGGACACTTGATACTCATCAAAGGTAAAGTCAACCAAGATGACATCACAATTCTGAACATCTATGCTCCCAATACAAGGGCACCCACATTTGTAAAAGATCTGCTAAAAAAACTTAAACCACACATCGATCACCACACAATAGTGGGAGACTTCAACACCCCATTCTCACTGAAGGATAAGTCATTGAAACAGAAACTAAGCCGAGAAATAATATCATTAACCAATGCCATGGGTCAAATGGATCTAACAGATATCTATAGAACCTTTCACCCAAACAAGAAAGAATATACCTTCTTCTCTGCACCCCATGGAACCTTCTCCAAAATTGATCACATCGTAGGTCACAAAGCAGGCCTCAACAGATACAAGAGGATTGAAATAATACCTTGTATCCTATCAGATCACCATGCTCTTAGGCTGCAATTCAACAACAACAGAAACAACAAAAAGCCTACACGTATGTTGAAACTAAACAACTCTCTGCTAAATGACACATGGGTCAGGGAAGAAATAAAGAAAGAAATCAAGGAGTTTCTGAAATTCAATGAAAATGAGGGAACAACATACCCAAATTTGTGGGATACATTGAAAGCAGTGTTAAGAGGAAAACTCATAGCACTAAGTGCCTTTAAAAAGAAATTGGAAACATAGCACATAAGCAACTTAACAAAACAGATGGAAGCCCTAGACAAAAAAAGAAGTAGAAGCACCCAAAAGGAGTAGACGTCAGGAAATAATCAAACTCAGGGCTGAAATTAACAAATTAGAAACTAAGAAAACAGTCCAAAGAATCAACAAAACCAAGAGCTGGTTCTTTGAGAAAGTCAGTAAGATAGACAGACAGTTAGCCAAACTAACTAAAAGGCAGAGAGACAGTATTGAAATCAACAAAATCAGAAATGAAAAGGGAGACATAACAACAGACACTGAAGAAATACAAAGAATCATAAGATCCTACTTTGAAGGCATATATGCCACAAAATTTGAAAATCTAAGGGAAATGGATGACTTTCTTGATCAATTTCACTTGCCAAAGTTGAGTGAAGACCAGATAAACAAGCTAAATAGTCCCATTTCCCCTACAGAAATAGAAGCAATCATTGATAGTCTCCCAACCAAAAAAAAGCCCAGGGCCAGATGGTTTCAGTGCAGAATTCTACCAGACCTTCAAGATGAGCTAATACCGATACTCTTCAAGCTACTCCAAAACATAGAATTGGATGGAACATTACCAAATTCATTCTATGAGGCCATAGTCACGTTGATACCTAATCCTCACAAAGACTCAATAAAGAAAGAGAATTTCAGACCAATTTCTCTTATGAACATCGATGCAAAAATACTAAATAAAATTCTTGCAAAATGAATACAAGAACACATAAAGGATATCATTCATCATGACCAAGTAGGCTTCATTCCAGGCATGCAGGGATGGTTTAATATACGGAAATCCATCAATGTAATCCACCATATAAACAAATTGAAAATAAAAAACCACATGATCATCTCTTTAGATGCAGAGAAAGCATTTGATAAAATCCAACACCCATTCATGTTTAAAGTTTTAGAGAGATTGGGGATACAAGGCACTTTCCTCAACATAATAAAGGCTATCTACAGCAAGCCAATAGCCAAAATCAAAGTAAATGGTGAGATACTCAAGGAAATTCCTCTAAAATCGGGAACAAGGCAAGGCTGCCCACTCTCTCCATATCTCTTCAATAGAGTACTCGAAGTTCTAGTCAGAGCAATACGACAACAAAAGGAGATCAAGGGTATCCAAATGGGAAAGGAGGAAGTCAAACTATCTCTATTTGCAGATGATATGATAGTGTACATAAGTGACCCTCAAAATTCCACCAGAGAACTCCTACAGCTGATAAATACTTTCAGCAATTTGGCTGGATACAAAATTAACTCAAAAAAGTCGGTAGCCTTCTTATACACAAATGACAAGCTTGCAGAGGAAGAAATTAGGAATGCCACACCCTTCACATTAGCCACAAGCAATATAAAATATCTAGGAATTACGTTAACTAAGCAAGTGAAGGACTTGTTTGAAAAAAATTTCAAAACTCTGAAGAAGGAGATTGAAGATGACATGAGAAGATGGAAGGATCTTCCTTGCTCATGGATAGGGAGAATTAACATAGTAAAAATGGCCATCCTACCAAAAGCAATCTACAGAATCAATGCAATCCCTATCAAAATACCTACACAATTTTTTAAAGACATTGCAAGTTCAATTCTGAACTTCATATGGAAAAACAAAAAAACCCAGAATAGCAAAAACGATCTGGTACAATAACAGGTGCTGTGGAGGAATCTCCATACCTGATTTCAAATTGTACTATAAAGCAATTGTAATTAAAACAGCATGGTACTGGCACAGCAACAGGTTGGTTGATCAGTGGAATTGAATTGAAGACCCAGATATGAATCCACACACATATGGTCACTTGATTTTTGACAAAGAAGCCAAATCCATTCAATGGAAAAAGGATAGCATCTTCAACAAATGGTGCTGGTCTAACTGGATGTCTCTGTGTAAAAAAATGCAACTGGACCCATATTTGTCACCTTGCACAAAACTCAAATCCAAGTGGATTAAAGACCTCAACAAAAAACAGAGACACTAAGTCACTTAGAAGAAAAAGTGGGGAAGAGCCTGGAACTTATTGGCACAGGAGACAACTTCCTGAACAGAACACCAACAGCCCAGGCCTTAATGTCAACAATTAATAAATGGGATCTCATGAGGCTGAAAAGCTTCTGTAAGGCTAGAGACATTGTCAAGAGAACAGAGCGACAGCCTACAGACTGGGAAAAGATCTTCACCAACACTACATCTGACAAAGGTCTAATATCCAAAATATATAAAGAACTCAAGAAATTAAACACCACCAAACCAAATAACCCAATTGAGAAATGGGGCTTGGAACTAAACAGAGAATTCTCAACAGAAGAATATCAAATGGCTGAGAAACACTTAAAGAAATGCTCAACCTCCTCAGTCATCAGGGAAATGCAAATCAAAACAACTCTTAGATTCCATCTTACACCCATTAGAATGGCTAAGATCAAAAACTCAAGGGACACCACATTCTGGAGAGGATGTGGGGAGAGAGGAACACTCCTTCATTGCTGGTGGTAATGCAAACTAGTACAACCACTTTGGAAATCTATCTGGTGCTATCTCAGAAAACTGGGAATAGGGCTTCCTCAAGACCCAGCTATTCCACTCCTTGGAATATACCCAGAAGATGCACCAGCACACAACAAGAAAATTTGTTCAACCATGTTCATAGCAGCCTTATTCATAATAGCCAGATCATGGAAACAGCCTAAATGTTTCTCAGTAGAAGAATGGATAAAGAAACTGTGGTACATATACACTATGGAATACTACTCAGCTATTAAAAACAAGGAATTCCCGAAATTTGTGGACAAATGGATTGAGCTAGAGATCATCATAATGAGTGAGTTAACCCAGAAGCAGAAAGACTCAAATGGTATATACTCACTTATATCTGCATACTAGCCCAATGGACATGTCCCATGAAAGCCTTCCCTTACCAGGAAACTGGGACAGAGGGGAGGACATCCTATTGGGACTCTAGATGAGAGAACAATGGGAGAATAGCAATGTAGAAGGATCCATTGGGTCCTAGAAACCTACGAGTAGAACGTCATGATAGGCAGATTTGGGTCATGGGGTCCCGCTCAAACTAAGGCCTTAGCCAAGGACAATACAGGCGGTAAAATTTAAACCCCTACCCTGATCTAGCCCATGGACAGGACAGTCTCCACACTTGAGTGGAGAGAGGGATTTGACTTTCTCATGTACTCTGGTGCCTCACATTTGACTATGTCCCCTGGTGGAGGAGACCTACTGGCACTCAGAGGAAGGACAGCAGGTCACCGAGAAGAGACTTGATATCCTATGAGCATATACAGAGGGAGGTAATCCCTCTGAGGAACAGTCACAGGGGAGGGGAATAAGGGGAAAATGGGAGGGAGGGGAGAATGGCAGGATACAAGGGATGGGATAACCATAGAGATATAACACGTATAAATAAATAAATAAATAAATAAATAAATAAATAAATAAATAAATAGAAATATATTTTAAAAAACTGAAAACCTTTGAATTGAAAAAAACAAAATAATTAAATGAAAACAGTCAGAAACAAAAATACTATGTAGGTAAAATTAGGGCTAGGGAGATAGCTGAGTTGGTTCAGTGCTTGCTGTACTAGGACCATATGTCTACTTCTAGGTACCCACCTAAAAAGCTGAGCTTGGCAATACATGTTTATAATCTCAGTGCTGGAGAGGTAGAGATAGAAAGATTGGTGGCATGAGAAAGTCAAATCCCTCTCTCCACTCAAGTGTGGAGACTGTCCTGTCCATGGGCTAGATCAGGGTAGGGGTTTAAATTTTACCGCCTGTATTGTTCTTGGCTAGGGCCTCACATTTGACTATGTCCCCTGGCGGGGGAGACCTAGTGGCACTCAGAGAAAGGACAGCATGTCACTGAGAAGAGACTTGATACCCTATGAGCATATACAGAGGGAGGTAATCCCTCTGAGGAACAGTCATATGGGAGGGGAATAAGGGGAAAATGGGAGGGAGGGGAGAATGGGAGGATACAAGGGATGGGATAACCATAGAGATGTAACAAGAATAAATTAATTTAAAAAAATAAAAAATAAAAAATAAAAAAATAAAAAAATTTAAAAAAAAAAGAAAGATTGGTGGCACTCACTAGCTAGCCAGTCTAACCTAATCGCTAAGCTCTGTGTTCAAAACATAAAGTGGAAATTAAAGCATTTGACACCAACCAACCTACACACACCCACACACACACATACACACACACACACACACACTCAAGTGCACACACAGGCACATACACATGAGGAAGTATAAACAATCATATACCCCAAAAATGAATAATATGTGCCATGTAATTCTGCTTATAGAGTATCGGGCAGAAATCATCTACAGTCGCTTCTTTATGGTTATAGAAGTCATAAGTGGGACAGGGAATGAAGGTATCTAAAATGATGAAAACAACATATACCTTAATCAGGATGGGAGTTCCCTTGTCCACTTACTTTTTTTTAAGTTGATTGAGCTATAGATTTAAACTATATACTTTTGTCTGTGTAAGTTAAATTGTAACCAAAAGTACTAAAAACTGTCATGCCCCCACTTGACGATACAAAGTTAACTTATACAAATCTTTAAAGGTGTATGTATTGGGCTGAAGGGCTGGCTCATCAGTTATGAGTACTTGCTGTTCTTACGCACAATACCTGAACTCAGTTCCCAGTACCTATGTGAGGAGGCTCACAATAACCTGCAACTCCAGCTTCAGGAAATCCAGTAACTTCTCATCTCCATGGGCAGCCACGTACCTGTTGCATTCACTCACTTAGACATACATAAGTAACACTAATTTTTTTTTAAATTTAATCAAAAGATTAAAATATGTAGGAAAATGGTTCAGTTCACAATAACTCTCCCCAAAATTACTAAATAAATACATCTATCCAAGGAAGTAAAAGACCTCTACAATGAAAAATAATTTAATATTTTTAATTTTTAATTTGCTTACTTTATATCTGATGGCGAACCCTTCCCTAGTCACATCCCACTCCTACCTTCCCTCTCTATTATCAGCCTTCAGTCTCCCATAGTCCTCAGAAAGGGGGAGCCCTACTCCCTGTCATCTGATTTCAGCCTATCAAATCTTGGCCTTTGTTGAGAATTCTCTGTTTATCTTTTTCTGTACATTATTTTTAAATTGGATTATTTGGTTTGGTGGTGTTTAATTTCTTGAGTTCTTTATATATTTTGGGTATTAGCTCTTGATCAGATGTAGGGTTGGTGAAGATCTTTTCCCAGTCTGTAGGCTGTCGCTTTGTTCTATTGACAGTGTCCTTTGCCTTACAGAAGCTTTTCAGTGTCCCATTTATTAGTTGTTGATCTTAGAGGCTGAGCTGTTGGCATTCTGTTCAGGAAGTTGTCTCCTGTGCCAATGAGATCAAGGCGCTTCCTCACTTTTTCTTCTAACAGATTTAGTGTGTCTGGTATTATGTTGAGTCTTTAAGCCACTTGGATTTAGTTTTGTGCAAGGTGTAAATAAGGTTCTATTTGCATTCTCTTACACATTGAAGATGCTATCTTTTTTCTATTGTATAGTTTTGGCTTTTTTGTCAAAAATCAAGTGTTCATAGGTATGTGGGTTTATTTCTGGGTCTTCAGTTTGATTACATTGATCCATGCTAGTGCCATGCAGGTTTTATTACTGTTGCTCTACAGTACAGCTTGAGATCCAGGATGGCATTTCCTCCAGATCTTTTATTGTACAGGATTGTCTTAGCTAGTCAAGGCTTTTTATTTTTAATATGAAGTTGAGAATTGCTCTTTCAATGTCTGTAATGAATTATGTTGGCAGTTTGATGAGAATTGCATTGAATCTGTAGATTGCATTTGGTAAAATGGCCATTTTCCTATGTTAATCCTCGAGATCCATGATCATGGGCAATCTTCCCATCTTCTGATATCATCTTCAATTTCTTTCAATTTATTTCTTCAGAGCCTTTAAGATTTTTTTCATTCAAGTCTTTCGCTTACTTGGCTAGAGTTACACCACAACAAGACTGTCCAATCTCTCTGTAACTCTTCAATATAGTACTTGAAGTCCTACCTAAAGCAATAAGATAACTAAAGGAGTTCAAATGGATACAAATTAGAAAGGAAAAAGTCAAAGTATCACTGTTCACAGATGATATGATAGTATACATAAGTGACCCCAAATTCTACCAAGGAACTCCTACAGCTGATAAACACCTTCAGCGAAGTGGTTGGATACAAAGTCAACTCAAAAAACTCAGTAGCCCTCCAGTATACAAAAGACAAACAGGCTGAGAAAGAAATTAGGGAAACAAACACCCTTCCTGGATTTCTTTAAGTAATTTATTTATTTCTTCCTTAAGGACCTTTATCATCTTCATATAGTTGGTTTTAATGTCTTTTTCTTGTGTTTCAGATATGTTGATATATTTAGGGAGTGCAGTGGTAAAATAGCTAGGTTCTAGTGAAGACGGAGTTCCTGGGTATTATTTGGCTGTGTTCTTATGCTAGCATCTAGACAACTGTGTTTGAAATGATTATAGGTCTAGGTGTTGGCCTTTAATGTTTCCTAACCTAAAACTGTTTCCTCATTTTCGGAGTGTGATGGCTATGTGTTGCCTGTTTTCCTGACCTACATCACTAATGTGTTCACAGACAATACCTGTTGGTGTTGGAAGCTGTGATACAGTGGCAAGGAGGTTAGAGAGGGAATGGTCCATGGGATCCACAGGAGGCATGAGCAGTGGAAAAGGAGGCTACATCTAGGGTTCTATTGTAGTACTTGGAAAAGAATGCAGGTACAGGGCAGGGAAGCCACTCTGTCCTTTATCATCCTCCTTTTATTTAGCTTTTCTTATTCTCTTTATTTAAAGTAGAGTTTTGATTTTTATTTCCTGATGGCCATGGATAATGAACACTTTTTATAATAGTATTTTTTGAAAACTGTTCAGTTCATTTACCCATGTGTTCATTTGCAAGTTTATTCCCTTGGCATTTGAATTTGACAGTTCTTTAGAAGTTCTGGATATTAACTCCTTGTCTGAATTGTATCTGGGAAAGATTTTTCTCCCATTCTATGGGCTGCTAACTGTGTTGATATTTCCTTGGCTGTATAGGAAGTATGTATTTTCTTGTAGACGTACCTATTGATTCTTGGCTTCCTCCTGTGAGATTGGTGGTCTCTTTGAAAGGTTTTGCCTGTCACAATAGCTTAAAAAGTGTCCCTTGTGTTTTCTTCTAAAAATGTCAGTGTTTTGGTTTCAAAATAAGACCTTTGATCCATTTCTATTTTTGTACAAGCTGAATTATATGTATCGAAGTCTCTTATTCTGTAGGTAGAAATCCAGTTTTTGCCTGCAATGCTTATCAAATATGCTATCTTTATTTTTTTTAAAAAAAAACATTATTTTGTTTCCTTTGCTAAAAATTAAGTCGACATAGTCTTATCATTTCATTCCTGTGTCCTTTATTCTATTCTTTTCCTAATGCCAATAACAGGTTGTCTTTGACATTATGGCTTTATAGTGTAGTTGAGGCCATGCATTAGAATACCTCAAACATTGTTCTCATTCCTTAGGATTGCACTGGTTGTTCATGGTATTTGTGGTTCCATATGACTCTTGTATTATTTCCTAAATCTGTGAAATATGACATGAGAAAACTTAAAAGGTATTGCTTTAATTATTCAAATTGATTTTGGTAGTGTAGACATTTTAACAATATTAATTTTGCCTATCCAGGAAAATAGAATATTTGCCAATTGTTTTATATCTTCTGTGATATCATTTTCAATATTTGAAATTCCCATTGTAGGGAGACTTTTTATGACTGCTTCTATTTCATTAGAAGATACAGGACTATTTAATTTGTTTATCTGATCTTGATTCAATTTTGGTAATTGGTAGTTATCAGGATTTTGTGGTATATAGACTTTGTAAGTAAGACATAATGATTCTTTAGATTTCCTCAGTGTCTGTCATTATGTTTCCTTTTTCATTTCTGATTTTTTTATTTGAATTCTCTCTCTCTCTCTCTCTCTCTCTCTCTCTCTCTCTCTCTCTGATTTTAGTTAGTTTGGTTAAGGGTTTGTCAATCTTGTTAGTTTTCTCAAAGAACCAGCTCTTAGTTTTAGTTGATTCTTTGAGTTGTTCTCTTTTTTTCTAATTCACTTATTTCATCCCTGAGTTTGATGATTTCCAGTGATCTACTCCTCTTTGGTGTGCCTGCTCCTTTTTGTTCTATAGCTTTCAGGTGTGTTGTTAATTGCTAGTATGAGGTCTCTCCAATTTCTATATGAAGGCATTTAGAGCTATTAACTTTTCCTCTTAGCATTGCCTTCATTTAGTCACATAAGTTCAGGTGTATTGTACCTTGATTTCCACTGAATTCTAGTAAAGTCTTTAAATTCCTTTTTTATTTTGTCCCTGACACAGAGGTCATTAAGTATGGAGGTGTTCAGTTTCCATGCCTTTGTAGGCTTTCTGTTGTTGTTGTTGTTGTTGTTGTTGTTGTTGTTGTTGTTGTTGAGTTCCCTGGTCTCAAGCTGTACTACAGGACAACAGTAATAAAAACTGCATGGTACTTGCATAGAAACAGATACATGGATCGATGGAATCAAATCAAAGACCCAGAAATAAACCCACATACTTATGGACACTTGATTTTTAACAAAGAAACCAAAACCATTCAGTGGAAAAAAGATAGCATATTCAACAAATGGTGCTGGTGTAACTGGAGGTGTACTGTAGAAAAAGGCAAATAGACCCTTATTTATCACCCTGCACAAAACCAAAGTCCAAGAAGAGTAAAGACCTCAACATAAAAACAGACACAGTAAATCTGTTAGAAGAAAAACTGAGGAAAGAGCCTTGAGCTAATTGGCGCAGGAGACAACTTCCTGAACAGAATGCCAATAGCTCTGCCTCTAAGATCAACAACTAATAAATGGGACCTCATGAAACTGAAAAGCTTCTGTAAGGCAAAGGACACTGTCAATAGAACAAAATGACAGCCTACAGACTGGGGAAAGATTTTCACCAAGCCTACATCTGACCAAGGGCTAATACCCAAAATATATAAAGAACTCAAGAAATTAAACACCACCAAACCAAATAACCCAATTAAAAATGGGGTACAGAACTAAACAAAGAATTATCAACAAAGGAATAACGAATGGATGAGAAACACCTAGAGAAATGCTCAATGTCTCTAGTCTTCAGGAAAAGGCAAACCAAAATGACTCTGAGATTCCATCTTACACCCATCAGAATGGCTAAGATCAAAAACTCAAGTAACAGCACATGCTGGCTAGGATGTGGAGAAAGGGGAACACTCCTCCATCGTTGGAGGGAGTGCAAACTCATACAATCACTTTGAAAATCAATCTGGCACTTTGTCAGAAAATTGAGAATAGGTCTACCTCAAGACCCAGCTATACCATTCCTGGGCATGTACTCAAAAGATGCACCACTATACAACAAAGACATCTACTCAACTACATTCATAGCACCTTAATTTGTAATTTCCAGGATCTGGAAACAACCTAGATGTCACTGAACTGAAGGATGGATAAAGAAACTTTGGTACATTTACACAATAGAATACTATCCAGCTATAAAAACAAGCAATTCTTAAAATTTGCAGGCAAATCAATGAAATTAGAAAAGATCATCCTAAGTGAGGTAACAGACCCAGAAAGACACACATGGTATATATTCACTTACAAGTGGATATTAGCCACATAATGCAGGATAACACACTACAATACAGAGACTGATGCACCAACCAAGGACCATGTATGATGTGGACCTAGACCCTCTGCTCAGAATATAGTAGATAGGCAGCATAATCTCCTTGTGGGTTCCACGATATGGGGAATAGGAACTACTTCAGACATGGACTCTGCCACTCTTTCTTATTCACTTCTCCCTTCTGGGGTGGCCTTGCCTGGCCAAAGAGGAAGAGGATACAGGTAGCACAGACGAGATTTGATAAGGTGAGATCAGATGTTATGGGAGGAGTGCTCCCTTTCTGAGGACTAAAGGAGAGAGGGAAGGGGTATAATGGAGGGAGGGTATGAGGGTGGGGGCTACAATCAAGATGTAAATTGAATACATTTTTAAAAAATAATCTTTTAAAAACAGAAAAATTCCTAACCTACAGAAGGACATTCCTATAAAGGTAAAAGATGCAAACAGAACACCAAATAAATAGGACCAGAAAGCAAAGTCCCCTGGCTACATAATAATCAAAACATTAAACATACAGAACAAAGATAGAATATTAAAATATTCAAGGTTAAAAAATAGAGAGACCAAGTAAAATATAAAAGCAGACCTATTAGAATTACACTGTCTTCTCCATAGAGATGCTAAAAAGTGTCTGGAGAGATAAGCAGCAGACTCTAAGAGAACACAAGTGTCAGCCCAGACCCCTACACCCAGCAAAACTTTCAATAAATGTAGATAGAAAGAAATAAGATATTCTATGATAAAAACCAGATTTAAATAATATTTGTCTACTAATCTAGCCCTACAAAAGGTGCTAGAAGGACAACTGCAACATAAGGAGGTTAACTATACCCACAAAAGCATAGGAAATAATACTCTCACACTAACAAAGTGAAAAGAAGGAAAGCACACACACACTCAGACACACACACACCACGACCACCACCACCACAAACATCAACAATATAACAGAAATCAACAATCATAAGTCTTTGATATATTTCAATATCAATGGTCTTAATACCCCAATAAAAAGACACAGACTAAGAGAATCAATGTGGAAGCAGCCTCCATCCTTTTGCTGCATCCAAGAAACACACCTCAACATCAAGGATAAACATTACCTCAGGGTAAAAATGTTGGAAAAAGGTATTCCAAGGTAGTGAACTTAAGAAGCAAGCTGGTGTGGCAATTTTAATATCTAACAAATTAGATTATTATTATTATTATTTTGTTGTTGTTGTTTTGTTTGTTTTTGAGACAGCATCTCTCTGTGTTAGCCTTGGCTGTCCTGGACTCGCTTTGTAGACCAGGCTGGACTTCAAACCAAAACTAATCAAAAAAGATGAGAAAGGATACTATATACTCCTCAAAGGAAAAATCCCCCAAGATGACATTTCAATTCTTGCCATCTATGCCCTAAACATATGATCACCCTAATTTGTAAAGGAAGCACTACTACAATTTAAGTCACATATTGGCTCTCACACATTGATAGTGGGAGACTTCAATACCCAAATCTCATCAATGGACACATCATCCAGACAAAAAAGTAAACAGAGAAAGACTGGACCTAAAAGACCATATAAAACAAGTAGACTTAACAGATATTTGCAAAATATTTCACCCAAACACAAAGGAATATACCTTCTTCTCTGTAGCTCATGGAACTTTCTCCAAGACTGACCACATACTCAGATACAAAACACACCTTAACAGATAAAAGAAAACTGAAATAACTCCATGTTTTCTATCAGACCTTCATGGATTAAAGCTGGATAGCAACAACAACAGAAATAACAAGAAGCTTTAAAACTCATGGACATTGAATAATTCTCTACTAAATTATAACTGTCAAGACAAAAACAAAATAATGAAAGAATTTCTACCCATAAAAATGAGTACACAGCATATCCAAACTTAATGGTCACAATGAAAATGATTCTAAGAGTAAAGTTTATAGCACTACGTGCCTTCTTTTTTTAAAATGGAGAAATCTCATATTAGCAACTGAATAGGACATCTTAAAGCTCAGGAACATAAAGAAGTAAATACACCAAAAAAAAAAAAAAAAAAATAGAGGGCAAGAAATTATCAAACTCGGAGCTTAAATCAATAAAAAAAACAGAAACAAAAAGAACAGTACAAAGAATCAATGAAACAAATAATTGATTTTTGAGAAAAATCAACAAGATATGCAAACCCTTAGCCAAACTAACTAAGGGATAGAGAGTGAAGATCCAAAGTAACAAGATCAGAAGAGAAAAGGAGAACAGTAACAACAGACACTGTAGAAATACAGAATCATAAGAACGTACTTAAAAAAATCTGTACTCCACAAAGTTGGAAAATCTAAAATAAACAGAAAATTTTCTTGATAACTACTACTTACCACAGTTAAGTCAGAATGAGATAAACAATTTAAATATAGCAATAACTCATAGGGAAATAGAAGCTGCCATTAATATTTTCCCAACTGACAAGGAAAATAAAGGGGAGGGGCAGATGATTTTAGTGCAGAATTCTACCAGACTTTCAAAGAAGAGTTAATGGCAATACTCCTTAAATTATTCCACAAAATAGAAATAGAAAGAACATTGCCCACTTCGTTTTATAAGGCCATGCTTACCATGATATATAAACCATATAAAATTTCAACAAAGAAAGAGAATTTCAGACAAATATTCCTTATGAACATAGATGAAAAAACTCAATAAAATAGTTACAGACTGGATCCAAGAGTACAGCAAAAACGAAATTGACCATAATAAAGTAGCCTTCATGCCAGACATGCAGGGATGGCTCAATATATGAAAAATCAATAAGATAATCTACCATATAAATAAACCAAAAGAAAAAGCACATGGTCATCTCATTAGATGCATAAAAGGTCTTTGGTAAAATTTAACATCCCTTCTTATTAAAAAATCATGGAAATATTAGGGACACAAGGGAGATACCTAAACTTAATAAAATTAATTTGTAACAATCCTGAAGCCAACATCAAGTTAAATGGGAAAAAATTCCACTAAAGCAATTCCACTAAAATCAGGAATGAGATAACATTGCCTACTCTCTCCATATCTGGTCAATATAGTACTTGAAGTTTTATCTAGATGAATAAGACAAGCAAAAGAGGCCAACAGCATACAAAATGGAAAGGAAGGCCAGGCATGGTGGCACATACTTTTAATCCTAGATCTTGGGAGGCAGAGGCAAGAGGATAAATGTAAATTTGAGGCCAACCTTGTCTACAAAGTGATTCCAGGACAATCAAGGAGACACAGAGAAAACCTGTCTCAAAAAACAAACAAGAAAATGGAAAGGAAGAAGTCAAAGAATTGCTATTTACAGATGATATGATAGTATATATAAGTGACACTAAAATTTCACTTGGGAATTCCTACAGCTGATAAATACTTTCAGTGAAGTGGCTGATTACAAGATTAACTCAGAAAAATTGATCACTCATTTAAGTAAAAATGACAAATGGACTGAGGGGGGAAAAACAAGAAAATAACACCTTTCACACTATCCTCAAATAACAAACTATCTTGTGGCTAATTCTTTCCAACCAAGTGAAATACTTGTATAATAAATCTTTAAGTGTTTGAAGAAGATATAAGAAGATGGAAAGATCTCCTATGATCATGGATTTCTGGATAAACATAATAAGAATAGCCATCTTACCAAAAGCAATCTAAAGATTCAACACAATCCCCATCAAAATTTCAACAAAATACTTTACACCTCTGGAAAAGACAATACTCAATTCCATATGGAAAACAAGCCAGGATAGCTAAAACAACCCTGAATAATAAAAGAAGTGCTAGAGACCGCACTATTCCTAATTTCAATTTATACTCAGAGAGATAGTAATAACAACAACAACAAGAAGAAAACATGATATTAAATTGAAGACCCAGACATAAATTCACACACAGATGGACACCTGACTTTTTTTTTTTTAATAAAGAAGCCAGAAAAAAAAACTGGGGAAGAAAACAGAATCTTCAACAAATGGTGCTGGTCAAACTGGCTGTCTGCATATAGAAGAATGCACATAGACCAAAAGGTACTACACTACACAAAACTCAGTCCAAGTGGATCAAAGATTTCAAAATAAAACCAGATACACTAAACCTGTAAAGGGAAATCAAGGAATAGCTTTGAACACACTAGCACAGGCAGCAACTTCCTGAATAGAATGTTGATATCACAGGCACTCAGATCAACAATCAAGAAATAGGGACCTCATGAAACTAAAAGGCTTCGGTAAGGCAAAGGGCACCATCAAGCAGATAAAGGAGGGGCCTACAGAATGGGAAAACATCTTGTTACCAACTCTAAATCTGGTAGGATACTAATATCTAAAATATATAAATAATTAAATATTATAGATATCAAAAAAGCAAATAAGCTACCTTAAAATTGAAGGAGAGAGTCTCGAGCTCATTAGCATAGGAGGAGACAACTTACTGAACAGAATGGTAACAGCTTGCGCTCTAAGATCAACAATTAATAAATGGGACCTCATGAAATTGAAAAGCATTTGTACGGCAAAGGACACTGTCAACAGAACAAAATGACAGACTACGGACTGGGAGAATATTTTCACTAACCCTATCAGCAACAAAAGGCTAATATTCAAAATATATAAAGAACTCAAGAAATAAAATACCACCAAACCAAACAATCCAATTAAAAATGGGGGACAGAGAATTCTCAACAAAGAAATACTGAATGGCTGAGAAACACTTAAAGAAATGCACATCGTACCTAGTCATCAGAGAAATGCAAATCAAAATGATTTTGAGATTCCATCGTACACCTATCAGAATGGCTAAGATAAAAAATTCGAGTGACAATACATGCTTCCTAGGATGTGGAGAAAGGGGACCACTCCTCCATTGCTGGTGGGAGTGCAAATTTGTACAACCACTTTGGAAATTTGGGGCTTTCTCAGAAAATTTAGAATAGTTCTACCTCAGGAACCAGCTATACCACTCCTGGGCATATACCCAAAAGATCTTCTACCACACAACAAAGGCATTTGCTCAACTATGTTTATAACAGCTTTATTCATAATTTCCAGAATCTAGAAACAACCTAGATGTCCCTCAACTGAAGAATGGATAAATAAACTGAGGTACAATCGAATACTACTCAGCTTTTAAAAACAAGGAAATCTTGACATTTGCAGGCAAATGGATGGATCTTGAAAATATCATCCTGACCCAGACCCAGAAAGAGAAGCATGGCATATACTCACTTATAAGCAGATACTAGCCACATAATACAGGATAACCACAGTACAATTCACAGACCTAAAAAAAAAAAAAAAAAAAAAAAGCTAAACAATAAGGAGGACCCTAGGGAGAATGCTTAATTTTCATTTGCAAATAGAATAGATACTGGAAGCAGTTGAAGAGAAGGAACAGGATGGGAGCCTACCATAGAGATCCTCTGAAAAACTCCACCCATCTTGGATCAAAGCAGATGCTGAGACTCACAGCCAAACTTCAGGGTGGAGTGCAGGGAGTTTTAAAGAAGAGTTGAGGGATATAAAGACCTGGAGGAGTCAGGAGCGCCACAAGGAGACCAGTGGTGCCAACAAATCTGGGTGGAGGGGTGGAGTGCTACAGAGACTGATGAACCAACCAAGGACCATGCATGGTGAGGACCTAGACCCTCTGCTCAGATGTAGTAGATAAACAGTACAGTCCCCTTGTGGATCCCATAGGATGGGGACTAGGGACTACTTCTGATATGGACTCTGGTGCCCACATTTTTATCACTTCTTCCTGGCACAGTGGCCTTCCCAGGGCACAGAAGAAGAGGATACAGGCAGTCCAGATGAGACTTGATAGGCTGGTGTCAGATGTTAAGGGAGGAGGGCTCCCCTTACTTGGGGCCAGGAGAGATAGAGGAGTGAACAATGACTGAATAAGGGTGGGACTGGGAGGCGACAAGGGATAGGGCTACAGTTAGGATGTAAAGTGAACAATTTTTAAGCGCTATGCTAAAACTAACTTTTAAAATAAAATAAAATGAGGGAGAGATATAAACAGAAAATTCTCAATACAGTAATTTCAAATGCCTGAGAAACAGTTAAAGAAATATTCATTATCTTTTGCCATTAGAGAAATGTAAATCAAAACTACTTTGAGATTCTATCTTACCCCTGTCGGAATAGCTAAGATCAATATCACAAGAGACAGCTCATACTGAAGAGGATTGGCACACTGGGAACACTCTTCCACTGCTGATGACAGTGAAAACATATACGGCCACTATGGAAATCAATGTGGCAGAAAATTGAGAATAAACCTAGTTCAAGAATCAGCTGTGCCACCCTTGAGCATATATTCAAAGGATACTCCAGTCTACCACAAGGATATTTGCTCAATCATGTTCATTGTGGCTTTACTCATAATAGCCAGAAGCCAGAAGCCAGAAACACCCTAGATGTCACTCAGCAGAAGAATGAGTAATAGACATTTGGAACATTTACACAATTAAGTATTGCTTGGTGTTAAAAAAAAAATGATATCGTGAAATTTTCAGGCAAATGCTGGCACTAGAAAAATTCATCCTGAGTGAGGTAACCCAAACTCAGACAAATATAGGATGTATTCACTTATAAGTGGATATTAACCATTAAGAAAATGATAATCAAGATACAGTCCATAAACCTATAGAGGTTAGGTAAAGACGAAGGGTATGGGGGCAACACACGAATCTCCCTGGGAAGGGGAAATAAAATAGATTTTACATGTGGACTGAAGGCTGCTAGAGACAGGAGCGGGAGGGATCAGGTATGTGGTTATGTGTATGTGTGTGTTTGTTTGTGTGTGTGTGTGTGTGTGTGTGTGTGTGTGTGTGTGTGTGTGTGT
>OU015742.1:9991024-10028863 GCA_907169655.1 Acomys percivali | reverse complement strand
GTGTGTGTGTGTGTGTGTGTGTGTGTGTGTGTGTGTGTGTGTGTGTGATGGAGAAAGAAAGTGCAAGGAAAGATGACTAAAATTAGGAGAGGAATTTGGGGTGATGGTTTAGAAACCTAGTGCAGTGGAAACTTCCTGGGCTCTATGACAGTGGTCCCAGTGCAGATAGCTAGTGAAGGGAGACATGGAGTATCAACTAGCCTACTCTCATAGCGGGTTGTGACTTCTGGTAGAAAGATTGAGTTGCCCCACATATTAATAGTGGGACTCTTCAACACCCCAATCTCCACAATAGAGAGATCATCAAGACAGAAACTAAATGGAGAAATAGTGAAACTAATAGCCATCATGAATCAAATAGACCTAACTGATATATACAGAATATTTCACCCAAATGCAAAAGAATACACCTTCTTCTCAGCGTCTCACAGAACCTTCTCCAAAACTGGCCATATGCTTGGTCACAAAGCACACCCCAACAGATACAAGAAGATCAAAATAATCCCTTGCACCTTATCAGACCACCATGGATTAACACCAAGCACCTCTTGTTCTAGTTCTGTCATAGATCCTTTGGTTTTGGTGGTGGAGAAATGCACAAAATATTTAATAATAATGAAGTGTAAAATTTAATGTGAAGCTTCAAATCTTCATAGAGTTGTATAGATTTTGGTACTTAATTTTGCTATATGTTTTTTATTTATTTGCAATATTTTTATAATAATGTATATTTTAAAATAAAATTAAATAAGTAAATATAAAAATATGCATTTTCAAACATCCCTAATAAAGATGATAGACTAAAGAGACCCTTTGTTACTCTTCACATATCTAAAATTAATTGAAATAATAATGTGGTCAGCAGATTAGCTGTTCCCTTAATTTTCTATATCCCAAAAACTGGATCTTGTGAATATATTACCTTAACATGGCTTTTTAAATTTTTAAACAAATGATACAAAAAAATAGTTAGATTTGAATGTTTGATAGATATAATTCAATGTGATGCTATAGTTAGAAACAATGTACAACATACCTGCCAATCACTGAAAGATTAGCTGTTAAGTGTTGCCCCACACACAAAAAGAAAGTAAGTGTGCTTAGACAATATATGTCAAATATCTTTCTAAGCCATTCCACAGTGTATGAGTATGTTACAAGACCCATGATGATGCACACTATAAATGGTGGTTAATTTTTATTTTATTTTATTTTATTTTAAGATTTATTTATTACGTATACATGCCAGAAGAGGGCATCAGATCTCATTATAGATGTTTATATGCACCATGTGGTTGCTGGGATTTGAACTCAGGACCTTTAGAAGAGCAGACAGTGCACTTACCTCTGAGCTAACTCCCCAGCCCCTATATTTTATTTTTAAAGGGGTAACGCAACTCTGTTGATAAAGCTGTAACCATAATAGATTATTGACACAATTACACACTTCAGGCTTTTCCAAAGTATTCGACATTATCTTGTAGCATCAACCAGAGGTTTGTCACTGAAGAAAAAAAAATTAAATGTAGCATTGCTCATTTGAAGGTTCGAGGAAGGTGCAATAGCTGAGTGATTTGAATGGCCCCTTAAAGGTGGAAAACCCAGGAAATCCGATTCTCCCTGGAGTCTCCAGAAGAAAGGAGAATCGTGTTGGAGTGTTGTTCCTAGGGCAGTGAGCTCCATGAACATTCAGATCAGACACATCTGTCCCTGAAGAAAGGGGTGAGCATTTCACTCCTGCCTACCACGCCTTGCTAACTAGAATAGAAACCATTTCTTTCTTTGTTTTACTTACCCACTCTTTTTGAACAACTCCCAAGGAAATCCTTGTGCCCACATCTTTGTCTCAGACTATGTGTACAAACCGAAGTTAGAACAGTATATCAGAAGTGTTGATCCGAGGTCAAACTAGTTTTTTAAGTGACCAATACTAGTCTATCCTGAAGATTAATAGAGAGGTATGAGTGGGAATTTTTATTTAAAAAAAACAAAATTTATAAAACTTATAAAATTTATTATAAAAAGAAAAAAGGAAAAATTATGAAAAAACAATTAATTTGTTTCATTTTTTCTGTATACAAAACTTTCTCTAGAAGATGTTTCAGGACCTACGCCTCATTCCAATTGTAGGTTTCTATATGATGACTTTGTACATGTTCAGTTTACAGTTCTGCTTTATGGGAGATCAATAGAACTTTTTGTTTCCAAATTCCCTGAGAGTATATTCAAAGAATGCATAAAATTTGCCACTCAAACCTCTCTGTTAATCTTCAGGATAAGATAGTATTGATCTTACTCTGGTGCCTCATATTTGACCACGTCCCCTGAATGGGGAGGCCTGGTGGCACTCAGAGGAAGGATAGCAGGCTACCAAGAAGCGATTTGATACCCTATGAGCATATACAGGGGGAGGAAGTCCTCCTCAGGAACAGTCATAGGGGAGGGGAGGAAGGGGAAAATGGGAGGGAGGGAAGAATGGGAGGATACAAGGGACGGGATAACAACTGAGATGTAATATGAATAAATTAATAAAATTAAATTTAAAAAAACTCAGTTCTATCTCGGATCACCACCTCTGATAGAATGTCTGGAGCACATTTGTTCTAATTCAGGTGCATGTGCATAGTCTGAGACAAAGATTTGGCCTCAAGGATTTTCTGGGAGTTGTTCAAGAAAAAATGGGTAAGTAAAACAAGAAAAGTGCACAAGTTGACAACAATTTCACAAAACTGCTATTGCTGAGGGCAAGTGGCTGACCATTACAGGAACATACGTCAGAACAGAGAACACAAAAGGAGTGCTTTGTTCATGAATCCTGTGCCTTTTTGGCACAAGCTTGATGCCATGAATGTAACATCCTCAGTACACATGGCCCACATGGCATAACAGAGGGCATCTGTGGTCACACAATCTGTTCCAGATACAGAGAGAAACAGACAGCAAATGACACATAATGAACTGTCTCTCAAGGACCTCCAACTAAGCCAATGGGATTTGAGCATGATGCTGGTGAAGCTTGAAGTTGCATGTACTTCAGGGCAAAGCTGTGAGATGAATATGTGTTGTGCATAATCTTCCTAATCTCAGTAGTCCACAGAACCTGAAGATATGAAAACTAAATCTATCTTGATCTTGATTAAGAGCTCTAAACCTAAGCTGATTAAACACTATAATTTCTGAGTGATAACAGATAGGTTGATAGGGTTACATTGTTTTCCCATCGGACAATTTAAGTGGCTTCTTGAACAATCCAGATTTGATATTTGCTCACATATGGTTGGCATTTCTATGCCACTGTGTGTAAATCTTGGTGTTGAGGCTGTTCTTGCAATGAAATTATCTACACTAATGACAGTTTTTCCAGACTTGGTTTTTTCAGGAAAATTAAGTTCTATGTAGTTTTATTAGTCATCACTGAGGTGTCATTAATTATTCCTAACTACTTAATGGACTGCAAGACTTTGCTGTATCAGAAAGGCAAAATAAAGTATTTATTCATTGTTTTGTCACAAGTGAGATATTTAAGCCCTAACAGTCTTTATTATTTCTTTTCTTGAAGGCTATGTCTATATCTGAAGGAGAGATATCATGGTACACACACTGGTATCTCTCACCTTGGACCCAGATATTTTTGAGTTCGTGAACTACTTTTATTGCATATTATTCCCATGACTTTGCAAAGTCATATAACTTGTTGAAACATTAATTTTCATATCAGCCTTACTCTATCAAGTAGATTTAGAAAAAAATTTTTAATAGATAAAAGTGGAATGACAGATAAGCAATAGATTTCCATTGACTCAAGTCTATACAATTCTAACCATTTATTTTGCTCTATTCCTGACTAGTCTCACATATCTAAGAGCTTCCTCAGAACACACTGACAAGGCTCTGAGCATCTCTTTGTTGTCTGTTTGCACTCTGCTATCCTCCCTTCTGTCTGTCTCATTAACAGAGTTTCCTAGAAGCAGACATCTGGACACAACAAAAAGCTACCAGAGAACATAAGATTATCACTGACTAGCTTCATTTTTACTGTGCACCACTCAATGCTATGTTTACTTTGATCTTCAACATGAGAATTATCTTAAATAGTGGATTTAAAGACACTCCTAAGTCTTAGATCTTCGAGAGAAGGCGACTAAGGGAGTTTCATTGGTTGCTGTACCTGAAGACACAGAAAAAAAAAAAAAAATGTACACTGGCTATTCAAACCATTATCAAGTGTACTGATTAACCTGAAAAACATTTATTAAGTTAAAAACACTAAAGCCTTACGAAACACTTACTCTACTTTTACTGTTAAGCAGGAAGCACCTGTTCACTTTAACAGAAATTCGCATTTACTTTGATAGATGATGCAAAGCTATGACCCACTACTGACTGAACTCCTGGAAATAACACAGAGCAGTGGTGAGCTAAGCAGGTGGTGAGCATGCAGCAATGTGTATGCATTGCAATGTGACACTTACAAAAGTTCAAGTGTGAGGCTGGGCGGGAGGGTGGGGGGGGAAGCTCAGTCAGCAAAGTGCTTGCTGTATTCAGATGCTGGTTACTTACATAAAAAGTCAACACTGGGGAGGTAAAGACAGGAGATTATTGAAACTGATGTATAAAAAACCCAAAACAAGCAAAAACAAAACACCCAGAGACATCAACAACAGATATACCACGGTAGATCAGGGAGAGCTCACAGGGACTTAACCCTGCACCAAGAACTGTGGCCAACTAAGGAATACAAAGAGCAGAAAAACTCAACGTCTAGGGAAGAGCGCACCAGTTGATTTTCCAACACAAAACGGGCAGCCCTGAAAACATGCATATGAGCAACAATGTACAGGCTGAGCAGGTTACATTTAGAAATACATATGTATAAGCATATACATATGTGCATGTGACAATTAGTGATTTTAAAAAGAGTAAGGAATTTATGCTATGGAATACTACTCAGCTATTAAACACAAGGAATTCATGAAATTTGTGGACAAATGGATTGAACTAGAAATGATCATAATGAGTGAGTTCACCCAGAAGCAGACAGAGTCAAATTGTATATACTCACCCAAGGGGCATGTCCCATGAAAGCCTTTACTTACCAGGAAAGTGATACAGAGGGGAGGACATCCTACTGGGACTCTAGGTGAGAGAAGTAAGGGAGAATGGGGAAATAGAGGGATCCAGAGGGTCCTAGAAACCGACAAGAAGAACATTATGATGAGCAGATCTGGGCCCAGGGGTCCTGCTCAAACTATGGCACCAGCCAAGGACAATACATGCAGTAAACATCGAACTCCTACCCAGATCTAGCCAATGGACAGGACATTCTCCACAGTTGAGTGGAGAGTGGGGACTGACTTTCGCGTGAACTCTGGTGCCCCATATTTGACCACTTCCCCTGGATGGAGAGGCCTTGTGGCACTCAGAGGAAGGATAGCAGGCTACCAAGAAAAGATCTGATACCTTATGGGCATATAAAGGGGGAGGAGGTCCCCTTGAGTCACAGTCATAAGGGAGGGGAGTAGGGGGAAAGCAGGAGGGAGGGAGGAATGGGAGGATACAAAGGATGGGATAACAAATGAGATGTAATATGAATGAACTAATAAAAATTTTTAAAAAACCAAAAAAATAAGAAAGAGAGTAAGGAAAGAGGTGTGTGAGAATGCATGGAGGAGAAATTGGAAAGGAGAAATGACATAATTATAATCTCAAAGAAAAAACTCCAAGCTGAAAAGAGAGTGAAGACACCTGATACTCACCTGGCTGCTTCGCATGCACCTGCTCACACATTAAGACATCTAAACACGTACATACATGCTCCACATGCAAACGTGCAGGCTCAAGACTGAGGCCTTGTAGTACACCTCTTTTTAAATTTGATAGATGGGAGTAGAAAGAAACTTAATGTGCATTTGAGATGTTTTCTTTATATACGGCTTTTGTCTCCTTATAGAAAGAAAACGAAGACAAAAAAAATATGAAGATGAAGGAAAGAAAAGTATAAATAAAATAGAAAACATGTAAAAGAGAATAGGGAAGGAGTGAGAACCTGCTCAGTGAGTTGTTAGTTTTATCTTGAAACGCATTCAAAGCGTAGACTTAGAGGTTGTGGGCAGAGCCTCACGGTATTCACAGCATGAACACAGGCCAGCTCAAGGCTTAAGACTAAAATACTATTACCAATTCTGTACAGGAAAATGGAACTCAGTCAAAACAACACAATGTCTCCACATCATCATCCTTCAACTGTGAGGCAGTCAGTCCGGCCAACAATAAGCAGTACTTTCTCCTACTTCTTTATCTCTCTGTTGTGCAACCCTTAGTAGGAAATAAGCCAGCAAAGATTTAATATCCAACACCCACTGTAACAGCCTCAGAAGAAAGAAACCAGTAAAAAGTTCATTCTGCTCTGAAGACAGAGGTTGGGGCAGATATAATAAAAACTCTGAGGTGGAAAAAAATAAGGCTGAACATATATTTAGAATTAATTCAGGATCATGATTTTGCTCCAGACTTTGTCTTACTCACCTGGGGATAAGAAAAATGGAGACTCTTCCATGAGAACTATGGTCACAATATCATTACAATCACCATTTCCTGGAGTCCTTTTATTTTGGAGAGAAACAAACTATCTTATTCAGTGCTATAAGGCTTTGGCAAAAGATGCCAAGTGGACTTCATTTCTAGGTACCTAGTATCAAAATGCCTTGATTCTGTGTAAGGACAGGAAAAGGAACAATCTCCTCCGTGTTCGTATAGATTCATGACTCATATCTCTATATCAAAAGACAGAGGCATGGTAAATTAACAAGGAAAAATATGACAAATGTATTAAATTATAGCTTTATATGACATAGTGACAGTCAAATGGATAACTCAGAGACTCAAAGTGGATTGCCCAGGTTTTTGCTATCCATCTGATACTCAGTTAAAACTCAGATCCTTCTTAGTCTCTCAATAGAGCATCATTCCTCCCACATATGGGACAGGACACCTGAAAAAGAGGCATGTGCCTACTACCAGACAGAGTATGCCGGAGAACTTTATGAGGAACTCCAAAGCATCAAACATAGAAAGGAGGGCTTAATTTCTATGGCTTTTCTCATGACCAGAAAGTTCACTTTTCTACACATTCAGGAGAGGAATCAGATTGGGGTACTGAGATGGGATGAGGAGACACAAACATAGAAGAAGTTGAGAGAGGGATTTGATATGTAGCTCCGTCTAGCCTGGAACTCAATGTGTTCTCCAAACTGCCACACTGGCCCCCGACTAGCAATCAACGTGCTCTCAGCTTCCCCAGTAGTGAGATAGCAAGAGTGCACCACCATAACCTAGTAAGAACACTACTTCTAAGGCCTTTGATTTCAGATATGATTTTTCTGATATTGAAAGAGGAAAACCACAATGATCGGCTAAGAAATATCAACAGGCTGTAAATTATTGGTATCACACAAGAGATCACAGTGCCCTTTGATGAAAAGGGGGAAGGAACAGACGTTTAATGGTTGCCGTATTGAAAAAATAAGGGATAACAACTAAACAAAGGCATTTGCGGACTAGGACGCTATGGTCACTATAATCCTCAAAACAACAGAGTCAGTAGCAAACAAGTTCAGATGTTATTTCTTACTGTCCTACAGAGCATGTTTCATTTTATAGGCAGAAAACTGAAATATAGAAAAGGAAATGGTTCCTTTAAAGTTATATGATTTAAAATGATGCATGCATTCCTGGCAAGAAAGAGAGTGTTCTGATAGAGAAGCTCCTATAAGGCTATATGATAAACTATGATGCATTCTGGGTAAGAAGTAGAATGTTCTGTTTCACAGATTTCTGTCTGTCCTAAATTTTTGATGTCCTGGGACCTTTCATCATTTCATTGTTTTGCATGTAGTATGGTATATATGTTTGTATATGGGTTATGAAAATGGCTGTTGTGGTTTTAACATTTACCATAGCAGATGATAAAATATTGACCATTGGAATCACATTACTTATACAACTCAATGACCTTACATATATATATATATATACTCATCAATGTTCAATAACCCATGACTACAAGTTTCTCTCCCATTCCAAGTAAAATTCTGTACCCATTAAACAACACTTACGAATTCCTTGACTCTTTAGTCCCTACCAGTCACTTGTAAATGTTATTTTCTGGTACAAAGAAACCTTGATTGCTTTAAATCTTAGTTCACTGTGGGAAAAGAGCTTTAATTAGTATATGAAAAGGGAAGAGGATACAAGAAAGAGAAAACTTTGCAGCTAGCCCTTCAGTACTTTGAACTCTGTGAGTGTGCTGTGTGTGCCTTTAAAAGTCTCTCTGCCTCTACATGTACTTCCTTGGTACTTGTCCCTGGAATTTTTTGGCCTACATTCCCTCAGCCTTAAAAAGCAGCTAGCAAGGCAGATTCCCTTTGTAGTTTCAGCAACAGTTTTGTTGCCATGGAACCCACAAAGCCAAAGGAGTAGATGAGTAAAAGGTAACTGCTAAAGATCTGGTCAATAGATAACTTGTCCTTCTGGAAAAGCTTGACTGGTAGGATTCCTTTCAGGGCCCTGCCCCAACGTGATTTATGTCACATTGGCTACTTAAAAACTGAAGCTTCAGGAGGCCTCTGTAAGAGAGCCTGCCTTGGCCCCAGCACTTCCCACTAATGGCCAGCGTGACAGGTAGTACTGCTATTAATGGGACTCTACAGAATTCCAAGACCCGAAATGGCAAATGGCAGAGCCCTGACTACATGAAAAATGGAGTCCCAAAAGAAGCCCAGGTAAGAAGGGATCTCTTACATCCTTAATCTGCACACCCGAAATAATTCTATATTTCTTGGCAACGCTGTTTAAGGCAGTCTTTACTCCAAAAAAAAAAAAAGTTTCTTTCATGAGATAGTGTGCTGGCTCTGCGCTTCAGCCAATATTTTGTTAGGTGTGGCTGCTGAAAGCTTAGATGTGGATGTAATGGAATTTCTTCTCTAGACTTCTCTAGAGAAGTCACAATGTCCTTGATTGTCTAAAACACAGACTTTGCACACTTTTCATTTACTTTTGAGCATTTTTGGGTAGGAGATTGTGAAAGATCAAACTCTCTGGCTCACCAAACAAGCTGCTGCATTCAGGATGCTTCAGAAGAAAAGGAGGAGTGTTGGTAAAACTTGCTGAGATTACATGGTAGATAACGCTTGTCCCTGGTTGCACATGAAATGCCTCTCTGGTTGGAAGGATCCTTTTGGTTTTTAACAGAGCATTGTCACAGCCCATAGCCTGATCTCTGCCCACTCCCAGCCCCACCTGAGGACTTTTTTCTAAGATCCACTTCAGGAAGTGGCTTAGCTGCTCTGAGCACTGAAAGCAGCACAGCATCTTTAAAACAGCCTTTCCAATCTATCTGGTGCTATCTCAGAAAACTGGGAATAGGGCTTCCTCAAGACCCAGCTATTCCACTCCTTGGAATATACCCAGAAGATGCGCCAGCACACAACAAGAAAATTTGCTCAACCATGTTCATAGCAGCCTTATTCATAATAGCCAGATCATGGAAACAGCCTAAATGTCCTCAGTAGAAGAATGGATAAAGAAACTGTGGTACATATACACTATGGAATACTACTCAGCTATTAAAAACAAGGAATTCCCAAAATTTGTGGATAAATGGATTGAGCTAGAAATGATCATAATGAGTAAGTTAACCCAGAAGCAGAAAGACTCAAATGGTATATACTCACTTACATCTGCATACTAGCCCAAGGGGCATGTCCCACGAAAGCCTTCACTTACCAGGAAACTGGGACAGAGGGGAGGACACCCTATTGGGACTCTAGATGAGAGAACCATGTGAGAATAGCAATGTAGAAGGATCCAGTGGGTCCTAGAAACCTACAAGTAGAACATTATGATAGGCAGATTTGGGCCAAGGGGTCCCGCTCAAACTAAGGCACCAGCCAAAGACAATACAGACAGTAAACTTTAAACCCCTACCCAGATCTAGCCAATGGTCAGAACAGTCTCCACACTTGAGTGGAGAGTGGGATATGACTTTCTCATGTACTCTGGTGCCTCACATTTGACCATGTCCCCTGGAGGGGGAGACCTGGTGGCACTTAGAGGAAGGACAGCAGGTCACCGAGAAGAGACTTGATACCCTATGAGCATATACAGGGGGAGGTAATCCCTCTGAAGAACAGTCATAGGGGAGGGGAATAAGGGGAAAATGGGAGGGAGGGAAGAATGGGAGGATACAAGGGATGGGATAACCATTGAGATGTAACAAGAATAAATTAATTTAAAAAATTGTAAAAAAAAAAAAAAAAAAAAAAACAGCCTTTCCAGTTATATCACACTTTTCCCTTTCATTTTTGGCCCCTGATGTTACAAAATATTTGAGAGGTTGGGCTAGTAACAAGAACTTAAGAAAATACTCAAAATAATGTTTCAAATCTGCGAGGCTCTTGAATAAAAGCAATTGTGTATGTCATGTCATGTCAGGTCTGAGGCACAAGGTAAGCAAATCTGCCTTAAGGACAATCTTGAGCAGACATGTAGGCAGTCTCACTAAAGTGGATTGGGAAAGCTATGTGTAGAACTCCCTGTAATTGTTTTGTTAAATCACCCTAGGGAGCCAGCCTCTTCCAAGGGGAAAGGTCGGGTTATACTAAGCACCCAGATCAGAGGTGCAAGGGGCATTCACTCAAGAACCTGGCTAGTGTAGTAAAATGGTATGGTCATCCAAATGGACTCCTCTCTTACAAAAAAGAAAAAAGAGAGAAATAAAAAAGAAAGAATGAATGAAAGAAAGACAGACGGATGGAAAGAAAGAAAGAAAGAAAGAAAGAAAGAAAGAAAGAAAGGAAAGAAAGAAAGAAAGAAAGAAAGAAAGAAAGAAAGAAAGAAAGAAAGAAGGAAAACTGGGAAGCATCTACCAGAAATCCCCGGCTGGAGCAGGATGAAGGAAAGTGCCATAAGAGAACTTGTGGAGCTGTACGCCATCCACTCAGACCACTGCTAAGATGACTCTTGTCCCTGAAGTACCTGTTTCTCTGGCCACTGTTTACCTTCTAGGTTATTCTGATTCTTGGATATCTTATTTGAGCACAGATATCTTCAGAACAAGTTTTCCCTTTCTTTACTTATCTTGGTTTCATAACTGTAGTGAATGTAAACATGTTTTTGTTTTGATCCCAAGTGTGGGATGGAGAACAGACTTATGAGAGAACAGGTGATGTTTATCCACTTAGAAGTCGAGCCACTTTGTAGGGGGCTTGGTGTTTGTTGGCTGAAAAACATCCTATTACAAACTCTGAGAGGATGTATACATACATACATACATACATACATACATACGCCCAAAACAGGAGGCTGGGGCTTTTGGGGACTTGGTATTGTTTAGCTGTTCATCGCTCCACTTCGAGATGCTCCTAGAGAGAACTGCTTCAGCTCAGGGCTCCACCTGCTGTGGCAGGTTCCAGCAGTAACCTTGGTGGATTTGCTAGTCTGTTGAAATCCTGCTGACTGCACAAAGGGAATTGCTCCCAGAAACAGAATTCAACAAAGTCTAGTCTCCTGATCCCATTAACCTCCTTTATCTCCTATCTAGGGTAGGTGGGTTGGAAGGGAGGTAAAAGCTTTAAAGAACTCCAAACAAAGTTGGTTTGGAAAAGGTGAAGCCTACACATAACTATATTCTAGTGTTTGAAATTGAAAGAGTAAACAGACAGGACAGCAATTGGTATGTAAGGGAAGGACCACAGAGGTCCATAAGTGTAACTATTCAAGACTACAACACCCTCTGTTATGTAAGCTTCTTTAGAAACATCTGAGGGTATCACTGCTATTAACTTTCTTGATAGCTCTTCCTGACAAGCCATCCAGATCCTGTTAGCTAAGATACATTTAGATGTTTCTAAGTTGAAATTGGCTTCTACCGAGAGCCTCAGTTATGTCTTAATAAATATTACCTGGAAAATAAACTCTAGTGAGATCATTACAGAATGAAGCAAACACGAACTTATTTTCTCCATCCAAAGTATGAATACAGTTGTGTTTAATACTATGATCCTCATGCAGAAGTTTTACCCTATGAGCCCCTTAACAAGCTATGTCTTGACCAACCACTTGCCTAATGGCAAAAGCCATCTGTGAGAGCTTTTAAGTGCCTGAGATCACTGATCTTTCTAATGCTTGGCTGGGACTAAGGTTCTGTGGGACAGTCCTTCAAACTCTACCAGCTTCAATGATGATCTGTTTAGCTTTTCTTTTCCTGTTTCCTTGCACTCACACAGAAATACAGTTACCTCTACTGCGCACTGGCTGCTCTGTAAGAGTCTCTTGGCAAAAGATTTCTCAGCAGAGTAAGCAAAAAGTAAACACTGTTGAGCTGTTTCTTGGGAATGTCCTTCATTTTCTCCCAGGGTAGCTTGATGTGAACTCTCTGGTCCCAACATGTGGGCTCAGTAGCTAAACCTCACTACCAACCAGGAGCCAGCATTTTTCCCTTTTGTCATTTATCTAGTTTCCTTCTAGAGCTTTTCTAATCCTTAATCCTGTTACCTTTCCTTCCTTTTAAAGCCCCACATGTCCCAGGGATGAACTGAAACAGGCTTTCACCCCTGATTAAGTCCATTCTTTGTTTAAAAGGTATTGAAGGAATCAGAGGAACTGCTGCCACTATCTTAGGAAAAAGTACATATCCACTGTGCTATGTAGACCATAGTTTACATAGTCATAAGCTAAACCACAGAAAACTGGATTATGCTATTAAGCAATGTAAAAACAACAACAGAAAAAAAAACAAAAAACAAAGCAAAACAAAACCCAACTCACTGAATTTAGTCAAGAAGAGAACATATCAAATTCAAAATAATTTTCATGGATTTTTACCTTTGCACTCAAGCAGAAGAAATAGATAATATGAAAAGATCAAATTTTAAAACATTTAAAAAAATAACACAGCAGCCTTTAAAAATAAGGCAAGCTGCGCTGTGGAAGGAGACATTCCCCAGCCTATTGGTTGAGTAAGGAGTGTGGCATTTTGCATAATAAAGAACTGGGGACAGGAAGTATAGGTAGGGCTTAGAGGTTGAGGGAGATACAGAGTCAGAGTCAGAAGGGAGCTGGGATCCTAGGCCAAAAGTGTAAGTGAGAACTGCTCCTCAGTTTCTCCACATGGTTGTCATCTCCTGCTTCAGGCAGGATGCCCACTGCAATAAATTTCCCTACGAAAAGTCACCTGTACAGAATTATAAAGCATCAATAATATTTTAGGCATTTTTCTAAAGCAGAGGTTCTCAGCTTGTGGGTTGGAACCCCTTTGGGGGTTACATATCAGATATATTGCATATCAGCTATTTACATAATGGCTCATAACAGTAACTGTGGAATCCCAGCCACTGTTGCTCCATCTGATTGCTAGACTTCATCTTAGGCCTGTCCTTAGGCCTGTCCTCAGGGTCACCCCAGTTACTGTAAAAACCACAAACTGTTGCAGGAAAAGGACCACCCTAGGCCTGAGTCAATCAGGGGACAGCAGGAAAGTACCTAAAGTCCCCAGATGTTAAGCATTTGGAGATCAGGCTTGACCAATCCCTTAGCACCAACCCAACCTTGCTAAATGTCAACCAATCCTGTAACTGCCAAACTGGAAACTCCCACTCTTTGTCATAACCATGATAAAAACCCTGCCTAATAATGGCAGTTCGGGGGGGGGGGGGGGGGAGGCCTCTTACTAACCTGCTGCTTCGGTGAGGTTCTTGAGCCCTTAGGCTCGAATTTAAATAAAGACCCCTTGCTTTTGCATGTGGCTTTGGACTCCTGGTGGTCTTTGGCGATCTAGCACAGCTTGCCTTACTTTTAAAGGCTGCTGAGGAAGTTAAATTTACATATCCTGCTAGGCAGGCATTTCCAGCTTCTGTAACAATTAAGAACACACTTTTTCATAGCCAGAAAATACAATATCTATGGGTCACTCCAACATCAATTGACCAAATTTTATTGTGAAAGGACCTTGTTTTCTCTTTAAAACTAACCTTTTTCTTTAAAGGAAAAAATGTTAATTGTTTTTATGTTAATTAAATTGTTTCAATGTATACATGATGTTAAAATATTTATAAATTATTGCCAAGTGAAAATAAATGTCCTATATCATTGTTTCCTCAAAAAATAAAATAAAACATAACACAGCATCATAAAGGATATTGAACAATTCAAACTAAATATAAATGAAGGGATGGTTATAGAGCATTTGTTGTTCTTTCAGAGGACCAGGGTTCACGTCTGAGTACCCGTAAGGTGGCGCACAGTACCCCATAATAAGTTTCCAGAGGTTTGGCACCTTCTTCTGGTCTCCACAGACACCATGCTTATGTGCTGTACACTTAAGCACACATAAAAGCAAAACTTTCATACACGTAAAATAAAAATAAATAAATCTTTAAAATATGTCTAATTGAAGAGAAAATGCCTTTTAAAATAGCACCAAAATACAAAAGGGCATATGAATAGATTTTAAATTTTAAAAAAAGAATAATTTAGAGGTGGTGATAAGATACTGTTGCAAGGCATGAAAGAAATCTAAAATAAGAAGAAATACATTAGCCAAATAATACAGGATAACCACACTACAATGCACAGACCTAAAGAAACTAAATAACAAGGAGGACCCTAGGGAGAAGATTTAATTCTCATTCAGAACAACACATAGAATAGACACCAGAAGAAGTTGAAAATAAGGAACAGAAAGGGAGCCTACGATAGAGGTACTTTGAAAGACTCCACACAGCAGTGGATCCAAGCACATGCTGAGACTCAAAGTCAAGCTCCACATGGAGCACAAGAAGAGCTGAGGGTTAGAAAGACTTGAAGAGGTCAAGAGCTCCACAAGGAGACCAATGGAGCCAACAAATCCAGGTGGAGCTGGGGATGGGGCAGAGACTGATGCACCAACCAAGGACTATGCATGGTATGGACCTAGACTCGCTGCTCAGTCTTCTTGTAAGTCCCATAATATGGGGAATAGGGACTGCTTCTGTCATGGACTCTGGCTCCCACGTTTATCACTTCCCCATGGCAGGGTGGCCTGAAGAGGATGCAGGCAGTCCAGATGAGACTTGATAGGCTGAGGTCAGATGTTAGGGGAGGAGGGCTCCCCTTTCTGAGGTCTAGGGGAGGGAGAGAGAGGGTATGAGGAAGGGAGGGTAGGATCTGGAGGGGGTGAGAGAAGGGGTGACAATGGACATGTAAAGTGAACAAAGTAAAAATTTAAAAATTTAAAACAAATAAAAAATTTAAAAAGAAGAAATACATAAAATGTTGACAGAAACAATAAGATGAAAATTTGCCATTTCTGTTCTATCATAGCTTATAGATTTGATGGAAGTAGAACATCTCTTAAGATAGACAAATAACTTTAAAAGTATATAGAAAATTAACAAGAGAAATTAAATAAATTATTTGAAGAGACAATAATGAAGGACAATAAGCATCATGTTAACATGAAATAACTAGAGCCTTTTATATTAACAAATGAATATACAGTGAATTTTAGAGGTGATTATAAATCTTTACATAAAAATAATGAAAAATATAGATTTTAAAAATAGATTTATATAAATTCATTATCATTATAGCATAAAAAGATCAACAAAAAAAGAGGTTAAAAATGTATTCTCGTAAAAATCAAATATTTCTTTCTGATTGACAAAACAAAAATTAAGAAACCAATCCCATAAAATTGTCAAAAAGGCATATTATGGGCCAGGAAAATATTTTAAGTTCACAGCATAAAATAAAAATAATCAATCTACTCCACAGTTGAGTGGAGAGTGGGGTATGACTGTCTCACCTACTCTGGTGCCTCACATTTGACCATGTCCCCTGGAGGGGGGGACCTAGTGGCACTCAGAGGAAGGACAGCAGGTTACCAAGAAGAGACTTGATACCCTATGAGCATATACAGGGGGAGGTAATCCCCCTCAGGAACAGTCATAAGGGAGGGGAATAAGGGGAAAAAGGGAGGGAGGGAAGAATGGGAGGATACAAGGGATAGGATAACCATTGAGATGTAACAAGAATAAATTAATAAAAAAAAGAAAAAAAGAATTATTAAAAAATAATAATCTATACAGACATTTTAGAACTCAACATTGAAAAAGTCTAAATCCAGAAATTACAATGGGAAATATATATATAAATCAAGAAGGCGAGAGGGGACTGGAGGAGGAATTATCCTAGAATCACAAAGAAATAAAGATCCACTTTCTCCCTTGTACCTACGACGTGCAAAATCAGGATGGAAAGTAATTTGAAAAATCTAGTTATTCAGATCAATACAGCACCAATGGTAAGGCTCATAAATACAGTTATCAGTCAGTTCTTCGTGTCAGTCATTTAAGAAAATTTGCCTCACTTGATTCTTAGAACAATACTGCTAAATGATATTTATTTCCATTTTCTATAGATAAGGGAACTGAGGTGCTAAGAAAATGTCATTTTTCAAGGCCATAAGAGCTAGAAAGAAACTGTGCCATAAGTCCATTCACCTGAAAGGATTTGGGCTCTCATTGTAAGCACAGACTCCAAGAACAACCTGCTGTCCTTCCTACTGCACACAATACTGTAATTGAAAGTGTCGATGGTAACCAAAAAAATAATAGTTATTATTATTGTAATTTTCTCTAACACGTATTGAGCTCTTTCAAAGTACTGGGCACTTTAAGTGTCTTACATGCACCATCTCACTACATTGCTGTTCGACTTGCTTCAGCAGTGAGGAAACAGAAAGTTTAAGCAAGGTCACCAAAACAAAGTTTTGGAAGTTAGGTTTGCCTAATCCCTGATCACAAGGCTTTGTCCCCTAATTCACATCTCTTCTTTAAACACACAAAACAATGTTAGGAATGAGATGTACTACCACTGTTGTGAAGGGGCCCATGGCACTTAACATTAAAGGATAGTATAAGTACGGATTATGGGTGTTATGGGTTGTTTTTTCCTCTTAATAAAAATGTGAGGTCATTTTCACAAATAACTCTAAACTCACATATTAAAGCTTTGCATATACAGCACTGCCAAACCACAGACACACCACTGCAGTAAACTATTTCCCTCCATGCTTCATTCTAAACAATTTTGAGTTAAAGAACATGGATACCTTTGTGACCTTGAGTCATATGGACCCAGAGATAGCACATAGGGAGCCCTAGAGGTTAAGTTGCCTGGTTCTTTGGAATGCCTGCCCGTTTCAGAAGCTTGCTGCAGGCAGCATAGCTTCCCTGGATACACGGCTCAGTGTATGCAATATTTTCTGAAAAGATTGGTATCAGTAAATGATGGGTGACAAAATAAATGAACGGTGAGTATAAATTCTTTATGACATTTCTCATTCCCATTGAATTTAGACCTGACCTAATGGTTTACATAGCTAATACCATATGATGAAGAGCATCCTGGGAATTCTGAGACTCAGCTTGAGAAGCCTTAAAGCATGAACCCAGTCGCAATAGAACAGTTACTCTTGGAACTTGGCGTTTTGGGGAAGGAACCCGTGTAGATAAGGCGAAGCCCAAGTAGAAAGATGAAAGTGTCTGCAGCGTGTTCTTAGCTGAGAAGTCTCACCAACTTGCCCACCACACAACTGAGCTACCTTCATGGTGGTCCCAGTCTCCTTTGGGGCCTGTCTGTTCCAATTGATTCTTGTGTCCCCATCTGAGCTCTACCAAATGACATATTTCCAAATGGTGCTTGTTTTAAGTGTGGTGGTGCTTTATGACTCAGCAATAGGAACTTACATGTGGATATTCTGTTGATTTGAAATGCCTAGAGAAGTCATTCTTTCATAACCATTTTCTGTACCTACACTTAAATTTTGAGACGTTTGTTTTGATCATTCATTGCTCTCGAGTATTGGCCATGATGCATTTCCCCAGGCTGTAAACAAACATGTATCTTATTTTGTTCTATTTTAGTTTGCTTGGTGGAAAGAATTGTGTGTTTAAACTAGATTCGAATCTGGCTGCGAAATCCAAATACATCAACTCAAATATCTTCCTCACAAAATCAAAACCATTTGGATAATTATTAAGCCTGGCAAGACAATAAATGATATGTCTGTCTTCACCTTCTTGGGTTGTTGTAGTAACATCTGGTGCTGGAACACACAAGCTAGAAGAACTATTGCAACTGTCTCCAAGGAGTGCATCTAGTGAGATGCACTAAGTAAATTCATATCTTTTTACTATCTATGGAGGACTCAATAATATCTAGTAAACTTAGCCACCAAACCTTTTCCCTCCATTGTAGGAGAATACTCAACAATGTATCTAGTAGGAGCTCAGTAATTCTAGACATAAGCTCTGAATTACTTTATCCAATGGAAACTTATCAATCTTTACATTGTTCAGCTTACCAGCAGTATTAGTCACAAATATTCACTCTTCCTTTCTATTGTCTGAATAGTGACTGTTTCCTCCAAGAGTCCACAGGTTAAAACTTGGTACTGAGTATGGTGGCACTGAGGTAATTGGACTTTCAAGAGCTAAGCTTAAAGAAAAGTCATTAGATGACTAGAGACAGCTATTGTAAATAACAAAGGTAATTCTTGTGGGACCCTGAGTTACTTCTCATGAGATGGAGTACAAGCATGAATTCACTCCCTGAGTCATTCTGTCTCTTTATCTGTATGTGATCTCTTTTGTCACAAGGCAGTAGAGTCACTGACATGCTTGCTAGGAACAACACTCTACTGTTTGGAGACTCAGTCTCCAAGAATGTCCATTAAATGAACCTCTTTGTAAAATACTCAACTTCAGGTTTGCAATAAGCAATGAAAAGCAATGATATACTTAAGACATCCTTCTTTTTTTTTTTTTTAAAGACATCCTTCTCTTGGTTTTTAGGATGTGTCAGTCTTGATTTTCCTCCTTTATCAATAAGTATTCCTTTCAGGCTTATGTTCATGTTCTTTACTCATGTGTTTCGCCTACAAACAATGGCAACCAAAGGTTTAACTCTTGTATCTTTTCTTTTCCAATTGCACTGGCTCTCACAGTGCTATGTATCTTTCATGATGATCTGACCCTGTCTCCTCACATATCTGCAGAAGGTATTTACAAACAGCTATTACGTGTACACACACACACACACACACACACACACACACACACACACACACACACACACTTGATTTCCTACTTAATCTCCGGCCCTGGATATTCAAAAGGTTCTTTTTGTTTTTTTAATTTATTCTTGTTACATCTCAATGGTTATCCCATCCCTTGTATCCTCCCATTCTTCCCTCCCTCCCATGTTCCCCTTATTCCCCTCCCCTATGTCTGTTCCTGAAGGGGATTACCTCCCCCTGTATATGCTTATAGGGTATCAAGTCTCTTCTTGGTAACCTGCTATCCTTCCTCTGAGTGCCACCAGGTCTCCCCCTCCAGGGGACATGGTCAAATGTGAGGCACCAGAGTACATGAGACAGTCATACCCCACTCTCCACTCAACTGTGGAGATTGTTCTGACCATTGGCTAGATCTGGGTAGGGGTTTAAAGTTTACTGCCTGTATTGTCCTTGGCTGGTGCCTTAGTTTGAGCGGGACCTCTGGGCCCAAATCTGCCTATCATAATATTCTACTTGTAGGTATTCAAAAGGTTCTTAAACACAACATAAACAACTGAGTTTCTGCTACTCCTCTTTCTATTGCTCAAAAATGCTCTGCATATGGCCCATCTCTTCTCAGGAAACAACAATGCTGTTCTTTTTGTGGCTCAGACCAAAAACCTAGGTATCATTCATGACTTTTCTTATTTCTTTTTTTTTTATTAATTTATTCTTGTTACATCTCTATGGTTATCCCATCCCTTGTATCCTCCCATTCTCCCCTCCCTCCCAGTTTCCCCTTATTCCCCTCCCCTATGACTGTTCCTGAGGGGGATTACCTCCCCCTGTATATGCTCATAGGGTATCAAGTCTCTTCTCGGTGACCTGCTGTCCTTCCTCTAAGTGCCACCAGGTCTCCCCCTCCAGGGGACATGGTCAAATGTGAGGCACCAGAGTACGTGAGAAAGTCATATCCCACTCTCCACTCAAGTGTGGAGACTGTTCTGACCATTGGCTAGATCTGGGTAGGGGTTTAAAGTTTACTGCCTGTATTGTCCTTGGCTGGTGCCTTAGTTTGAGCGGGACCCCTTGGCCCAAATCTGCCTATTATAATGTTCTACTTGTAGGTTTCTAGGACCCACTGGATCCTTCTACATTGCTATTCTCCCATGGTTTTCTCATCTAGAGTCCCAATAGGGTGTCCTCCACTCTGTCCCAGTTTCCTGGTTAATTAGTCTCTTCTCGGTGACCTGCTGTCCTTCCTCTGAGTGCCACTAGGTCTCCCCCACCAGGGAACATAGTCAAGAAAGACTCAAATGGTATATACTCACTTATATCTGCATACTAGCCCACGGGGCATGTCCCACGAAAGCCTTCCCTTACCAGGAAACTGGGATAGAGGGGAGGACATCCTATTGGGACTCTAGATGAGAGAACAATGGGAGAATAGCAATGTAGAAGGATCCAGTGGGTCCTAGAAACCTACAAGTAGAACATTATGATAGGCAGATTTGGGCCAAGGGGTCCCGCTCAAACTAAGGCCCTAGCCAAGGACAATACAGGCAGTAAACTTTAAACCCCTACCCAGATCTAGTCAATGGTCAGAACAGTCTCCACACTTGAGTGGAGTGTGGGATATGACTTTCTCATGTACTCTGGTGCCTCACATTTGACTTTTCTTATTTCTTTTTACCCCTTTTACATTCATTCTCTCTCTCTCTCTCTCTCTCTCTCTCTCTCTCTCTCTCTCTGTCTCTCTCTCTCCTCTGTGCATGTGTGTGTGCAGTGTGTGTATCTGTGTGTGTATACATATGTGTGGATGCATGTGGAATGCGAAAGAGGACATCAGTTCCCCTGGAACCTGTGAGCTGCTTGGCACACACTGAGAATCAAATTCTGATGCTCTGCAAGAGCAATAAGCACTCTTGCTTCTTTAGGACTTATTTAACTATCTCTGCCAGAGGCATAGCATCCATTGTAACTGTTAGAGTTTACTCCCTGCTATTAATTATGCTTTAGTACTTTCAACATTTGAATGACTAACAATAATCTACTTTGACTGGGGGTCGTAGCCCACACCTACAACCCAGCCCAGAGGAGAAAGAGAGAGATATGAGTCAGAATTTTAAAGCTATCCAGACCTGCAAGAGTGAGAATCTGTCAGAGAATCTGTCAGAGGCAGGAAGGGAGGTAAGGAGGGAAGGAGGGAGGGAAGGAGGAGAAGAAGATAACATCTTGGTTAAAATTACAAGGCATTAGATCTGTTGATGGCCAGGTACCAGACACTTTTGTGTGGTATTCCAAGCCTGGAGAAAGGATCAAGCTTTTAAAAGTAGGATATTTGAAGAAAACGAAGATAGAAACAAAATTTGATTCATTCGTGTTAGTTTGATTCTTCCTGCCTTTTAAAAGAAAAGAAAATATGCCTGGAAGAGAAAGAAGCTAACTAATCCCTCAGAAATCTGGGCTTGTCATCAGATGCTAATAAATTCTGCATTCTTCAGAATCTGATATCTAAGAAAAGTAGTTCAATCCGTTTTCCCATCAATTACCCAATACACTAACTTTCTAAAAGTTTAACTAATAAGCTTTTACATTGCTCCACAGCTAAGAGCTTTACAAATACTAACGTATTCAGTCCTCAAATAACCGCATGTGGTTAAAGTTTTCTGCCCATTTTATAGATGAATAAATAAGAGTCTTAACCTGGTTAAGTTACCTGTTTAAACATCTAGTTACTCATATAGGCTGATCCTTTTGTCTAAATTTTTTGTCACTAGACAAAAAGCCTTTTACTATAACATTTTATTATAAATATTTGTGAACTTACAAATTTATTTTACTTCTACAAGAAAAGCTCAGGTATCTGTCACTCACATCCCACGGCTGATATTTTCTATATTCTGTTGTATATCTACTCATTTATGTCTACCTCTGCTCATGCATCAATCCACGTATTTTATGTGGACTAAGGAAGCTCAAAGAGCCATGACACTTTGTCCCTAAGTCACCCACCATGCATATCCCTAACTGGGCTTTAATATTTGCCCATACTTCTTTTTATTTAAGGTAAATTTTACAGTAAAATATACAAATATAACATATTTCTTTCAGTGGATTTTGACCTACACTGTCTTTTAATTATTTTTACTGGGCAGATTTTCCTCATCCCATTAGACTTTGAACACTTTTCTTAACATAGAAGTATTTCATCTCTAACATGAGAATCAATACACAGATTAGCGTCTGGTTGAGTACAGGAAGGGCTCACCTGTCAGCTTTCAACTAGAAAAACAGTCCTGCTGAAGAGTCATAGTCCTAGTGGAACCAAGAGCTACTTTTATTTTTGTCTTTAAAACAATCCACTTAATGGAAGACATTCTATGTTAGAAAACCTCACAATTCCATCCATCCTTTTTCTTGCTAAAAATGAGGAACAGCCGTTTAACTAGGCTGCCACTTCTCTCTCTCTCTCTTTTTTTAAGTTTATTTATTTATTCCCTTTACATGTTGGTCATGTCCTCCTCCCTCATCATTTCCCAGTCACACCCCTCCCTTCTCTCTATCCCCCTCCCCTAGTCCTCAGAAAAGGGAAGCCGCCTTTCCCATCCACCCTAGCTCATCAAGTCACATCAAGACTAAACGCTTCCTCTTCCACCGTGGCCTGACAAGGAAGTACTGCCAGGGGGAAGGGACCAAAAAGCTGGCAACAGAGTCCATGTCAGAGAAAGCCCCCACTGCCCTTACTAAAGGACTCACATGAAGCCTGTGTTCCCCATGGGCTACATCTATGTAGAGGACCTAGGTCGCGATCATTCATAGGTCTTGGTTGATGCTTCAGTCTCAGAAAAGCCCCTCTGGGCCCTGGCTAGTTGGCTATGTTGGTCTTTTGCAGAACTGCTGTTATCTCCAGGTCCTTTCCTCCTTCCCCCCACCTTTCCACGAGACTCCCTAAATATCTCCAAATGTTTGGCTGTGAGTCTCAGCATCTGTTTTAAACTGCTGCTGGGTGGAGTCTCTCAGAAGACACGCCCTTACAGGGCTTCTGTCTGTAAGCATAGCAGAATATTGTTATTAATGTCAGAGATTGGCTCTCCCTCATGGGGTAGGTCTTGTGTTGGTCCAGGTATTGGTTGGACATTCCCTCAATCTCTGCTCTGTCTACTCTATCTTTATCCCTGCGCCTCTTTCAAGCTATCACAACCAAGAGTCCTGGCCTTTTGATATTCAGTGCAAGGTCTTTCCTGTGAAGCTCCAGAAAGATCCTTTTTAAAAACAACAAACAGACAAGCAAGCAAAAAAAAAAACAAAAAACAAAAAACAAAAAAACCTCAGTTTCACAACTGATATCATAAAACCAGAAGGAGGAGCGTGGAAGAGTGAAACGAGATCCTAAGATAGGGGAAATAATCATAATCACGTACATGAGACACTCCTGAGGAAGAGAAAGGAGAACGGAAGTGAAATGGCTTTCATTTACACTCGAATGCAAAGAAGGTACCAAGGTAGAACAGGAGGAGAGCAAGGAGAGGAAATAATTGTGAAGTATATATGAAAATACGGCAAACAAGCCACTGGGCAAAACCTCGGTTCTACCACAGACAGAATTCTGCCTAAAAATGGGCAAGCTTGGATGCTTGGCAGAGTCAATGGCCACACTCTGCCAAGACAGGGTAAGCAAGGCCTCAATAGTTCCCGCCTCACGAGTGTGTCTGTCAGATAGGCTGGACCAGAAGGGTGAGGATGATGCTCCAACATTACAGAGAGTGTTGAGTGACTGTTCAGGCAGCAAACTGTCTCTGTTGGGAAACTGCTAACCTGCACTCCTTGTCTATTCAGGTAATTAATTTTATTCCTTCTCAAGTCTCTGATGGGGTTGAAGACTAGATAGTATAGTTTTACAATTAAGCTTAGTGGTTTAGGGGTCAAGATGTTTTTAGGTCTAGAAAGATGTTTTAAGTTGATAATAAAGAGATATGGCAGATATTCATTTACATTCAGATTTTTAGACTCATCAAGATAGGAAAGATGTTTTCTTCAAGGCTGCCAAATACAAATAGTCAAAACACTATGAATGTAACATTTATACAATTCCTCATTGTTTCATGGTTCTTCTTGCTCTAAGAAGTATATTGTATATATGTGTAATAATATAAATGTATATGTAAAAAATAAAAAATAGTAAAAAAAAGAAAATGCTATAATAAAACTCATTACCTTAAATGCTAATTTTAAAAAAACCATTCAAAATCAATACTGTAAAATTGCATCTGACAGAAGTAAATGCATTTCTTTTCCCTTCTGAAAATAAAAATTATACAAAAACACTTCCATTTCTGCTTTAGAAATTAATTACAATTGGAGTTAAGGATTCTTACAGACATACACATCTTAATTAATAGGAACTAATTAATATCAATTTATTAATTAAATTAATTTATTTATATTGATTTAAATTAATTATAACTGTATTTACGGATTGTTATAGACATACAGATTTACTTTTAAAGTGAACTTAAAATTTACCTTTGCTTTAAGATTTACTTTTGCTCTTTTAAAAAATATCATTAATCCTCACAATAGATACTCAGGTTTCACATATAAGTAGCCAATGTTTGGAAAGGTTAGATAATAATCTACACCTGGCAAACTGTAACAACAGGATCTTCTAACTATTACTGCCACATATGCATCACCATATCCTTCAGCCCTGATGCCCTAGTCCTGTCAATCAGACATAGAGCTTGGGGATTTCATTTACTCTTTTGTGCTTGAATCCAGTTTCACATTGGTAGGTCAATAACCTTAATCAAATAGCTTGATTCTTTTTGTCCTTCAGCTTCCTCATTTGGGCAGTGGGGATGTTGGTAGTGCCCACAATGGGCTGCTCTAAGAAATAAATGCATTAACATGTGCAAGTTCCCAGAAATGTACCAGGCCCCAAGAGGCAAATACCCAATAAATATGCTATTTTGTAAATGTAACACATGCAAAACACTCTCCAGTTTATAGTCCCATCCATTCTTTGAGATGTTAACATAATATGATAAGATGATACATATTGGAGATGCCTTAACACACAGTTGCAAACACTTGAATAAAATGCCAAGTCCTCAAATGAAATAAAATGGAATGTTAGCACACCCCTTTCATTGCCATGTTGAATTCTGCTCTAATAGCCATTGTTCATAAAACACACATACGTACATATGCACGTGCATGTACACAAACGTACACGTACATACACACACACACGCACACACACATTATAATTTGGGTTATTACACTTGCTCAAAAAATAGTTTGAGTGTTAGTAAATTTTCAAAAGTTTATGTTTAAAAGGGCAATGTTTGAATTCTACCTTAAATTTTCTCAGGAAGGAATTAAGGATTTTATACTGAATATCAAAGAACAAGACTTCTATGGCTCTCTTAAAAAAATCATTTACCTTTGCCTCACATTTTTACATTATTTAGGATATCAATTCCACAGCATATTCTTCTGAATCTTAGACCAGGCTTCCTTCTATATGGAATGTGAGTTAGTTCACTCTCTGGCCCTTTCCCCAGCTTTCCCAAGCCATTGGCATCAATGACTCAATGGGGACTCTGGCTTATGCAACATGTGTGATGTTCAGCTGCCTACTTTAATATTTATTCCTAAAAAATCTCGACTCAACATCTTCTCAAACATTAGAACAACAAAGCCAAAGGGGGGCCTATGACCTCATTAAACCATATTATTTGCTTTATTTTTTATTAGTTAAGTTATTTATTTACTTTACAAACCAATAGCAGCTTCCTCCCGCTCCTCTCTTCCCAGTCCCTCCCTCTCACCTCACACCCCTGCCCCATCCATCCCTCCTCCCTTTCCCTGAAGAAAGGCAGAGGCCTCCCATGGATATCAACTAGCCTTGGCATATCAAGTTGGATATTAGGTGCATCTTCTTCTATCAAGGCTAGACAAGGCAGCCCAGTAAGGGGAAAGGGATCCTTAGGCAGGCAATGTAGTCAGAGACATCCCTTGTTCCCACTTTAGGAGTTCCACATGAAGACCAAACTGCACAACTGTTACATGTGTGCAGAGGGCGGAGGTCCATCCCATTCATGGTTCTTCCTTGGCAGTTCAGTCTCTATGAGCCCCTGTGGGCACTGGTTAGTTGATTCTGTAGGGTTTCTTGTGGTGTCCTTGACTCCTCTGGATCCTTCAATCCTTCCTCCCCATCTTCTGCAGGATTCCCCAAGCTCCATTTAATGTTCGGCTGTGTATCTCTCCATCAGTTTCCATCAGTTGCTCTGTGAAGCCTCTCTGATGGCATTTATGCTAGGCTCCTGTCTGCAAGTATAGCAGAATAGCATTAATAGTGTCAGGGTGTTGGGTGGCCCTTCCCTCAATTCAGCTCCATCTTTTACCCCTCAATAACTTGTAGGCAGGAAAATTGTGGATGTAGGTTTGGTAGCTGGGTTGGTACCCAATCCCTACATTGGAAGTCTTGACCACTTACAGGAGATGGACAGTTCAGGCTCCATATCCCCTATTACTTGGAATCGTAGCTGGGGTCATCCTCATAAATTCCTGGGAGTTTATGTTGTCCTAAGTTTCTAGCTCAGTCCAGAAATGCCTCTTAACCCAGCTGTCTCTCCTAGTACTCTCATCATTTTCCTCCATCTTTTCCCCACCTCATCCCTCTTGTTTCCGTTCTCACCCACATATATTAGTGTTAAGTTTCTCAGTGGATTCAAGATTTCTGTCCACAGAGTATGAAAACCCAAAGGGCTGATGCCAACTGGTTCAGCCCAGAGAACCCAGACTTTAGGATCTCATAAATTTATAGGAATCCAATCTTTAAAAGTTTTTTTTTTTTTTCGAGACATGGTTCCCCTGTGTAGCCTTGGTTTGCCTGGACTCCCTTTGTAGACCAGCCTGGCCTCAAACTCACAGTGGTCCACCTGCTTCTGCCTCCCTGGGAGCTGGAATTAAAGGTGTGCATCATCATACCTAGATTTAAAAGTTAATTCCACTATAGAAACTTCTTTTTTGTCATGATCTAAAATGTTATAATAACTTATCCCTGCTATAAATATCACCCATAAATCCAGAAAAGAAAAGGCATCAACATCGAAGGGATTATAAAGTCTGAATAATGATAGTCACTAAGATACATGCACATATGTGCCTATAGATATATGCATGTTGTATGTATATAAATGTATGCACAAATATCACTTTCTAATTTTACCATGGATTATATCAGTAAAATATTTAACTGATGTCTTGCAAGCACTTAGGAAAAGTTAGAATCATTTTTTAAAGGCAGAACATACCTTATAATCATATAAAGGGGGAGGAGGTTCCCCTCAGTCACAGTCATAGGGGAGGGGAATAGGGTGAAAGTGGGAGGGAAGGAGGGAGGAACTGGAGGATACAAGGGATGGGATAACAATTCAGATGTAATATAAATGAATTAATAAATAATAAAAAAAGAAAAATAAAATAAAATTCCTGTTGTGAGGGGAATAGGGTGAAAGCAGGAGGGAGGGAGGAATGGGAGGATACAAATGATGGGATAACAATTTAGTTGTATTCTGAATGAATTAATTAAATTATTTAATTTAATTAATAAATTAATAATAAAAATAATAAAATTCCAGTTTTGATACAAAAAAAATAAAAGCAGAACAACGTGAAAGAGTCGTTTATATATCTGTCAAACTCCAATACCACAGTTATTCACTCCTATGTCTTTTAAAACAGAACCTTTTGCTCCTTTCCAGAAAAACACCATCTTGGAACACTCCTCTTTTTACTGTTGATGTGGCCTTTGGTTTTGGTTTTGGTTTTGTATAGGATACAATTGATAAACAACTGCAGCCACTTGCCTAAGATCTCAAAATGACTTGTAGAAAGATATATCTCTCCTACTAGCAATTTCAGGTACCTTTTCACATCACATGCCTTGACATCACCAAATACCCCAAACCAAACCTTATAAAAAGCCTGGGATTTAACATTTTTTGTCAGTCAATGGGAATGACTTAGGGTAAATGGGAAAATACCACAAATGGCAGGACTTAGGTTTAGAGTTGATGGCTAGGACAGCTAACCATTTTTCCACTGGGCTTATGCTTGCTACTGGTGTTCTTATTGGGCCCAGTGGACAAGGTAGTCACAAACTCACTCCAAAATTCAGAAATAAAAATACAGTGTGCCAGTCTGAAAAAAATGATTTAATAGCTAAAATTAACAGTTTTCTTGCATCAGTTAGTTTGGGGCCCTTTTATTCTTGCCTTGCACCTTACAATAGTTTGGGATCAGAAACTATAATGACTAAAAGTTACCTGTGTTTCCTACCCTGGTCGATATGTAGATGCAAGTAAAAACTTGTCAAAAGAAGACTTGTTCTGACTTTTTCCTATATTATGTGACACATAATAAGAAAAATGTAATTAGGGTTTAGACACAAAGAAACAAATTATTGTGAATTTGTTGCTTGAAGGCAGTATACATACTTTCTAGAAGCTGAAGTTTTTCTCAGATAATAATATAGTTTGTTGCTTAACACAAAGTGAAAAGCTTCAGTGTTAAAAGGGTGATCAAGGTTTTGTGGGGTGTCAGTAGTGAAGAGAAAAGTGCAAGGAAATAGATGTCTGAAACAAAGAACCAGTTCCTAATAAACACAGAACGAGAGAACAGCAGTCAAGTCCAAAGAAATACAGCAGGGTCTCGTTCAGGCTTCTGCCAAGGAAAACTCTTCATTTGGACTAGCCACAAGCCACAGGGGTATGCCCCAAGTTCAGTGTCTTAGCATCAAAGAAGAGAAGAAATTGCATCAACTGATTTCAGAGCAAAATGTTACTTGAAAACCAAATGCAAAGATTCTCCAAGCCTCCAGGTCTTGCTTCAGTTTAAGAGAGTATCTTTGGGAACAGGATGTCATCATGTCAGAATCAATTGAATAAACTGGCCCCCTTGAGTTTTCTTCCACAATGGGCACAGAAGAGATATAAAACTGCTACCTATGAAACACTGAATCATTGAATGTATGGACCCTGTGACAATGCTTTCTCCATATGATGTTCCAAACGCACCTTTGAATATGCATATCTGTTAGGCCATTAATTGCTTAAATTCCCCAGTAGCTTCCTGTGTCAGAATCTCAACAGCAAGCCTTATTTTTATTTCCCCACCCTGCATAATCTGTTTAACCTTCTCTCTGATAATCCACCCATAAATAATTCCTGGATACCTAGTTTATGTCAGGAGCTGCTCTAGGCATTGGAACACTAACAGCATATGAATGGACGGGTCTCTTCTCCAAGAAATGGCATCCCCACACACCTTCCCATCACTATTTTGCAAGCCAAGTCTCTCTCTCTCTCTCTCTCTCTCTCTCTCTCTCTCTCTCTCTCTCTTTCTCATGCACGCACTGTTTGTAGTTATCCAGCTCTTTCACTCATGAGGTAGACTTTGTTCCTGATAAATTACTACAGATCCTCCAATCCTCATTTTGAACACTGCTTTGTCGAACTTATCTTTTCTCTTCTTTTGGATCAGGTCAGAGGCCAGCCATGTTTGTTCCACAGAATCATCATTTATGACCGCTATACTTTGTATGTATGAATATCCATCTGAATTTCCACCTAGGCCAGAAGTTGGCAACCATTCTCTGTAAATGGACAGATAGTAAATATGTTCTGCTCTTTAAGTTATTTGGTGTGTTACAATGCTTGACTTTGTCATTGTAGCACAAGAGCAACCATGAACAATACATGGGAATAAGTGTCCCAAGAATTGGCCCATAAGCCACAATTTGCCAACACCTAAACAATAAAGAGTGTAAATGATTCATACATGACTCTTCCAGTATGCTCACCATAAACTCCATGCTATTACTGTACACATGAAATGTGGCTATAGCAATTAAGAATCCAAGCCTCTATATTTTTAATTAGATAAGCTTAAATGCAACCAGCCATATATGGCTACTAATTGTGGTACTGGATATGAAACCTTGCATTGTGCCCTTATAACTCATTTGTATGTACTGGGATCTAGAAAAAGAGTTGGCACAGAGTAGACATTAACATGTACCTGTAGACAAATAAATAAATGGAAAATTCTCCATATACATATGTATGTATATATATATACATATAATCATATATACCTATATGTATATAGGTATATGCTTAATGGCCAAATCTCTTATTTATGTTTTACTCTTGTTAATACAGTTGATTAGCTAATACTCCTGAATACATCTTTCCCTCTACTCTTAAAATATGATTATTTTGGGTTCATGTTTCATCTCACTACTAAATATGAATTTCATGAGAATGGAAATTCTAAGATGATCTTCCTAAGTAATCTTTCCATGACTAACACTGACATTTAGTGAAGTCTTTTTAGCCACTAACAGTCACTGGAAGAGGAAGAGTCACATCCCAACGGCTACTTTAACTCTGAATTGTGTTCCGGTCTGTCATGTCTCAAGAGTCTAGCTTCATGTTTCATTTGGCTTCAATGCTGGTATGTGGAATTGAACATTTCAATTCAGATATGGATTTTCCAGCTTTATAGCCTGGGCCATGTGATTAATGCCCTGTATGTCTCTTAGTAGACAAAAATAAGTTTTAGGTTTTGGTCATAGTGGGTAGTATAGATGTTTTTCTGGAGGGATATATTGAGTCTCAAACTTCTTTTGAATCTTTCTTTTCCTTTTTTTTTTTTTTCATTGTTGTTGGTTTGTTTTGTTTTTCAAGACAAGGTTTCTCTGTGTAGCCTTGGCTGTCTCAGAACTTACTCTGTAGACCAGGCTGACCTCAAACTCACAGAGTTCCAACCGCCTCTGCCTCCTGAGTACTGCGGTTAAAGGCATATGCCCCCAGTGCTCAGGTTCTGGACATTCTAATCATAAATACAAATGTGATTTTGTTAATTAATAAATTTAATTTTATGGGTATATAGGAGAGAAAAGCACAGAGAATTAATGAAATATAGTTGGCATAATTTTGCTATTTTAAACTTTTATGTTTATTTTTAAAAACCAAAATGAAGTTTTAAAGGTTATCAGGCTCTGAACTTAGGACTTCATGTAAGCTAGCCATGCCCTGCATCTAAGCTATAGCCTTAGCCATGAAAAAGAAGGAGGAGGAGGAGGAGGAGGAGGAGGAGGAGGAGGAGGAGGAGGAGGAGGAGGAAGAGGAAGAGGAGGAGGAAGAGAAGGAAGAAGAAGAAGAGGAGGAGGAGGAAGATATTTGTCTTATTTGTACATGTTACAAAAACATTGAATTTCTTAGTATATAAGCCACTAAACCTTAATGCTGCAATCCAATCAAAATTTATTTCTCATATAAGACTCTACCACTCCACCCATTCTTTTAGGAATTGCAAATGCTTTTCAATCTTTAATACATCTCTTCTGAGGTTACTTTAGCTAGCAATATTAAAATGATAAGATAAAAGAGAATAGTGTATATGCTAGGTATAGAAATGGTACTTTGTTTTTTTACCTACTTCATATTAATTAGAATTCAGTCATACTTGTCAGCAAAGGATGTGAAATACGTAAAATCACTGTGATCGTTGAAAAAGAAATTAGGTTTCATAAATAGTCTTTACCATACTGACAATAGTAGTAAAATATTTCTAAACTGTTCATGAGAGACAACAAAAGTTACTTTTTATTTTAAATAAATTTAGGCTTTAAAGTAAACTTTATTTTAAAAATATAATTTGAATATAATAAAAATCACATGCCACAATTAACCAGACCCAAAGTCTATATATCTCAATAAATGTTTACCTAGTTAAAATACCCATGCCTAAGCTGTGAAGCCTCAAAGAATCTAACCAAATAATATATTTATGTATGTAGACAAATGTTCATATGGCTACAGTGTAACCTGTAGAAAAAAAAAAAGAAGAAAGGCTAAATATTAGGTGATGTGGAAGGACAGAATGCATGTATAGACATGAATTAATAAAGCAGATATAAAGCAATTTGTTTTTCTAGTTATAATGCTGCCATGATTTTTAAAGAAGATAAGTGGATAAAATATATTTGATAGTGAAAGTATAAAACCCAACTTAAGGTTTATAGTTTCAAAAGAAGGTATTATCTTTGCAAGCAATATTTTTGTAGTATGTTTATTAATAAATACAACTTTATTAAATGGCTTGTTGTCGATACTTTTGCTTTTTGTGTGTGTGGTGTTTAGGAATCAAACCCAGGTCCCAGTGTCCTAGGCATTTTGTAGTGTTTGTGGAACAGTACTGTAGTGCAGTATGATGAGATTAGGAAAGTTCTGTGTAGCAAGAATGTTTCTGAACATGAAGCCAGAACTAGTCATACGATATCAAGGGGCATCTGTGTGTAGATGAGGCTATGTGTGTGGAAATGAGGGAGAGATAGCAAGAATAACAATCAAGGTGGGTGGGGGAAGTAACAATTGTCACAGCATGAAAATGCTTGAGAACAGGTAGCATGTCCAATATGACATAAACATCGTTTAATGTTGCATAATGGTTAGAATGTGGAAAAGTAGGATCTGGCAGGGCATTAGCCTCTTGCTAAACAATTCAACTTAATGGTGAAAAGTAATTCCGCAAGACAGCTTCAGGCATGGCATGGGGAAGGTAGAAATCTACTGGACGTTAAATTGTTTTAGCTTTAATATGAGTATACTGCTTAAAAAGCTGATCTAATCAGGGAACAATGAAAGTGATAAAGATGCCTCCCCTGGCTCTCATTTCATGGCTGTTACACCCTGCAGTTCCCCAGGAGTTGGAAAAAAGGAGAGAACTCTTTCAAGCACCATATTGGTTTGCTATTATTTCTACAGGAGCACTTCGGGAATTATGGAACGAACACTGCATCAGTGTTAGCACTAAGACGTTACCTTTTGCAGGATAAACATTTAAGGACTTATGCTGTAACAAAGGGCGAAAGGGATGCCCATCTCCCCTAAAGCACTCATTTCATTCTTGGGCTCTGTCTCTCTGCCCATTTCTACATGCCCTTAATTTCTTGGTTCATCATTCAAACTCTTGATTCATTGTTCCCTGGCTGATGAAACATCCCCTCTCTCTTCTGCACAATGTTAGGACATCTTTCTCCAAATTCCCACAGCAACCTTAAATTTTCTCTGATATTTCTGACTCTTTCCACCTGGGTCCTGATGGAACATTAAATAACAAACACCTGTTGAGGCTTGGTTGACTTTAAAATACAATTAAAATAATAATAACAAAACATGACAGACATAACTGATGCTATTTTTGTATGGTATAAAATTTAAGTTGTATCCTACATTATCTTACATAATAAAATATCCTCCTGGCCTAACCTCCAGATTGTTGTCCACTCTTACCTCTACTCTAACCATCCTATTGGAGTCTACTAAATGAGAGGCTTTGCTTGGATTTTTATCAAGTGAAATATCTCTGTTTGGGATTTCTAGGCTGAAGAACTTTATTTGGGTTATTTTCCTAAGAGCTTTCTTCTGTTAATTGAAACCACAGATTTAAAAGTGGCAGATTTTTCTCTAACCTCTCTTGCTCCCAAATAATTGAGATGGAGAATATTTGATTTTTTTCAACAAGCTTCAATGCACAATAACGGAGCAGCTATTAATCTATTCTAATTATCTAAAATAATCAGACTATTTCCCTGCCAAAATCCCTAAGATAATTTCAGTTAGTACTGGTCTGCCTCTCTAATGATGGTCCCTGAACCCTCACCTCATGGACAAAATCCCCCCGCCCTCACTCTATCTCTTTTCCTGGAATCAGAAGTCCAACCCTATTCCCCCTCTGCCTAGCTTTTATTGACAGACAAATCATAAAATACATGAGGAGCAATGTTCAGGCAAATTGATGAGAGAGAATCTTAGAAGAAGCGTTACAATGCCATGTCCAGATTGCAACCAAATATAGGGGCAGAGAAATGAGCACTTGAATAATTCAAGGATAATCCTTACACAGTACGCAATAAAACTATGCCAACAATTCATACATTCTCCCAGTTATTGTTTCTCTTGTAATACTCACACTTTGCATTCACTTGCTTTTATTTATAAGTTCTACCAGTCATTATTTATCTTGTAATATCACTACTTTACGTTCACTTCTCCATCTTGATTTTTCTAATCCACAACTGCTAATCTCACTATATTTTGAGTGTACTGTCTTCTGGGCACCATCAAGTCCGCTGAAGGCACTGTCCACCTCTCCGTGCTGGCTAGGATGTAATGAGTTGCTTCTTTTGCTCTTCATCTTTATCACCAACAGTTTTACTATCACATTTCTGCTAGTAGATTTGTTTGCTTTACAACTTATTTAGATAGAAATAAGCATCTAAATACATAACCAAATATATCATCAAAATCGGGGGAGTTTTCAGACAATATTCTTATAATGTTTAATTCTGTGTTTCTATCTCCTTTCTTTTCTCTCAGATTAACCAAATGTTTCTGTTTTAAGTGGCATCTCACCTTTCCCCCCCGCCCCCGAAGCCCTGGTCACTTTCCTTTATTTTTCTTTAGGTCTGTGAGTTTGGGGGCTTTGGTTTTTAAAAATCCTATCTTAACATTTCCCGACTCTTTTGACTTCCTATTTAATTATACTGCCAATTTTCTATCTTGATTATCACACACCTTTCTGAAATAGTCTCCCTTTGTTGCCAACAGTAGCCTTGAATTCACAGTCCTTCTGCCTCCATCTCCCAGTTGCAGGGATGTGTCAGCAAGCCCACCTGTCCCTCTGTTTTATTCCCACTTCTCTATTGAGTGTTTGATTTGGTGAAACACTACTATCATGCTTTTTAAATTTCTTTCAGCATGTCTTCTTTTGGTATTTTGAACATAACTGTACCATGTATGTCTGTCCATCATGTTATTGTGACATTTACCTTTGCTTTCTGGTTTTTTTGTTTTGTTTGTTTATTTTTCTTTACGTTTGTTTTGTTGGTTTTTTTTTTTAAAGTTGGTTTTCAACTACTCACTGAAGTCACTTGCTTTTATCCCAAAGAGCTTTATTTTCCTTCTAAGATGCATAAATCTTTCCTAAGTCCAACGCCTGGGTCATTTCCTTGGGCAGTTTCTCTTGTCAACTCTTCCTTACGCTTTGTATAGGTTATGTTTTCCTATTTCTTTACCTAGCTCATGTTTTTTTATTAACTGAACATTTAAAATAATAATACATTGTTGCACTTCTGCATAAAAATCATACCCTGACCCAGAGTTTGTGTGTGTTTATCTGTGTGTGTGTGTCTTTGTGTGTACATTTGTGGGTCTGTGTGTGTATTCTTATGTGTATGTCTATATGTCTCTGTGTGTGTGTGTGTGTGTGTGTGTGTGTGTGTGTGTGTGTGTGTGTCTTGTGTTTCTGTGTGTTTGCTTGATTTAGTGGCTTCCCTGAACTACTTCCATAAGACTTCTGGTCTCAGAACACAAAGCTCTAACACTGCTCATATCTGCCTTTATATGTGCATTGGAATGAAAGTAGCTACAGAAACACTCCCCTATTTGTTATCTTTCCTGGCCATTCTGGTGAGCTACTGGTGCATCACTCTAAGCTGCTTTCTCCATACCTACCAGGCAGTTCTTTTATTGACCAATATTCCCACAAGGCACAAACTGCCCCATAACCTGATTCAATCAAAATCATGACTTTTTCATGGGTATATTTTTAAAGCCAGCCTTTGAGATTTGCCCCAAAAGGGCTCTTTACAGCTGTGCGCTTCCCTGGTTCTCTCTGGAAAACTGACACCTGCCTACAGTTTAGCTTGCAACTTGTGGAGCTACTGTTGTCTTCTACACTGCTTATCATTGAAGCTTCCATTTTAAAGATGTTATGGTCAAACTCTCCCCCTCAGTAAAGTCAATAAGCCCTTGTTTTATAGCCAACTGCAGAATAGTTCCTGTGTCTAGGGTTTTATGAGCAGTATTCTAAAATACAATAACCTCTAAAGGTCTTGGCTTTCCTTCTCTACTGTGGAAGTCATATCTGTCTAGTGAGGTAGGGTAAGGAGAATTGGGCTGCAACACTCACTGCAAAGCCCAGTGCAGTTTCCATCCTGAGAATGGGTAGTCAGTGGAAAAGGGCAACTCCCTGTCTCTTAGCCACATTTGCACGGAATTTAACCTCCATGAAGCAGCACTGGAGCTTGGTAAGAAGGCTGACAGATTGGCATCTCCTCCTGCCAGCTTGGAACTCAGCTAGGGAAGGAGAAGCCCCATTTTTATAGCCACGCCCACTCAGAGGGAAACTTTCTCCTGTTGAGAGGTGAAGTGAAAAAGTTGAAGGAGGGGTAGGCTATGGCTTACTACCAGAGACTTTCACTAGTCTTTGTGGGATATTCCATAGATTATCTTGAATAAGTACTACATCATCTTAATGTCCTTACAATTTCCAAAAACTTTGAAAATTTGTATTCTTTTGTTTATTTTCACCAGTTATTTTAATTATTCAAAGAATGTATGCAGTTCCCATGATACTATCACTCAAGAAGCTTTAATACTTTTAAATGTGTTCTTCAAATTTTTTTTATTAATTTATTCTTGTTACATCTCAATGGTGTTCTTCAAATTTTAAAGGTCAAAAGTTTAAAAATATAAATATCATAGTCTATTTTAATAATAAACATCTAATCTTTTATTTTCTTTGTGTTTTCAGCAAAAGAGGAAGCCACATTATTGGGATAAGTCCATCTCTCAGTCCTACCCAGCACCACCACTTTATACCATCATTTTAACTCACATGGGATATGCAATTGGAACCCTATTTGGCTATCTCAGAGACTTTATGAGAAAAAACGGAATAGAAAAATGCAACGCAGCTGTAGAGAGAAAAGAACAAAAAGTACGTATGTTTGCCTCTCTGGATCTGTGTCAGGATCTACCCTTCTTAAAAATAATGAGTCAGATAACTTGGTTTGGTTGTGTTTAATTTCTTGAGTTCTTTATATATTTTGCATATTAGCCCTTTGTCAGATGTTGGGTTGGTGAAGATCTTTCCCCGATCTGTAGGCTGTCTCTTTGTTCTGTTGACAGTGTCCTTTGCCTTACAGAAGCTTTTCAGTTTCCTGAGGTCCCATTTATTAATTGTTGATCTTAGAGCCTGAGCTATTGGTGTTCTGTTCGGAAAGCTGTCTCCTGTGTTAATGAGTTCAAGGCTCTTCTCCACTTTTTTCTAACAGATTTAGTGCGTCTGGTTTTATGTTGAGGTCTTTAATCTACTTGGACTTTAGTTTTGTGCAGGGTGATGCATATGGATCTACTTGCATTTTTCTACATGTAGACATCCAGTTAGACTAGCACCATTTGTTGAAGATGCTATCTTTTTTCCATTAAATGGATTTTGTTTCTTTGTCAAAAGTCAAATGTCCATAGATGAATTTACTTCTGGGTCTTCAATTTGATTCCATTGGCCAACTGGCCTATTTCTATGCCAGTACCATGCCATTTTTACTACTATTGCTCTACAGTACAGCTTGGGATCTGTGATGGAGTTGCCTCCAGAAGATCTTTTATTGTACAGGATTGTTCTAGCTATACTGGGTTTATTGTTTTTCCATATGAAGTTGAGAGTTGATCTTTTTAGGTCTGTAAAGAATTCTGTGGGTGTTTTGATAGAGATTGCATTGAATCTGTAGTTTGCTGTTGGAAAGATGGAAATTTTTACTATGTTGATCCAAAGAAGAAGAAGAAGAAGAAGAAGAAGAAGAAGAAGAAGAAGAAGAA
>OU015742.1:9945219-9991014 GCA_907169655.1 Acomys percivali | reverse complement strand
AAGAAGAAGAAGAAGAAGAAGAAGAAGAAGAAGAAGAAGAAGAAGAAGAAGAAGAAGAAGAGCAACAACAACAGAAACAATAATGACGAATCAGGCACAGAGCCTAGAAAGAAGGATGTCCAGGAACTTCTCAGCATAAAGTCCATTTATCTCCACTCACTAAGCTCTATGTGTCTCTGACTTATTTGTGGCCTTGTTTTTTCACAAACATTTATTGGAATACTATTAACTGCCACATACAGAAATAAACACTCCCTGTTCATTACCATGTTACATTTAGGCAATATTTCTATAACACATATGATAAAACACCATTGTAATGATGAATGAGCCAATGTGAAATATACCAATGAAAGCAAGGATACCTAGGAGGTACTATTCTAGACTTAGTATCATGTTTGCTCTATTCTAAAATAAGAATATGTATCTGAGTAAAATGTGACATTTTAATTTCAAATAGGTCAGGGTTTCTCAACATTTGCACTACTGGTATATCTTACTAAATGATTCCTCTGTTTGGAGAGGCCCGTGCATTGAAGAAATTCAAACAGCGTGCCTGATCTCCAGACACCAGAATTGCCATTAGCACTGACTGACTCACATAGTGATGATTAAGTCCCTCCATTTAGAAGAATTTACCTAGCTATTTTTTAAAATCTATTTTGCCTTGTTTCTCTATTGAGCTACAGAATAAATGGAAAGATATTCAGAGATCTATCATGTATGTATATATATATAGTTCTTTGAGAAAGTCATTTTGTTTATATTCACTCCCTTTACCAACTCATTTCTTTTTTTTTCCATTTTTTCAAATTTAATTTTATGAATTTATTCAGATTACAATTCAATTGTTATCCCATCACTTGTATCCTCCATTTCCTCCCTCCCTCCCGCTTTCATCTTATTCCACTCCCCTAGGTCCTATGACTGGCGGGGGGACTTCCTCCCCCACTTTATGGTCATAGGCTATCAAGTCTTATCTTGGTAGCCTGCTTATTCTTTCTTTGAGTGCCATCAGGCCTCCTCACCAAGAGGAGATGGTCAAATATGGAGCACCAGAGTTCATGTCAGAGTCAGTCCCTGCTCTCCACATAACTCTAGAGAATGCCCTGACTATTGGGTAGATCAGAGTAAGAGTTCGATGTTTACTACTTATATTGTCCTTAGTGCAATAGTTTTAGCAGAAACCCCTGGGCCCCGATCCACCCAAAACGGTGTTCTTCTTGTAGGTTTCTAGGACTCTCTAAGTCCTTATATTTCCCCATCTCCTATATTTCTCTTATCTAGAGTCTCAGTAGGATGTCTTCTCCTCACATCTATCCCAATTTCCTGCTAACTGGAAAAATATGGAACGCTTCATGATTTTGTGTGTCATCCTTGCGCAGGAGCCATGCTAATCTTCTCTGTATCATTCCAATTTTAGTATATGTGCTGCTGAAACTAGCACTAAAGCTATACTTACAAAACCATCTATTCTTTTTTTTTTTTTTTATTCTTGTTACATCTCTATGGTTATCCCATCCCTTGTATCCTCCCATTCTCCCCTACCTCCCATTTTCCCCTTATTCCCCTCCCCTATGACTGTTCCTCAGACGAATTACCTCCCTCTGTATATGCTCATAGGGTATCAAGTCTCTTCTCGGTGACCTGCTGTCCTTCCTCTGAGTACCAATAGGTCTCCCCCGCCAGGGGACATAGTCAAATGTGAGGCACCAGAGTACATGAGAAAGTCAAATCCCTCTCTCCACTCAAGTGTGGAGACTGTCCTGTCCATGGGCTAGATCAGGGTAGGGGTTTAAACTTTACCGCCTGTATTGTCCTTGGCTAGTGACTTAGTTTGAGCGGGACCCCATGACCCAAATCTGCCTATCATAATGTTCTACTTGTAGGTTTCTAGGACCGACTGGATCCTTCTACATTGCTATTCTCCCATTGTTCTCTCATCTAGAGTCCAAATAGGATGTCCTCCCCTCTGTCCCAGTTTCCTGGTAAGGGAAGGCTTTCATGGGACATGCCCATTGGGCTAGTATGCAGATATAAGTGAGTATATACCATTTGAGTCTTTCTGCTTCTGGGTTAACTCACTCATTATGATCATCTCTAGTTCAATCCATTTGTCCACAAATTTCGGGAATTCCTTGTTTTTAATAGCTGAGTAGTATTCCATAGTGTATATGAACCACAGTTTCTTTATCCATTCTTCTACTGAGGGACATTTAGGCTGTTTCCATGATCTGGCTATTATGAATAAGGCTGCTATGAACATGGTTGAGCAAATTTTCTTGCTGTGTGCTGGTGCATCTTCTGGGTATATTCCAAGGAGTGGAATAGCTGGGTCTTGAGGAAGCCCTATTCCCAGTTTTCTGAGATAGCACCAAATAGATGTCCAAAGTGGTTGTACTAGTTTGCATTCCCACCATAATGAAGGAGTGTTCCTCTCTCCCCACATCCTCTCCAGCATGTGGTGATCTAAGCCATTCTGATGGGTGTAAGATGGAATCTCAGAGTCGTTTTGATTTGCATTTCCCTGATGACTAAGGAGGTTGAGCATTTCTTTAAGTGTTTCTCAGCCATTTGATATTCTTCTGTTGAGAATTCTCTGTTTAGTTCCAAGCCCCATTTCTCAATTGGGTTATTTGGTTTGGTGGTGTTTAATTTCTTGAGTTCTTTATATATTTTGGATATTAGACCTTTGTCAGATGTAGTGTTGGTGAAGATCTTTTCCCAGTCTGTAGGCTGTCGCTTTGTTCTCTTGACGGTGTCTCTAGCCTTACAGAAGCTTCTCAGCCTCATGAGATCCCATTTATTAATTGTTGACATTAAGGCCTGGGCTGTTGGTGTTCTGTTCAGGAAGTTGTCTCCTGTGCCAATATGTTCCAGGCTCTTCCCCACTTTTTCTTCTAAGTGACTTAGTGTCTCTGGTTTTATGTTGAGGTCTTTAATCCACTTGGATTTGAGTTTTGTGCAAGGTGACAAATATGGGTCCAGTTGCATTTTTTTACACATAGACATCCAGTTAGACGAGCACCATTTGTTGAAGATGCTATCCTTTTTCCATTGAATGGATTTGGCTTCTTTGTCAAAAATCAAGTGACCATATGTGTGTGGATTCATATCTGGGTCTTCAATTCGATTCCATTGATCAACCAGCCTGTTGCTGTGCCAGTACCATGCTGTTTTAATTACAATTGCTTTATAGTACAATTTGAAATCAGGTATGGAGATTCCTCCACAGCACCTTTTATTGTACAAGATCGTTTATGCTATTCTGGGTTTTTTGTTTTTCCATATGAAGTTCAGAATTGAACTTTCAATGTCTTTAAAAAAATTGTGTAGGTATTTTGATAGGGATTGCACTGATTCTGTAGATTGCTTTTGGTAGGATGGCCATTTTTACTATGTTAATTCTCCCTATCCATGAGCAAGGAAGATCCTTCCATCTTCTCATGTCATCTTCAATCTCCTTCTTCAGAGTTTTGAAATTTTTTTCAAACAAGTCCTTCACTTGCTTAGTTAAAGTAACTCCTAGTTATTTTATATTGCTTGTGGCTAATGTGAAGGGTGTAGCTTTCCTAATTTCTTCCTCTGCAAGCTTGTCATTTGTGTATAGGAAGGCTACAGACTTTTTTGAGTTAATTTTGTATCCAGCCAAATTGCTGAAAGTATTTATCAGCTGTAGGAGTTCTCTGGTGGAATTTTGAGGGTCACTTATGTACACTATCATATCATCTGCAAATAGAGATAGTTTGACTTCCTCCTTTCCCATTTGGATACCCTTGATCTCCTTTTGTTGTCGTATTGCTCTGGCTAGAACTTCGAGTACTCTATTGAAGAGATATGGAGAGAGTGGGCAGCCTTGCCTTGTTCCCGATTTTAGAGGAATTTCCTTGAGTATCTCACCATTTACTTTGATTTTGGCTATTGGCTTGCTGTAGATAGCCTTTATTATGTTGAGGAAAGTGCCTTGTATCCCCGATCTCACTAAAACTTTAAACATGAATGGGTGTTGGATTTTATCAAATGCTTTCTCTGCATCTAAAGAGATGATCATGTGGTTTTTTATTTTCAATTTGTTTATATGGTGGATTACATTGATGGATTTCCGTATATTAAACCATCCCTGCATGCCTGGAATGAAGCCTACTTGGTCATGATGAATGATATCCTTTATGTGTTCTTGTATTCATTTTGCAAGAATTTTATTTAGTATTTTTGCATCGATGTTCATAAGAGAAATTGGTCTGAAGTTCTCTTTCTTTATTGAGTCTTTGTGAGGATTAGGTATCAACGTGACTATGGCCTCATAGAATGAATTTGGTAATGTTCCATCCAATTCTATGTTTTGGAGTAGCTTGAAGAGTATCGGTATTAGCTCATCTTGAAGGTCTGGTAGAATTCTGCACTGAAACCATCTGGCCCTGGGCTTTTTTTGGTTGGGAGACTATCAATGATTGCTTCTATTTCTGTAGGGGAAATGGGACTATTTAGCTTGTTTATCTGTTCTTCACTCAACTTAGGCAAGTGAAATTGATCAAGAAAGTCATCCATTTCCCTTAGATTTTCAAATTTTGTGGCATATATGCCTTCCAAGTAGGATCTTATGATTCTTTGTATTTCTTCAGTGTCTGTTGTTATGTCTCCCTTTTCATTTCTGATTTTGTTGATTTCAATACTGTCTCTCTGCCTTTTAGTTAGTTTGGCTAACGGTCTGTCTATCTTATTGATTTTCTCAAAGAACCAGCTCTTGGTTTTGTTGATTCTTTGGACTGTTTTCTAAGTTTCTAATTTGTTAATTTCAGCCCTGAGTTTGATTATTTCCAGACGTCTACTCCTTTTGGGTGTTTCTGCTTCTTTTTTTTCTAGGGCTTCCAGCTGTTTTGTTAAGTTGCTTATGTGCGATGTTTCCAATTTCTTTTTAAAGGCACTTAGTGCTATGAGTTTTCCTCTTAACACTGCTTTCAATGTATCCCACAAATTTGGGTATGTTGTTCCCTCATTTTCATTGAATTTCAGAAACTCCTTGATTTCTTTCTTTATTTCTTCCCTGACCCATGTGTCATTTAGCAGAGAGTTGTTTAGTTTCCACGTACATGTAGGCTTTTTGTAGTTTCTGTTGTTGTTGAATTGCAGCCTAAGAGCATGGTGATCTGATAGGATACAAGGTATTATTTCAATCCTCTTGTATCTGTTGAGGCCTGCTTTGTGACCTACGATGTGATCAGTTTTGGAGAAGGTTCCATGGGGTGCAGAGAAGAAGGTATATTCTTTCTTGTTTGGGTGAAAGGTTCTATAAATATCTGTTAGGTCCATTTGACCCATGGCATTGGTTAATGATGTTATTTCTCGACTTAGTTTCTGTTTCAATGACTTATCCTTCAGTGAGAGTGGGGTGTTGAAGTCTCCCACTATTATTGTGTGGTGATCGATGTGTGGTTTAAGTTTTTTTAGCAGATCTTTTACAAATGTGGGTGCCCTTGTATTAGGAGCATAGATGTTCAGAATTGTGATGTCATCTTGGTTGACTTTACCTTTGATGAGTATGAAGTGTCCTTCTGCATCCCTTTTGATTAATTTTGGTTGAAAGTCTATCTTGTTTGATATTAAAATGGCTACGCCTGCTTGCTTCTTGTGACCATTTGCTTGGAATATTTTTTTCCAACTTTTTACCCTGAGGTAATGCTTATCGTTATAGGTGAGATGTGTTTCTTGAATGCAGAAGAATGTTGGATCTTGTTTATGCACCCATTCAGTTAGTCTATGTCTTTTTATTGGAGAATTAAGACCATTGATTTCGAGAGATATTAACGACCAGTGACTGTTAAGAGTCTTAATTTTGATGTTGTTTCCAATCGAGTGTTTGTGTAGTTGTGTTTTCGCCATGGTATAGTTACTGTTTCCTGAGTAGTTTTGGTTGTAGCTTGACCCTTTGGGATGGAGTTTTCTTTCTAGTACCTTCTGTAAAGCTGGATTTGTGGATAAGTACTGTTTGAATTTGTTTTTGTCATGGAATATTTTGTTTTCTCCCTCAATGGTTATTGATAGTTTTGCTGGGTAAAGTAGTCTGGCCTGGCATCTGTGGTCTCTCAGGGTTTGCAGGATCTCTGTCCAGGCTCTTCTGGCTTTTATGGTCTCTGCTGAGAAGTCTGGTGTAATTCTGATAGGTTTGCCATTGAATGTTATTTGGCCCTTTTCCCTTGCAGCTTTTAATATTTTTTCTTTGTTCTGTATGTTTTGTGTTTTGATTATTATGTGACGGGCAGTTTTCCTTTTCTGGTCAATTCCATTTGGTGTTCTGTAGGCCTCTTGTATGTTTATTGGTATCTCTTTCTTTAGGTTGGGGAAATTTTCTTCTATGATTTTGTTGAGAATAGTTTCTGGACCTTGGAGTCTGATATCTTCTCTTTCTTCAATGCCTATTATCCTCAGATTTCTTCTTTTCATGGTGTCCTGAATTTCTTGGATGTTTTGTGTCAGGAGTTTTCCAGATTTGGCATTATCTTTAATGGTTGCTTCAAGATCTGTGATTGTATCTTCTAGACCTGAGATTCGTTCTTCCGTCTCTTGAATTCTGTTAGAAAAGCTCACCTCTGTGTTGCTCGCCTTCTTCTCTGAGGTCTCACGTTCTCGTTTTTCTTCTGTCTGTGTGTTTATCATTGAATCCATTTTCGTCTTCAGATCTTGAACTGATTTTTTTATTTCTTTCACCTCATTTTTTGTATATTCCTGAGTTTCTTCCATTGCCTCTTTATAGGTCTTCAGATCTTGAACCCTTTTATTTATTTCTTCCATCTGGTTATTTGCATTTTCCTGAAATTTTTCCAGTTCCACTCTATGTGCTTCTTTTATGTCTCTTACCTGTTTGGCTGCGTCTTCCTGTATTTCATTACGAATTTTACTTGTTTCCTCCATTAACATGCTCCTTATTAAGGATTTGAGGTAATTTTCTTGTATTTCCATTGTATTTGAGCTCTCTGGGTTGTTTTCTTTGGGATAGCTGGAAACTGGAGACGCCATGTTGTTTGGGGTTTTTTGCGTATGCTTTTATGCTGTCCTTTAGACATCTTGCCGGCTTTGTTTTCATTGAGTAGATTCCCGAGTTGGATGGAGGGTGTCTGATGATAGCTTCACTTGTTTTCTCACGGTTTCCGTATGTTGGAAGCTCTTATGTTTCACTGTTGTGGATGGCAGGAGGTTAGCCCTGGCGTTTTGGGCTCTCACAGCCAGTGATCTTCAGCTCCCCTGTGCTGTGGGTCCTGCAATCGTTCTGGGACTCTGGATGAGCGTTGGGTCAGGCCAAGGTATCCACAGCCTTCTGGGTTCCCTGCCAAGTCCAGCCAGGGACACTAGTCCCAAACCACCGTCCAAGCTCAGCTAGAATCTCAGGGCCTGACCCGTTGCCGAGCTTAGCTAGGAATTCTGGGCTCAAAATGCACACAGGGTCCAGCTAGAATTTTCGGGCTAGGACTGCGCACCAAGCTCAGCTATGGGTGTTTGGCCAAACTGCTTGCTGTGGTCAGTTATTGACTCATGCCCGAAACATCCGCGCAGCTCAGCCAGGCATTCTGGATTCAAACTGCACACTGTATCCAACCAGAGTCTGAGAGCTGGGACTGTGCCAAAGGCTCTACTAGAGACTCTGGGCCCAATCTGTCTGCCAAGCACGGTTAGGGACTGTGGCCCTAAGCTGCACGCCGAGCTCCACCAGAGTCTCTGGGGCAGAATTGTGCACCGAGCTCAGCCAGGGACTATGGACCCACACTGCACGCTGAATTCAGCCTGGGCCTACAGCCCTATACTGCGTGTATAGTCCAGCCAGAGTCTTTGGGCCGCCGAGCCTGTGTGCACAGCTCAGGAAGAATCTCTGGGCCTAGTCTGCCCGGCAAGTCCAGTTAGGGCCTCTGCGCTGAGTCTGCGTGCTGACCTCAGCCTGCGCCAGCGCCCTAAAACTGCCCTCTGAGGAGAGCTAATGTCTTGAGCAGATCTGCTCATTGATGTGCGCTAGCGCCTCCGGTGGGACTGAGCTCTCCGCCCAGCCTGTGTCACAGCAGGTGATCTGCGGCTGCGCTGAGAAGGCCCCTAGGTTGGAACTGAGCACTCTGCCCAGCCTGCGTCACAGCAGGTGAACTGCGGCTGCGCTGAGAAGGCGCCTAGGGTGGAACTGAGCACTCTGCTCAGCCTGTGTCACAGCAGGGGAGCCGTGGCTGCGCTGAGGTGGTGCCTAGGGTGGAACTGAGCTCTCTGCCCAGCCTACGTCACAGCCGGGGAGCCGTGGCTGCGCTAAGCTGTTGCCTTGGGCAGAATTGCCCGCTGCGCTGAGTCAGTGTCTCCACAGCACTGCACCCTGAGCTGTACCCGGGACTCTGGGGCTGAACTGTCCGCCGAGTCCAGCTTGGGTCACAAAGCACTACGCGACGCAAATCCTGTCCAGTGTCCCCTCTCCCACAGCAACTCCCACCAGCCACCACACTAACCGCCTCCACTAGATGGCTCTGAGCTGCAAACCTCAGTCGCTGCTGCTGGTGTCGCTGACACCGCCCGTGCCGCCGCTGCTCTGATCCGAGAAAATCCGCACTCCTCCCGTGTGTAGGGGCATGCAGGTCCTCCGCACCCTGGTCCTTCCGAACCGTGGAGCACTCCTGCTGCCGTGGTGTCGGGATCCTGGTGTTCCTGGCTCAGAAATCTGTGCAAATCCCCGAACTGTTCACTGGAGCTTCCAAACACGGTCCACACTGCTCACCGCCATCTTAGATCTTTACCAACTCATTTCTACCTCCCTCCATACATACTCAACTTTGTGCCCCGCCCTCGCTTTTAGTTGCTTTAACCCATTAAGTGTAATTTGCGATGTCCAAATATTTTTGGATGTGTGTCCTTTTACTGGGACATGGTCAACTTATCAGATGCTATACTCTTAAAGAAAACTGTCTAATTTCCAATGACTATTCTTTTTTGTGAGAATGAGCAATGTTGTATTCTAAACACCGTACTTGTGGTCCATAGCACACAGACCCCTTATAAGAAACCAGCTACAGGAAATAACTTCAGAAAGAGAGCACATTCATGAGTTGGCAATGGAGAAATTTGAATGTTTTCCTCAAAAAGCATAAATGGATGCTTGTATTACCCTCCTTTCCCCCTTTCATAACCAAATATAAGAACTCATTAACTCAACTTTTGTTTTCTTACACAAATGCCCTCAAATTGATTCCAAATCATAAAGGCTTTTTTATTTGCCTAAATAAGAATACTTGCCTGCCATAAGTTCAGATTTAACCACTTGGTGCTGAGTTGGTGGCATTGTTTCTTGAGGTTTACAAGGTAAAGCCTTACTTAAGGAAGTATGTTACTTTGGGGCAGGCTTTGGGAGCTTAAAGCCTTACCCTACTTCCTGTTTCCTCTCCCCACTCTCTTTTTGTAGGTCAAGATGTGAGTGTGCAGCTTCCTGTTTTTGCTGTGGTATCTGCCACTTGCTGCTAGGTCTCTCTGCCATGATGGAAGTTTAGCCCTCTGCACCCATAAGCAAATTCAACTCTCCATTTCTTAAATTGCCTTAGCTGTGGTGTTTTGTTACTATAACAGAAGAGTAAGTAATTCAGCTTGAATAATCCCTTTTCCCTATACTGACAAGGAAAAGGAATACAGAGTTCCAAACCATACTCTATGATTACAAAACAGGCTTAGAGCTCTTGGTAAAATTGTCAGAAGACTCTAGAAAGGAAAAATACAACATAGACAGCCACAGATTCTAAAATTTTTGCCTGACTTCTCCATTTTCCTCTTCATTTTTGAGTACTTTCAAAAAGTTTCTCTGGTTGCCTGTCTTTTTAATTCAAAACAACTTAGAATTGAAACATAAAGACCTTGGAAATGACTATCACAATAAAAAATCTAACAAGTCAACTTAGTAAAATACAGGACTTTTCAGCAGGTGTAATTATTGAAAACTTTCAAAACATCAAGCACAAATTCTGCCACTCTATATCTCTCAAGTACCAATGATCCTGCTATCCAAGCACCTCTGTGAGATCTGGCATATAATATGACACAAGCTTGGTGTAAAACTCTGTAGTTGAAACACTGTCTCTATGGTACATCTAAATAGTGTTGATTCCTGATCAAGTATATCACAGACATCTCTGGCTGCACTCACCTGAAGCAGAGAAGATTCAACAAATGGCAACTGTATAAAAATGTAAATGGATATTCACTTTTATATGAGTTATAATTTGTCCTGAGTCATCTATGTTATGGATCCTGAAACAACTGCAAGACAGTCTCAAAGAGGCTTTCCCCTAAGCAGTATGAATGATAGGGTCCATTAGAGTATGGCAGATGGCTCAGGCACTGATCTTTCTGTATGGGCCTATGAGGGTCTAGAGAGATTCTTGGGGTGTTCATGATCTCAAGTTATATTACAGTGTTATAGTAATAACTGCATGTCACTGAAATAAAATTGAATTGAATTGAAATTAGCCTTCAGTTTTTGAGATAGTAATATTAGACTAGTGCTTTATAACCCTGGTTATTCATTGAAATCAATGGCGTTTAATAGAAAAATGATGCCTGGGCCTAATGCAAGCACCCCCCTGATTTAACTACTTGAGGTAAAGCCTAGATAAAGAGGTATATACAAATGTGCTGGATATAGAAGCATACTCTGCGACCAAAGCTGTGAGCCATACTTCAGAACACTGCTTCTCAAGTTTGTGATGGATACAAATTAAAGGATGGTATTCATAATCTAATGAAGATTCCATAGTACAAAGATCCCTTATTTCTAAAAATGATCACAAGAGAAGCCAATGCCTGTTATTCCAGAAGCTCTCCCTTGGAAGTTCAGCCATTACCTGTACTCAGATGGTGGCAGTACTATCTTTTATTGTCCCTGGCTGCTCCTCTCCTTTCACATGTCCATCTAGGGATCATCTGTTCCTTGAATGATGGTCCATAGTCTATAAAGCTCACTCCTGCCTCAACTGTCACTGTAAAACCAATAGCCAGTCAGCAAGATGGCCCATCAGGTAAAGGTCTACAATACTCATTGACCAATGTGTCTATTTTTATTTCAGTGACATGCAGTTATTACTATAACTCTGTAATATAACTTGAGATCATGAACACTCCAGCAGTGTTCTCACTGTTCAGAATTCTTTTGGTTATTCTGGGATTTTTGTGTTTCCATGTAAAATTTAAGACTTTTTTCTATTTATAGGGAAAATTGCATTGGAATCTTGGTGGGAATTGTATTCAATATCTAAATTGCTTTTGGTATAAGGGCCATTTTTACAATAATAACCCCAATTCATAAACATGAGCGGTCTTTCCCTTTTCTATATATCTTCTTATATTTTTCTTCAATGTCTTAAAGTTTTTATTATTCTAGTCTTTCACTTACTTAATTAGATTTATTCTAAGATTTTTTTCTAGATTATTATAAATGGGATTTTTCCTGATTCCATTCTCATCAGTATGTGAAAGCTACTGACATTTTATATTAATTATATATCCTGTTACTTTTCTGAATGTACTTAGCAGTTGTATAAATTATGCAGTAGAGTCTCTACGGTCTTTTATGTATAGAACCATATCATCTGTAAATATAGTTTTTCCTCATTCTTTTCTATTATATGCACTTCATCTCTTTCTTCTTTTGTAGAGAGAACATTAAAGATCTTTTTCTCTGGACGGCATATTCTCTGTTTTTTCTCTAGAGTCAACTCAAGGAGTGAGTAGTCAGATCAATAGCACAAAGATCTTCCACAATGGTGTTCCCATGATCATTTCTCGGGAAACTAACTCCATACTTTGAAGAAGAGCAGAGATAATGATGATGACAATGAAAAAGCTCATTTCCAATTATCCAGTACATCCCTCATTGACTGGAGGATAAAGTTTAATTTCAGCCAGCTGTATAAGTCTTCTTCATCTATACCTAGGCAGCACAGTGTATCCATATTGTAGGAGAAGCCAGAGGGTGTTCAGAGGACACATGAATAATGACATTGGCTTTGACTTTGAATGACGTGGATTCTGAACAAAGGACAACATGGTATATCAGATGGCTTATTCTTAGTCATTCTTCTCAAATGCTCTCTGTATTTCTATCTAGAAAACATGCCTACTCACATTTGTAGCCTTCGGAATTATTTAGAATTATTATTCATAGCCTCGTTCTACCTGAATGCCACCTACAAGGTTCTTTTTCCGTAAAGTCTCCCCAATTCCTGCAGCAAGTTGTGATTCTCTCTCCTGTTCCAATTCTGTGAATGCACAAAAGCACTTGGCTCAGGTCACAGTTACAGGTTTTGTGTTTTCTGCCTAACATCAACTATTAGAAGCCAAATGATAAAAGCCATAGATGTTCTGATGTGAACCTCAGCTCATCTGAAGATTGTCACATTCATGGGTGACATTTTGTAAAGGACCATAGGCTGCTGTCTCTGCCGCAAGAGAAGGCTGGTCTCTTCACAACCTTGTCAGCTCAGTTCCTGGCCCTCAGCATGTCATGGTTGACTACCTGCCAATAGCAGTGTTCCAATGGGTCTTCATTCAAATCCTTTTCTCAAATCAATATCAAGTTTCTCATGATAAGTGAGGGCACCTAACATAGTCCACATCCACCCATCCTTCTAAAAGCACAATTTATGAGTATATTTAGATTTTTTAAAAGCAATACTAATATCTCAACTATTTTTCCAACTGAATTGCTTGAACATCAATACATTCCAATCCTATTGCTGGAATAACACCTTATGGATAGGCAAAAATCCTTTTTGTCTTTGTCACTTTTTCATGAATTGAGATAGCATCTTTATTATCCTTTATTACTTGCCTGCACTGGGGACTAAATATATGACCTCATATATAATGTCTACCACAGAGATACTTTGCCAGCCACTCAGTTTTACTTTTGTTTTTCTGGTAGAGTCACATTAAATTGCCAAGGCTAGTCTTGAAATTACTTTGTAAGCCTAAGCAGGCTTTGAATTTGCAATCTTTCTTTTTTTAATGTTTTTATTTTTTATTAATTAAACATTTTTACATATACATTTATAATATTACACATATATACACTGAACTACCTATAGCAAGAAGAACCATAACATAATCAGGAATTATATAAATGTTACATTCATAGTGTTTTGACTATTTGTATTTGACAGCTTTAAAGAAAACATCTTTCCTATCTTGGTGCATCTAAAATTCTAAATATAAATCAATCTCTATCACATCCTGTTAAAAAAAATCTCTCTAGACCTAAAAACATCTTCACCCCTAAACAAGTAAGCTTCATTGTAAAACTAAGCTACCTGGTTTTCAACTCCATTAGAAACGTAAGAAGGACAAAACTTGATTACCCGGGTATGCCAGGAGTGCAGGTTAGTAGCTTTCTAAATGAGAAGATGACAGACAGTTTGCTGACTGAATAGTCACCCAAAACTATCTCTAATGTCGGAGCATCTTCTTCAACCTTCTGGTCCAATATATCTGACAGACATATTTGTGAGGCAGGAAATTATCCTGTCTTGGTAGAGTTTTGCCATCTACTCTGCCTGCATCCAAGCTTGCCCTTTTTTTAGGCAGAATTCTGTCAATTAGCCACATAATACAGGATAACTACACTACAACACAGAGACTGAAACATCAAATAAGAGCCATGTATGATGTGGACCTAGACCCTCTGCTCAGTGTAGCAGCACAGTCTTCTTGTGGATCCCAAAATGTGGAGAGTAGGGATCACTTCAGACATCCAGTCTAGCCTGAACTTAGTTCACTTCCCCATGGCAGAATGACCTTGCCAGACTACAGAGGAAGAGGTTACAGGTAGTACAGATGAGACTTGATAGGCTGAGGTCAGATGTTAGGGGAGGAGGGCTCTCCTTTTGGAGGACTAAGGGAGGGAAGGAGGGAGGGGGAATCAGGAATGAGGATACAATCGGGATGTGAAAAATTTAAACTGCAAAACAAGTAGGCAACTTATGTTATTAATCCCACTATATGGGAATAGCTCTGAGACTGGCTGAGACATGAATGTCTAGGCGTAGACAATGCTTGTTGGCTATAGAATTGGATGTCATTCTTCATATGGCATGAATGAAAATTTACAGATGTCTTTTTTTTCTGCTCATACAGAGAGCAGAAAACCAGCCTTAATTATTCTATGCATCACACACACCTTATACACTTCATAATTTTAGGACTGTATAATGCTTGTGAGAAATTATTTGCTGTCAGAACAAAAGAACTGGACACTGACATTGAATCAGACCTGACAGGATGCATTCCTCTCAGCATGCTGGACACTGACATCCTGTATCCTGAATTTGTAAGCTTTCTAGCTTGGCCTCCTAAGTAGCTAAGATTAGAGACACATGTGCCACAGAGCCCACATTTTTCCTTTGATATGTAAAGGCAGTTGTTTAGACATGGAGACCCCATGGTTTTGTGAGTTTCATTTGCTCCCCCATGCGTCTACCCTTGCTCAAAAAAAAAAAAAGACCTCTTTGTTGATTAACCAGGTTCTTCCATTTCTCTCAGATTTCAATTGCAAATAAGATCTTTTTTAAAAAGAAAAGCAAGAAAGACCAAAGCTAACCTTCTACGTCTACTTCTATCATAACAGGATTTTGTGCCACTGTATCAGGACTTCGAGAACTTTTTTAAGAGGAATCTGTACATGAGAATCAGGGACAACTGGAATCACACCATCTGCAGCGCCCCGGAGCCCTACTTTGATGTAATGGAGAAAGTCTCTGATGACTATAACTGGACATTCAGGTGAAGCAGCCAGCTGGAATGGCTTGACGAGTAAAGTCTCTTTCATGGGCATTTTAGCATGGATACAAGGTTACAGATCTGAGAGTCTTAATGTGTAGACGAGGCTGATCTTCCACTACTCAGCCCTTTGCAATTTCTCATGATGTGATGGAAGAAAGATAATGAAGTTTTCAAAGTGGTTTCCTTACACTTTAACATTATAATTAAGGCAGAGCCTGTGTAATCAGCAGATATACAGCACACAGAGCCAACCTTGAAAAGTGTTTGTCAAATCTCTTGTTAAATACTTCCTTCCTGTTTGTTCAATGATAGAATCAGTGGTGGCTTTTTCCTTTAGAAGGTTTTGCAGCACTTTCAACCATAACTTGGGTGTCATAAAAGCAGGCATTCAGGGAAACCCAGTGCCTACTATTACAGTGGGGGCAAGGACCTTTCACTAATGCTGTGCCTCACTATCAGGTTATATTCTTCAAATTAAAAAAAAAGAACACTTTATGTCAAGAACAGTACAAGATAAAATGGAAAAGAATATAAGGCAGCAAAATATTGAATTAGATACGCCCATGTCTTCACTTCCTCATCTTCCTACAGGCATACTGGAAGAGTTATCAAAAACGTCATCAACATGGCCTCCTACAACTACCTTGGGCTTGCAGTCAAATATGATGAGTCGATGAAGACAGTTAAGGATAGTTTAGAAACATATGGTGTGGGTGTGGCCAGCACCAGATGTGAAATGGGTAAGTGCATGGATTAATTAGGAATTTTGTCCTTTTGAGTCTCAGATTCATGGTAATACACATTAAATTAGGATTGTGTTGAGGTCGTGTACCTCAAATAAATGTAACAAAATTGAAGAAGAGGGAAGAGGAAGAAGAAGAGGGAGAAGAAGAAGAAGAAGAAGAAGAAGAAGAAGAAGAAGAAGAAGGAGAAGGAGAAGGAGAAGGAGAAGGAGAAGGAGAAGGAGAAGAAGGAAAAGAAGAAGAAGAAGAAGAAGAAGAAGAAGAAGAAGAAGAAGAAGAAGAAGAAGAAGAAGAAGAAGAAGAAGAAGAAGAAAGGGTTATATAACCATTTTTATACATCACCCATCTACTTTTGCCACAGAGTTTTTTAAGTATCTGCTTAATTATTCTGAACAGGTCGAAATGGATCGTTCATAACCAGACTTCTATAATATCAACTATCATGCCTCCTTCAGGACATCCTTTTTCTTTTCTTTCCCTCATTTTTTTCCTAATGACATTCATCACTGATTAAAATAATCTTGCTGTTGTGTGTGCATATGCATGTCTCTACTGCACAAATGTAGATATCCTGAGCAGAGAGATTGGTTTTGTGGAATGCTGTGGTAAATGAATGGATAGATGGGTGGATGCATGCATGCATGAATGAATGAATGAATGAATGATGGGTAGGGGAATTACTGAATATGCAAAACAGAGCAGACTATTTTCTTCTCTTTCAGAAAATTAAACTACTTTTTTCTCATAAAAGAGGTAGAATTGATAGGGATGCAATTATACTTCAGACAAAAACATAATGCATACTTGCTCTTGCAAAATGTTTTACAACATCATGTTGGGTTTTGTTTTTTACTCCTTTTTTTCTTTATTTTTAAATTTATTTATTTATTCACTTTACATCCTAAGCATAGCCACCCTCCCTCCTTCTTCTCCCAATCCCACTGCCTTCCCTACCCCTCAGAAAAGGAGCCCTCCCACACACCTACCCACCCCAGCACACCAAGGCACATGCATCAGGACTGAACACATCCTCTTCCCCTGTGTGGAAATAACAAAAAGCATGTAACAGACTCGTCCTCAGGGACAACAAGAACTCATCACAACTTGATGATTTGTCCACCCTTAAAAAAGAGAAAAAAAAAAAAAAGACATGGTGGTGGCACATGCCTTTTATACCAGCACTTGGGAGGCAGAGGTAAGTGGATCTCTGTGAGTTTAAAGGCCAGCCTGGTCTACAAAGTGAGTTCCAGGACAGCCAGAGCTACACAGAGAAACTTTGTCTCTGTGTAAAATAAAAGAAAGAAAAAGAAAGAAAGAAAGAAAGAAAGAAAGAAAGAAAGAAAGAAAGAAAAGGGGGTTTGAAAACCTGCTTAGTTTAAGCAAGTGCCACTTAGGAACATTTCTTCAACTATAATTGCAGCTTTGAGGTATAGCCATCAATGCTTTCATTTCTCAAGTCATCAAAATGAGCACATTACATTACTTAAGACTCAACAAAAAATAAAATAAAAGGATGACTTAGATGCATATTTCCATCTAAAATTTCATTTGTGATGCTCACATCATTAGTATTAGGCAACTTTGCTGGAGCCTCTTTGTGTTCAGTGTAAGAACACCGCCCTTTGCCCCTAGTCTGTAGATAATCATCCTTCCCTGTACCATGGCTTCCTGGCTGGTCCTGTACTATCATTCACTTCAGTTATCACGACATTTTTTCATGTTTTTTGCCAAGTGACTTGAAGCTAAATAGGAAAGATATAGTTTCATTAATTCAGGCGTCTGAAGAAATAGCTGGGTTGGAACAGCAAAAGGTAGAAACCAAAGCATATTTTAAATAAATATTAACTTAAGATGTTCAAGCTTCTCAGGTAATGAGTAGTTTCTAAAGAATTGTTAGCAAGAAGATATCTTTTTTTTTTTTTTTGGAATGACTTCTAGGGGGGTAGGCTAGGGGTGTAGTTCAGTGGCAGTACTTTCCTAGAGTGCATAAGACCTATTAAAGATTTTTTAGTGAACACAATTTTATATAAACCAATGCTGAAAACGTGTTTTAAAACAATTGGCCTCATTATATAAGTTACAAAGATTCTCATTCCAATTATTTTACTTATATAGCAAACCCCTTCTTCTTTTTATAAATTCTGATTAATAACATGCCACTGCCTTACTCTCAGCTCTCTTTATTGTTCTTTAAGGGTCCTTATAAGGAGAAGGATACTCTCAGAGTAATTGTTTGGGAATAAAAAAGTAAAAATATATCTTGGTATCTGAAAGCCTTTTGCCAATTTCCTGAGACATAATAGATTTCTGACATGTAACTGGCCTTCCTTTGGCAGCACTAGGAATTATTCCCAAGGCAGTTTCAACTTGCACAGATATCTCCAAAAGTGTAGAGACTGCCCCTATAGGTTCAACAGAGCCAAGCAAGTACAATACATCAATGCAACATGCCAATAATTTTTTTCATCAGCACAGTCTGTGCCCCAAAAGTGACACCTGGAATGACTAAGTCGAGATTCACAAAAGTTGATAATTTGCAGATAAATTTCTTCCTCCTGACTTGAGAGGATAAAACACGCAGTCCAGGCATATTGTTAATGACACGCCATTCAAAATTTCTAGAGTCCATGTGCTGAAAAATCAAAATTAAGACTAATTCAGGTATCACTGAAGAGAGCATTGCATTATACTATATTTCTCCTAGCTAAAACCAGAGGCCTAATTACCTGAGCATCACTAAGTAACCCAGGGCCTCTCTGATCTGTACTCGTGGAAGTTAAGAGTAATGTTTCCAGCTTTACTAATTTGACAAAAAGAATAAGAATTTGTGATATGGGAAGAGTATATGAAATTATAATTCTGGTATCCATAAATAAAGTTTCACCCACCACTACCTCTCTTCAACTCCTAGTGCCCTCACCTGAACTCACTCATGGCTTATGTCTACTTGAGTCAGGAGGAAAGTCATCAGGGATACAAGTGACAGCAAATATTGGCCTGGGTGTGGTGAAGAGGGAACATTGATGCGCTGTTGGTGAGGGTGTAAACTAGTGCAGCCACTTTGGATATCAGTCTGGAGGTTTCTATGAGAGCTAGGACTCAAACTACCCTAAAACCTAGCTTGCCACTCCTGAGTATGCCAAAGAACATTGTATCTTACTACAGAGATACTTGTAGATCTATGTTCACTGTTGCTCTATTTCCAATTGTGGAATCAATTTATATCCATTAACTGATTGATAGATAGATAGATTGATTGCTAGATAGATAATGAAGTGTAGAATGTATAGATAATAGAATTCCACTTGGATGTAAAGACAAACAAAATCATAAAATGTTCAGGGAAAAATTATACTGAGTGGAGTAACCTAGTCTTAAAAAGATAAGCATCACATGTTATCTCTCATATGGAACCCAGATTTAAATCTCTGGTTTTATATATGTAATTTGGTGTACATAGAGAAACCTATGGGACCTTGGGGGGATAGTGGTTAAGAAAATGGACAGATTAAAATACAGGTAAAATGAAGATAGAATCACAGAGGTAGAAATCATGAAAAGGAAGGTGAGAAAATGAGGAAGTAGGGAAGACTTAACAACAACGAAGGTATATAAAAAAAAGCTACACAGAAGTTTACATCTTGATTATAGAACACAGGTGAAATGAAAGAACAGTTGGAAATACTCCAGGGTTAGAGGGTTAAGTGCATATGGGGGTTGGAAGGTAGGAGAGAAAGAGGGATGGAGGCGAGTTGCCCAAAACTAAGAAGAAGCTTAAGGGAAGCCGTTAGTTAATAAGCCACATTTTTTGCCAATCTATTTTTATTTATTTAATTAATTTATTCAGATTATATGCAATTGTTATCCCATCCCTTGTATCCACTCATTCTTCCCTCTCTCTCTCTCTCTCTCTCTCTCTCTCTCTCTCTCTCTCTCTCTCTTTCTCTTTCTCTCTCTCTCCCTCTCTCTTTCACCCAATTCCCCTCCCCTATGTCAGTGACCGAGAGGGACCTCCTCCCCCACTATATGGTCATAGGCTATCAAGTCTTATCTTGGTAGCCTGTCTATCCTTTCTCTGAGTGTCACCAGGCCTTCCCACCAACGGGAAGTGGTCAAATATGGGGCATCAGAGTTTGTGTCAGAGTCAGTTCCCACTCTCCACTCAAGTGTGGAGAATGTCCAGTCCATAGGCTAGATGCAAGTAGGGGTTCACTGCTTACTGCATGTATTGTCCATGGTTGGTGCAGTAGTTTGAGCAGAACCCCAGGGCCTAGTTCTGCCCATCCTGATGTTCTTCTTATAGGTTTCTAGGACTCCTTGGATCCTTCTATTTCTCCATTCTCCCATACTTCTCTCATCTAGAGTCCCAATAGGATGTACTCACATCTATACCAATCTCCTGGTAGGTGAAGACTTTCATGGAACATGCCTCTTGGGCTAGTGTCCAATTATAACTGAGTATATACCCTGTGAGTCTTTCTGCTTCTGGGTTAACTCACTCAGTATGATCGCTTCTACTTCCATCCATTCATCCACAAATTTCTGGATTTCCTTGTTTTTTATAGCTGAGTAGTAGTCCATAGTGTAAATGTACCACAGTTTCTTTATCCATTCTTTGACTGAGAGACATTTAGGCTGTTTCCAGGTTCTGGATATTATGAATAAGGCTGCTATGAACATGGTTGAGCATATGTCCTTGCTGTGTGCTGGAGTGTCTTCTGAGTATAATCCAAGGAATGGAATAGCTGGGTCTTGAGGAAGCCCTATTCCCAGTTTTCTGAGATAGCACCAGATAGATGTCCAAAGTGGTTGTACAAGTTTGTACTCCCACCAGCAATGAAGGAGTATTCCCTTTTCTCCACATCCTTGCCAGCATGTGGTATCGCTTGAGTTTTTGATCTTAGCCATTCTGATGGGTGTAAATGGAATCTCAGAGTCATTTTGATTTGCATTTCTCTGATGACTAAAGATGTTGAGCATTTCTTTAAGTGTTTCTTAGCCATTTAATATTCCTCTGTTGAGAATTCTCTGTTTAGTTCTGAGCCTCATTTCTCAACTGGGTTATTTGGTTTGATGTGTTTAATTTCTTGAGTTCTTTATATATTTTGGATATTAGACCTATGTCAGTTGTCATTTTGTTCTATTGACAGTGTTTCTTGCCTTACAGAAGCTTCTCAGCCTCATGAGGTCCCATTTATTAATTGTTGACCTTAAGGTCTGGGCTGTTGGTGTTCTGTTCAGGAAGTTGTCTCCTGAGCCTATGTGTTCCAAGTTCTTCCCCACTTTTTCTTCTGACCAATTTAGTGTCTCTGTTTTTATGTTGAGGTCTTTAATCCACTTGGACTTGAGTTTTGTGTGTGGTGACAAATGTGGGTCTAATTGCATTTTTTTACATGTAGATATCCAGTTAGACCAGCACCATTTGTTGAAGATGCTATCCTTTTTCCATTGAATAGATTTGGCTTCTTTGTAAAAAATCAAGTGACCATACGTGTGTGGATTCATTTCTGGGCCTTCAATTCAATTCCAGTGATCAACCAGCCTATTGCTGTGCCAGTACCATGTTGTTTTAATTACTGTTGTTCTATAGTACAGCTTGAGATCAGGTATGGAGATTCCTCTGGAGGATCTTTTATTGTACAGGATTGTTTTAGCTATTCTGGGTTTTTTATTTTTCCATATGAAGTTGAGAATTGATCTTTCAATGGCTTGAAGTTCTAGCCAGAGCAAGAGATCAAGGGGGATACAAATGGGAAAGGAGGAATTCAAATTATCCCTATTTGCAGATGATATGATAGTGTACATAAGTGACCCCCAAAATTCCAACAGAGAACTCCTACAGCTGATAAACACCTTCAGCAAATTGGCTGGATACAAAATTAACTCAAAAAAGTCAGTAGCCTTCCTCTATACAAATGACAATCATGCAGACGAAGAAATTAGGAAAACTACACCCTTCATGATAGCTACAAGCAATATAAAATATCTAGGAATAACTCTAACCAAGCAAGTGAAGGACTTGTTTGAAAAAGAACTTTAAATCTCTGAAGAAAGAGTTTGAAGGTGACATCAGAAGATGGAAGTATCTCCCTTGTTCATGGATCAGGAGAATTAACATAGTAAAACTGGCCATCTTACCAAAAGCAATTTACAAATTCAATGCAATCCCTATCAAAGTGAGTCACATTTTAATATATAGTATGTTTTAAAGGAAATTCTAATATATCTATCCTGCATGGTGGACTGTGCTATTCCCAGGAGACATGGATTATTAAATGATAATCTCAGCACCAGGCAAGAATTGTCCCTATGAGTTATTAGTCAGGGAGGCCTCAAAGGCACTCAAAACTACACAGGATATTGTCATTGCTTTTGGTTGATCATCACAACTAAATGGCAAGATTCTATCGCAGAAAGTTTCACTTAGTTTGGGATTCAGGACATAGGGAAATCAATTTTGACTGTTAAGGAAACTCTCTTCCCTCTTGTCAGCTTTCATAGTGCTGGGACAGTCTAAGCACACTACCAGGAGAGAAAGACATCAGTGGTCTCACCAAGCACTAGGCCAGCACTAAAGACTGAATCCACAGTCCTCTGTATGCAGCACAAGTATTTTACCAACTGAGCTATATACATAGCCCCATAATTATAATTTGTTGTTTAAGAAATGTATTCTAGAGGTCTTACACAGAAACACACACCCTCTGTTTAATATTTTCAATGTATAAATGTGTAGCAAAATACCATGTTTACATATAAATTCACAAAAAGTAATCTTTGGCAAGATAGTGTCTTCTATATATGACAGGTAACTGGAACCATGAAATATCAATAATATGGTAGCCTAAGTAAAACCTGAGAAAATAGACAACATCAATTGACATGCCAGCATGGATGAGGAAATCTCTGTGTATAACAGTAATAATTAAATAATAAGAGGCCAATAAGTTGGGAAGAAGAAGGAATCTTGAAAGAGTTGGAGGGGAAAAAAGAGAAGAATTAAAATTGGTGTCAGTTCAGTACTCACGTATGCAGTTCTTAAAAATGAAAAGTAAAAAAGAAAAAAAAAACAGAAATAAAAGAATGAGAACGTGAAATAAAGGACAAGTCATTTTGTCAGCCTGTTGGTTCTTGTATCATTAGTATCATTTACCATGAAAATAGGTCACAGTTGTACAACCATGCCTCCCTTAGACACTTGACTCACGTCTAATTATAATTATAATTATCTACTGTTTATCAAGAGGTGGTGAGTTTTTTTTAAATGAAGTTCCAAGTAGGTGTGCAGACATAAATGCCCTCTGCTGTTTGTCTCTGAACATAGCAGCCAGACAAGACATCTATTTCACATTTTTCTCTGAATGCTTAACAGAAAGCAAATTCAATCGAAAGGCAATACAATCCATCCAACTACAAGAAATAGAACGAGGTACCCAATGACTTCTGTGTGATGCCTGGAGCTTTATTCCTTTAGGCACAAGGAATGATGCTGGTTTGAGTGCAGGAATCCTCAATGCACAGAGTGTCACAGATGTGAACTGATAGCACAGCACCATTGGAACCGACAGATGGGGAGAGCTGGTAGGTTTTCACATTAACTGACAATCTGTGCTGAGGCCAAGTCTAAAAACAGTCTGCAAACAGGCTATTAGGAGCCAAATGTGACTACTCACAGTTAGTGAAACATCTTCATACACAATGACCCAGAGGAATAATTGGTAATGGGAAATGGGCTTCTCACTTTTACTCTTACTTGATTGTTATCAGTGAGTATATGTCTGTATGAAAGCCAGAGATCTGTGCATTTTGACTAAGGGTGAGCCAGTCAGTGTCACTAAAATTCCAACAGAAGCATGTCGCCCATGCCTGGAATATTGGTAATTTACTCTGAATTTACTTTTTATTCACTTGACTTATGGCAGTGAACTCAGTGTTTGGCATCTGAAAATATTGCTTAGTGAGCTGGCAAGAGGATAGATCCAGTTTCTATTTATTCTTTAATTCACAGAGCAGATTTTAGTAGCTTGCTGAATAAAGAAAAGATGGAAGTAATACATGAGTCAATATATATATAGCCCAGCAATTTGAAAAGCCACTGACACTAACCAAATAAAAACTATGGTGCATTCATTTGTTCCTTCAACTAGGACTATAATTATGCTTTATTAAGATTTACAAAAGACAATATTTCTATACCAAAGACAAACTATTGAATCTTATTTCTAAAAGTACTCAACTATTTGGGTAACTATCTGCAACTTACCATCTTTACTGCATCGAGGCACAGTCTAGTATCACAGTTTTTGGTCACATGAACATTCTGATGCTGTTAGTATCTGTGGAGGTCATGGGTCTCTTGTGCCTGTTCTGCACCCTGTAGGCTTCTTCTGTAGTGGAGATTTCCTCAACTTGCTGTATCAACTTAGTAATAATAATCATTGTAGGATAATGAGGGTATAATCGCCTGACTAGTTTTGGCTTGAACAGCTGAGGAGGGCTCACATGCTGGATGGATATGAGCCCGCAAGTGGGAGGTGCCACTATGTCAGAAGAGCGTTCTGTAAAGAAGAAAGACCATGTGCAATGTCAGGAGAGCCTAAACCACAGCTTCCAATCTCTTTACTGACTCTAAGGGACAATAGCCAGAGACTATTCAGCTGTTAGTGACAGACCTCCTGGGGTCAGAACCCAGTCTCCTACCTTTGGGTTGCCTACTCCTGTGACCATCTCCTCTGGGAGGCACTGTCTTGTAAATAAAACTGAGGCCAACAAATGATCATGTGTTGACATTTTCATCTTCAAAGTTCAGTCACTCTTTCTGTTGTATAAGACATTTGATAACACAAAATTTTATATCAAAATTTCAACCTTTTTAAAATTTTAGTATTAGGGTGTGTGTGTGTTATGCATAAAAGTCAGGTGATGACTCTGTGGAGTAGGTTCTCTCCCTCCACTGAGTTCTGGGATACAAACTCAGGTCATTGGGTTTGTACAATAAATTCTTTTATCATCCGAGCCATGTCTCCAGTATGACAATTTCACTTCTAGCTTCTCCACTGAACATTAAGTAAGAATGGCTGTACTGTATGTTGTTTCTGACAACTCTTGGATAAATGAATTCAGGTTTGAGAAGGCCACCAACCAGCTTGTGTATAATACTGTGATTTCTCATAAGGAGCAAAGGTTGCTCTTCAAAATCCCCAATAATGCTGAATTCAAAACTATTAAGAATTAAATCTTTCGGGGCTGCAGAGATGGCTCAGAGGTTAAGAGCACCGGCTGCTCTTCCAGAGGTCCTGAGTTCAATTCCCAGCAACCACATGCCATCTAGAATGAGATCTGCTGTCTTCTTCTGGCATGCAGGCACACATGCGGGCAGAATACTGTACAAATGAAATAAATCTTTAAAAAAAAAAAGAATTAAATCTTTGAACTGACCATTTAATACTTCATGAAATTTTATGTTCAACCATTTTGGCATAATACAGGAGCTAACTGACCAGTAAGAATAGAATCCTGGTAGTTCAGCCTGAGTAGTTATATATATTGATTAGTGGTCCTAAACATGGCAACAATGTTGCTCCTTCTTAAATCTCAGCAACAGCTCCTACATCCTGCAGGTGCAAGTTGCATCTCACCACCTGTATGTTTTTCTGTTCTTAAACCTGAATTCATTTATCCCCAGAGTGTCATAAAAAACACCCAATACAGTCATTCTTATTCAAGATTTGCCACGGTAGTTAAAAGTTTATGTTGTCACACTGGAGAGATGGGTCAGTGGATAAAGTCCTTTATCATACAAACCTAATCAAATCTATCATCTAGGGAAAATGTCAAGAAAAATTGGAATGCAAGATCTGTCATTTTAATTTGCTATTAAATCATTTAATCAATACAGAATTTTTTGCTGTTGTCTTTAATATTCATATTACATCTCAATGCACAGACTAAAGTTTCTGTGACTGGAGACAAAATGAAACCCTATTAAAATACTAACAGTGTGTTTAATAGGAAATATTTTGAAGTACTTTAATTTTAAAGTTGAAATCAAGTTAATAAATTTCAAATATAATTTAGAATTCATTCTTTCAAGTTCACTAACTACATGTAGCTAGCTAGTAGTTATGACATGGACGTCTATAGATCTAGAAGGTGAAATGATTATAATCAAAATTTAGAGAACATTAACCTTTGCTACCAGCAAGAAGTAATATGATTACATAATTTAAGAAGAGATCAATAACAAGGAGTCAAAGGTTATGGTGATGCACACCTGCAATCCTAGCACTGAGGGAGTTGAGGCCAGCTAGGGCTACATAATAATTCAATGTCAAAGAAAAAAAGAGAAAGAACAGGGAAGGTGATGGGAAAATGAGAAAGAAGAAGATGAGGGAGATGAGGAGACAGAGAGAAGAGGAAAGGTCATGAGAAGTAAGACAATCATTTAGAGTTATGTTAAATTATCACTGTTGAGTTTTTGTCAGAAACATCTTTAAACTTTGGTTTTCCTGCTCTGTGAAGTAGCACTACTTGCACTAATGGAAATTTAAGATTAAATGAAATCATTTAGATGGCAGACTTACCAGAGTATCTAATACATCCCAAAGATTTGATAAACTCAGCTATTGCCCTTAGTAGCTATAGAATTTGTTCATTCTGTGTACATTTAGGCAAATGAAATCTCTAAGAGGGTTGTAACAATTACCTGTGGGATGCGAGAATTATAGTGTGTTTTATAAGTTCTATTGCATTGCAAAATGCATATCGAAGCAGAGATGAGCATATAGCTCACAGCAGTTATAAGTATATAGCTCAATGGATTTTTACAAAGCAAACATACATGTGTAACAAACAATATCCAAATGTGCAGCCTTCAGAGAATCCCAGAGTCTCCATCATGTTAAACAAAACAAAACCATTACCCTAACATATATGCCCTGATACAACCTATACGCAAACAAGTCCAGCTTCCTTCATAAAATATGCTCATACCACTGAGTGAGTCAGCACTTTTGTCTTTCGTTAGGTTCCGTTCAACTGTATTTCCACAATTAGTGCGTCCATTTTATACCAAACGGACTTTGAGTTGTTTCTAGGTTGGGACTATGTCAAAGATTCTTGCTGTGCTACAGGTCTTGAAGGATGTATGTGGAGTGGAATTTAAGCTTTCAAACTTGGGCTTGTTCAAAAGCAAGAGTTATGCCCCATGTATGTTCTGTTCAGGTACCTTGGATATACACAAGGAGCTGGAAGACCTCATGGCTAAGTTCTTGAATGTAGAAGCAGTGATGGTCTTTGGCATGGGATTCGCAACCAACGCGATGAATATACCTGTATTTGTTGGAAAAGTAAGAATTTGTTTCCATGTGTCTTCTGCCATATTATTCCTATACCATACCTATGAATTACACCTTCAGACAAGTCCTTTGTCAGAAGTACTGCCAAAAAAAGCTCCTTTTCTCAACATCAAAATCTTTGGGAAAAAATTCATCAGCACAATCTAGCAAATCTCTTCATTGTGACGTTCCTGATTATTGAATTGCCCAACTAAATACGGATCAAATGCCATCTTCAATAATAGAGTAGACCAAAATATTTCTTATCTAATTAATTTGGTAATTTAGCTGACTAATTATTGAGATTCTACATATTATGGTATGAAGCCACACACAGGATATAAAAGGATGAGCAAGAACTGTGCCTTGTAAACCTGAAGTGTTTGAAGTCCAGTGGAGGAACAATATACTAAGTAAAATGAGATGATTACTACAGGACAAAAATATGCATACATGAGGAATGATCAGAGCTGCCAGCTCTCCTTGAGATAGCTTGCAATGCTGTACTAGAATCATGAGAAGACAACATTGATAGGTGGGCACATTGTTTCTTGGGACGATGGCAAAGGGACTGCATGTGCAAAGCAGGAAGTGGGAAGGAACTAGAACATAGACTCTTGATCCAAGAAGAGATCCACAGTGAAGGCCCCTAAAACATAATATGTGAAGGCACCAAAACAGGAGGTTACTTAATTCCTGGTGACCTCAGAAAGCATAAAAGAGCCATCAGGTCTCTGAATTTTGGGTTTTCTTGAACACCTCTCTAATGTATGCCTTTTACAAGAAAAATAAATTTACAAGCATAATGTATGAGCAGCATACACCTCACATTGACTTCCCATGCACACATTTCCAAAAAGTTTTTAACTGTAAAACACAGATCTTTCTGTCTCCGTGGGGTGTTAATGCAGAAAGAAGTCCTAAGGTAAGTGTTGAAAACTATTTGTAAATGTATCAGTAAAATTGCAGTCTCTTACAAACTGCTGCCATCTCCGTGAGCTGGCTGAAAGATTAGATTCTGTCCATATAAATACCAGCTGAAATATAACCTTTTCAAATTAATAGAGTTCTGATTTAGCATAGATTTTGGTGTCTTCTGGTTCCCCTAGGTTGTCTTTCCTTTTATTATCTTGTGGTTTGTGTTTGTTTTCTGCACAGGGATGCCTCATTTTAAGTGATGAGATGAACCACGCATCTATCATCCTGGGGGCTCGACTCACAGGTGCAACCATAAGACCCTTCAAACACAACAGTGAGTATCTGTGCATTTACCCAAAATGCACTGCCTTGGTCCTAGACTAAGGTCAAGATTATTCATGAGACTTTGCCCTTGTTTTTCAAACTGGCAACTTAGCCTGATGAAAAACAATTATGCTTATATTCACTGCTGCCTTGTTAACCTCTGCTGACCTGGAACAAATGGCTGAAGTGTATTAAACATCCAGATTGCTAAGTGTTACCAAAAACACATTAAAGTCATTGTTAGTGCTCTTGTGATATGGCCTCAAAGGTGTGATTGGTATCTTAGGATGCTAATTAATTATCAGGAGTGTTATAATTCTCCTCCTCTTGTAACCTTGTCTTGGGAAAGTTCAAAGACTTTAAATTTCGAGCAAAATTTAAGTAAAAAGTTAGCTTTTCTTCTTGGTATAATGCTTATTTCCCCTATCCCTGAATACAAGACATGAATATCTCTATCCTCCAAGTATTCTTTGCACTGCATTAAAATATCCTTTCAGAGGTTAGAGAGATGGCTTAACAGTTTAGAGCATTTGTTTCTCTTGTGTGTATGTACATACAGGTAAAACATTCGTAGACATAAATAACTCTATAAGATTTTAAATGTACTTCCAGGCTCTGTGCTAAGTGGTTGAGTGGTGAGAATGATCCAGAAGGCTACTCTTTCACTCCTTATAGTTCAAATCAGACACCATCACAAGTCCTAGGAAACACCTTAAAAGAAGCAGGTGATGGTTGGTGACACCCTTATCCTCTGATTCATCTGTGTCCCCAATTTCTGCCACTCTCTGTAAACCCTTTAATGTTTCTTGCATTCAATGTCCTCATCTGTAATGCTAAGGAAGGCATTGACATACATTATCTGTTAAAGTTCTGCTTCTGCCACATTGTTATCACACACACACACACACAAAACACAAACACATACACACAGGTACACATGAACACACGCATAAATGTACACACATGTACATGCATATACGTAAAGACACATAAAGGTACATATGCACACACATACATACTTTTTCAAATTCTTTACTACCTTTCTCTCTTTCTTTGTTTCTATTCCTTAGTACACCCCTTCCTTCCAGAAGTTCACAAAGAGTAAATAAAAAGTAAACGGATAGCAGGCAGGAAGTATATTATCTTGGTTCTTTTATGCATACCTCAGAGCAGTCTCAAGCCATAAAACAGTTGCCTCATGGAAGAAGAAAAATGCACGTGAGTGTTTATAGTGCAGTTTTGGAATTTTGGTTTCTTTTATAAACATGGAAATATTATAAAAATAGGCTTTTGTTTTAATTCCAGGTATGGAATATGAGGCTGCTTCAGATTGCCCATAGTATCTGACTATGATTTGCCTCATGCTCTAGCAGAGGCATGGTTTTGCCAGCTGCAGATAGTTTCTGAGAATGTGTAAAATTTGGAATTATTGGAACTTTTCAGAGGATATATAAATGCTAGGGCCCCAAGAGAAGAGGTTGGTCATCATTGGTTGTTTGAGAGAGTTGGTTGCTGTTTGATAGCAGTGTGGTCAAAGAAAAAGTGAAGGGAAAGAAATTAAATTCAGGAATTTATTTCTCTCATCCCTCTATCCTTCTTTCTTTCAAATCTAGTGTTACGGGGTAGAAAGGGTGTAGTAAGGGTAGAGAAGAGTGGACGAATGACTAACCCATAAAATAGCAAAAAGAACAGCTACAAGTGTTCCCAAGTAAACCCAATGAACTCCCTTTCCAACTGGTGGAGTGTTCAGTGCACACCTGCTCTCACTGAAGAAGAGCATGGGAATGAAGGATCGGGGAATTGCCATGCATTGGAGAACTAGTTTCAGCATCTGTGAATAGATGGATATGACGGAGCATAGATCAGGTTCAGGCACTCCAAAAGAATAAAATTGCAAACATGTAGCTCAGCTCTAATATATACCTCAGGGTAATTTTTTTGTTTAATGCTGGCCTCATTTCTTTTATTTGCAACAAATATTAAACTTTTCGATTCATTGTTTGATTCTTCGGTTATGTTGATTTGCCATCTATTATCACATCCAGTTTCAAATTACTTTGGTAGTGCCAAGAATTCATGTTTGAAGTGCAGATAATTTAGGGATTTAAGACATATTTTTGTGGCATGTATAATGACGCCTTCCAGTAATCCTAGCACTCAAGAGGCTCAGTTGGGAGGATCATGAGTTCAAAGTCAGGCTGGTATTCACAGTGAAGCTCTGCCAAGAGAAGAATGAAGTCAAAAAAGAAACAACAATGTTTTGATTAAGTGGGAAGAGCAAGTGCCGTTGGTATTAGCACAAATGTACTAAATGCCTTCGAATCTGTAGCATGACAGATAACTGGTGATAAAAGTTTCGTATCTGGAAATGAATAACCATGCATATGGTTAGCACAATAACCTCACTTTCGGAGTAGACAGGCTGGGTCGTGGTTTATTTAGAACAAGTCAGCTGAGTCGTTGTCAATACTGGTTTCTTATTCCTTCATGCCATTCTAGTAAACAGTAGTTTGTGACCCTAACTGTACAGTACAGGCATCTAGGGAACATTTGCAGCAGATTAATGATGTTTCCACCTCCAGATAAACTTATATTCAAACCTTTGAGTTAAGACTAATATATATCTATAATGCACAATGAAAGATAGAAGACCTAAATTATTTTATTTTTTATATTAATTGCTTTTTTTTACAATTTCATATCTGTATAATGTGCTCTCGTTACACTCAGCCCCAATCCCTTTACCTCTCTCTGATGCCTGTCACCTCCCTGCTCCTTAAGAGCCTTCATGTCTTTGTTTTGTTTTGCAACCCGGGTAGTGAAGGAAAATTCTAAGAAAAATGATATAAAATAAACTTATGTTAAATACTGAAATAGATTGGTTTTTATTCATTTTTATATTCAAATGGGATATCTGCACATTCTCCCCTACTTACATAGGATGCAGAGCAGAAAACCCAAAATTACATGTTTGATAATAGCCAAGGATTTGTCTTAGCAATATTATAAAGGACAAAGACAAGAAGAGAAAATAGTTTACTATAAAGAATATTGAAGATCATGACAACTACACTTGGTCTTAGATTCTGAATGACATGAGATAATATTATTCCTGGGACAATTTACAAATGCAGTAGATTGATGAATAGCCTTAATAGTACTAAGTGAGAGTAACATGTCAAGGTGGGTGGGAATACTATCTATCAGCTGTGAGTTTACATTTGTGAAGGCTTGTACAGAAAACAAAGAGGAGTGCTAATGAAGAGCATGCATAGTTCCTAAATCCTAAGCTACTCTATCTGGATCCTTATAGGGTAAGTCAAATGACCCTTCTGTGGTCACACAAAAGTATGCCTCTGTTCTGTTCTTAGGGAAGATGTAGTGAGCTATATAGGGGCACAGGACATGGTATATATAGCTTAGTCTCATTTAAGAATGAAGAGATATATAGATGGTGGATAGATGATAGATAGATAGATAGATAGATAGATAGATAGATAGATAGGTAAGCAGATAGATAGATAATAGATGGTAGATACATAGATAGATGTATAGATACATAGAGCAAATGAAATAGTGTACTTTAAAATGAATCTACATCAGGTGAATGAGTATTTTGGAATTACTATTTTCCAAAGTTTAAGACTATATCAAATACATTTTTGTTTTTAAGTCTTCAAACTCTGCTGAGGTTATAGTTGGTATTAATTTTTAATCATCTAATTTTTTTTACAAAGCTTCTCAAATATTCAACCTACTCAACAACTTGCTCTTCACACTGCCTTCTTGTTCCAGAATACAGATGACACTATTTATATTTATACTAAATGCCAGCTGTAGTGATTTTGTACCAGAACTAGCACTTATTAAGAATTTACTGTATGCCAGATATCTAGCTATTGACCTTCTCTTTGTATCTATTTGCTCATTTAATTAGTCCTGCAGATAACATAATGAGTTGGGAACTAATTAATAGATGAAGAGATTAAAGTTTGGCAGTATTTAGGAAACTCTCCAAAATAAGCTGGGGAAGGGAATCAGCTCAAAGGAAGTATGTGTGAAAAAGTCACAGGGAGACCTATTGCTTTGTATGCTAATTTAATTATTTAATGATCTTTCAAATACAACAGCGCAACCTGGGACTCCCTGGGAAAATGCTGCCCTTCCCAATTCATTAAATCTATGAAGTTGGGTCATCATTTACCACCTGTTAATCCACAGATGTGCATTATGAATGAGCTGCTGTTGTTTAGTTTTCTGTGGAAGGTTTTTTTAAAAGTCCCTTGAAACAAGCCAATGCCCTGATCCCCAGAACCAGTGGATGCCTTGTTATCTGGAAACGGAGTTAAAGTTACAGAGAGAATTCTGTGTGCCAATCAATTAACTTTCAAATAAAGCCCCTACATGGGGCTCATCAATTAGTGACGCTGAAGTGTTAATCTGTAGTGTCTAGGAAAGGCATTGTTTCCTTGTTATGGTTAATTTCATTTAAACTCTTTCTATACATGTCTATGTTTATATTTGAGGAAAGTTATAGATTGCAGGTCTTTGTGACTTTTTCAGAAGGTCATTACTCTTACTTATCCTTCCATGTATTTACCTCTTTACACTGCTCCACCTCTCCCCACCCCATCTAATGTTTTCTGTCCCATTATTCTCCTTTATACAGAAACAAGTTTTAAAACAAGTATTATTTTATGTATCACTGCATTAAAGTAACTTCTGGTTTATTTCAATTGACTTACTTTTATTTAGGATGGCATTAAAGACACCCTCATTACGTCTCATTTGTGTACAAAAAATATAAAATGCAGTGTTCTTTAAATATAAATTATTGTTCATCATCTCTTTGTTCATTCCCAGGCTAACAGCCCACAGTATATTCTGGAACAGAGAGGTTATCATCTCCTTTGCTCCTAGGGGTTCCTTCAATGGCTTAGACATTCAGCCTAAAGACAAGTGAAAACAAGCTAGCAATGTAGATGAGGATTTATGAGCCCTAAGAATTTGATACAGGAAAGTTGCTTTTTTTTTTTTTTTTTTTTGTCTCCTTGGCTGCCACCTTGTGCTGAGTGATATAGCACTAGCTGGAAATAGTCACAAGAGGCAAGACTCTTTGAAACCAAAAGAAGAAGTACAGTTTGCTAAGAAAACATTAGCCCCAGACAAAATGAAACTGTCCTCTCTAGTGGCTCTTGTCTAGATAAATTCTTCCTCATTGTCCATGTTCTTTATCCATAAAAATAAATATGAGTCAATCATCTAAAGTTGATGCAACGCTAATACTGATACTGTGTACTTGGACTAAGACCCTGCTGTGTGGTGTAGAGACATGGACACCAATAACAACTTACATGTTAAGTATTGCAGAGAAGAAAAGTGTATATATGACATGAGAAGGAGGTAGAGAGACTCTTGCTCAGGCATGTGTCATTGACCAGTGTAAAGGAGACATGGATGATGAGTGGATGCCCTTCAGACAGACAAGAGGCAAAAGCTGCATAGACGCATAGGAGGTACATAGACGCATAGGAGGTACATAGGCGCATAGGAGGTACATAGGCGCATAGGAGGTACATAGGCGCATAGGAGGTACATAGGCGCATAGGAGGTACATAGGCGCATAGGAGGTTGTGTGTTGGTAGCCACAGAGAAGTTGTCCAAAGGAACTGTTCAAAGACCAGTTCAGGAAAGGTTTATGATTATAACAAAATGTTTAAATGCTCAGTAGCATAGATCAACCAGCACTTAATTGTCATTCAGCGTTGTGGTTGAACTCAAATAACTTCCCTATCTGTTCCTCATCTTCCTCTGGGCTCATTAAAGGGCCATTGGGTTTTCTTGAGCAAAAATATATAGTACAAATATGTAAATCTAAATAAACATTCACATTAGCCTCTATAATCTTTCGCTCACTCTGTCTTAAATAACCCATAAAAACACCTGATAGCTGAATTGATTCCTAAATCCTTCCAAATGGCCCCAAGCCTACCCATTTTCCTCCTAGTTTCCCCTTCTGTCAGGGGTCTAGAGGAAGGGATAGGGTGACAGAGGGAGGGAGGGTGGGAACAGGAAGAATCAAGGAGGTGATAGCAATTGGGATGTAATCTGGATAAATTATAATTTTTTTAAAAAGTTAAATTAAGGAAAAGAAATGATACCTCTACTTCCACTATTTTTCACTTTACATTAAAAGTGAACAAGGATGTTCTACAAGACTTGTTTTCAGTATATGCATTTTTTATTATTTAATTAATTTACTCAGATTACAACTCAATTGTTATCCCATCACTTGTATCCTCCCATTCCTCCCTCCCTCTCGCTTTCAGCCTATTCCCCTCCCCTAGGTCTATGACTGAGGGGGACCTCCTCCTCCACTATATGGTCGTAGGCTATCAAGTCTCATCTTGGTAGCCTAATTATTCTTTCTTTGAGTGCCATCAGGCCTCCCCACCAAGGGGAGGAGGTCACATATAAGAGCAAAAAGTTCTACAAGACTTTAATTGTTCTTCTTGCTCCATCATTTTGGAGTTTGAGAAACTGGTGCAAGGACTCTAACCAAAAAAAAAGCAGTAAAAGGTTGTGGTTACAAATGTGTGACATACTTTTTTACAAAAGTTGTATATCTAATATTTACATCACCATTCATAACAGTAGCAAAACTACAGTTATGAAATACCAACAAAAATAATGTTATCGATGAGGATGATCACAACGTGAGGAACTGTGTTAATGGATCACAGATTGGAAAGGTTGAGAATGGACCACTGCCTTACCAAATCCTCTGCACCTCAGTTGCCTGGCCTACTAAGTGGAAAACCATGTAGTACCTTCTCCATGGGCGTCTCCTGAGAATTAAATGACCTACAACAAAGAATAGGGTTATCAGGCATAAAAATGGGGCTCAGTAATTGTCAACTACTAGTAATATGTCTAGAGCTCTCAAATATTTCACACAGGACTGTCAAATATCTCCCAACCTGAGCAGTGCTTAAACACCAGACAATTCAAAATTCAATGCCGGAGGGATAATGAGATCTCTAGTACCATGCAGGTATATCGAGCAAACCCTAACATACTCAGGTCTAAACAACTGGTGAGTGGCTGTCAATTGCATCTCTCAGAATTTTTTGTTTTTGTTTTTGTTTGGTTGGTTAGTTGGTTGGGATTTTTTGTTGTTGTTGTTGTGTTGTTGTTTGTTTGCCTAGCAACAAACCTTCAGCTTCACTAAGTACTTTATAGTACAGACTTCCCTGTTCTCTCAGGTAGACAAACAGAAGCTTGCTAGAGCTTTAAATTGATTCAGTCTGCTTGTATAGCCATAACTATTCATCCTACCAGAGTTAAGTTTTAATAGAAAATGAACCCCTATATCTTATAGGTGTTCTCTGATTCCAACTTTACCTTCTCAAAGTCTGGGTCTGAGTATGAGCCTAAAAAAAAAAAAAAAAAGAAAAGAAAAATGAATGAGCAAGTAACTCTGACACCCTCTCAAGAAACAAAAGTAGGAAAGCAAACGAAAGCCCTCTTGTAACCCAGTGTCTCTTTTCCTCATTATTTAAAGATGCACAGAACCTAGAAAAGCTCCTGAGGGAAGCTATCATCCATGGCCAGCCACGCACAGGCAGAGCTTGGAAAAAGATTCTCATCTTGGTAGAGGGCATCTACAGGTATGTAAATAAATGAAGGTGTTTGCCACTCCTAAGCTCACAACGAGCTGCCCAATAAAGAAGGAATGATCTGTCTGGTTAAAGAAAGGAGTTGCTTATAGATGCCATAGAGGAACATCAGATAGTGGCCAGGTCTAGGATCCTCTGTTTTTTTCTACACCTCTGTGTTTGGTGGAACACTTGGGGGCTGACATGCTGTCAAAGCAGTTCTTGGAAATGTCTTCATTGCTGATCTGTGTGGTTTCTTTCCAGTGCCCAGTGTTTCAAAGACTTTTGTGACTAGGCTATTCAACATCAAGATATCCCAAGACATGTCTGTCATAGGTGTTTCAGTTGGCAGCCCCAACCCCACGTGTGGACAGTGAACCCAAGCACCTACTTCAGTCCTTAACCAATTAGGTTACTTACTGGCATTAGAAAACTGGGGACTGACCTCAGGGACAATCCTTCCTCCAGAGCAGGGGCAGGGATTCGTTGATTTTAGCATGTGGTAATATTCTCTGGGTTGTTTCTCTGCCCTTTTCAAGCTAAGCAGCAAAATACCCACTGAGTCATTCAGAGCAGCAGTTTCATATTGATAGCTGTGATTGAATTTGCTTCCTTCTCTGTCTAAATCGATTACTGTGGCTCAAATGGGAATTGCATCCAAGCACTTTGTCTGTTTACACCCTATTCTGTAAGCGGAGGAAACATTATCTCAGAGAGCCCTTCGTAAATCAATTCTCAAATGATCCTTACAGCAGAGGACCCTGGAGCTGTATTATTCCCTGGGAGCTGCTTATAGTGAAGTGAAATATAAGGGGAGGAAGCGAGGGATGAGTAACCCCCAACAGAGACTATGGATGCAAGGGAGTTAGAGCAGCAATGTCATTGTGGGTACTCCCTCTGAAGCTCACCCCCTTCCATCTGAAGAGCAAACAACGTTGCTACATAAACAGTTTATTATTCTCCAGCTTCAAACCTCTTCAACTAAAAAACAAATAGGATTATGAAGATAACATCTTTACTGTCTGTGATGAGTAACAAAAGAAACGCATGCCCATCCCTCTTAGGTTGTGGGAGAATTCATTCTCCTAAGTCGAAGGTAATATAAAAACTGGAGTCTTTTTTTTATTTTAACTTTAAATGATTAGAATTCTTTACATTCTGAGTACTACTCTGGGGTTGCAAAGATGACAGTTCATAGTAAGTCACTTTCCACACCCACATAAGTATCTCCTGAGATCAGCATTGGAGTGTGACATGCTTTCAAAGTCTCTTTATAAAGTGGTCTTTATAAAGCCGGGACGATTTTTGCCCACATCCTCAACCAGGGAGCATTTGGAAGGTTTTAGTGGTCACATATGAAGCAGAATGCTATTGACATCTAGTGGGGAGAGGCTGGGAATGCTCCTGAACGTCCTGCATCACATAAGGTGTTCATGAGAATTCTGTAGTTCAAAGCAGCCACAGTGGCATGGCTGAGAAAGCCTTGTGCTAGGATTCTAGCTCCTCACTGACCCTACACTTGATACTTGTAGGGAGTAGTCTCATGCTAAGCCTGTGCTATCACTCTCCCTGTGTGGTTTGTAGCAGCTGCCAGCCTTGGGAGCATTCAAGCAGCCCTTATCTAAACACTTGGCCTTCAGGTTTGGCTCCAGATTAGATTGAATTGGCTGAGGGAAGGTAGCCTGGGCATCTCCTTTAACCAGAATCAAGAGAACACAACTTCAAACAAACAGAACTTATCTGCACTGAAGGAAAGTTATGTTTTTAAGTGTTTAGGTTATGGATGAAATTAAAAGGTCATTAATGTTTTCCTGACAAATATTCCCACCAGAAACCACTCCAGCAGCAGGACTTAGTAGGAGCTAGAATAGGCTTTGTCCTATCCTATCAGAGGGAGAAGATGTGCAGGTGTGCAGTTCTAGTCCCAAGCCAATGAGGCACTAACCTACAATTTAGCAATGGTGATCCCTCATTTAACTATCGCTGCAGAAGAAACCACTCCAAACAATAAAGATTTATGGGGATCATTTTGGTGCCTGCCTCACCCGGGGTCCTTGAGTCAGGTCTGCTGTATTCACTAAGTAATCACTGAACTCATTTGAAAAGGCTACATACAGTAAGTCAAGAATTCAAGCAGGCATGGACTATCCAAAACCACCTCATTCACACATTTAGCACTGCCTTTTGGTAGATGACTGTGGTGTCCTTTTTCTCATTCACATGAATCTTCTATTCAGTCATCTATATTCAGAGCTTCCTTACAACCTAGTCCCTGGCTTCCTTGACAGAAATCCCTGAAGTTGCCATTGTTTTAAGAGAGTGGCCCAGAACTGATGCTGTGCCCTATTGGTCAAACACAGGACAGACCCAGGAAAGGTGAATTACACTTGATGGAAAGATGCGACTGCATGTACAGAAATGGGAAGCTTGCAGGCATCTATCTTTGCATTGGTCTGTTGCAGATCAGTGGATCTAGGATGTACAGAGAGCAAAGATTTCATCATGTCCATGAACTTTGTGCCACAGAAAGTGGCATTTTGCCTTATCTTATCTTATCTTATATCATCTTATCACGTGTTCGTCCTTTATAAACTAGGGCTAGCCTAACATGAATTCTAAAGCAAAATTTCAGTTGGAAAGCATACTAATTTAGAACTATCACTAGAAAATGAAATTTCTTTCCAGAAAATTTTCCAGAGTCGGGGTTAGGAATATGAGATTAATAGTTCTCACGTGCACTTCCATTTTGAGACATGTCTTATAGACACATACCTGGTTGGTAGCTACCCAAGACCTCTTTTAAATTTTAGCTCCTGAAATTGTTTTTGCTGTTGTTGCTGTTGGTGGTGGTGGTGGCATTTTGTCTTTTATTTGTCTGCCTCACAGGCAAAATATCTCACCACACATTGCTAATCCACAACATTTTTTTTATACAATCAAGTCAGAAAAATCTCAAGTAGACTTCAAAATAGAAAAGCATAGGCGTCTAGACTAAGAATCCAGAACACATCGCAGAATTAATAACAATCAATAATATTTCATTGTCATATCTATGGGTGTTAAGAAAATAGAGGAATCGGGATCTGAAGCCATACCTAAGACCTGGATTCAAATCCTGGAATTGGTGCCCATATCTATGTGCCCTCCATAGAACTTATATGCAAGCATTAAGAAAAATTATATAACCCAGTCTCTGACGGAGGCAGAGCCCATAGAAAGCCCACAATGAATAGCAGCTATCTCTAGAGTCTCCTTTGTTTTCAGTTGAAGAGGTTTCAAGTTGGAAAGACAATAAACTGCCTATGTGTCAAAATTTTTCCCCTCTTCAGACAGAGGAAGATGGGCTGTAGAGGCAGGATTCATATTGCACACGGGACTACTCTTTGCTAAACATTTTGTGTGTACCATATTGCACAAGCCTGCTGAGCTCATCATAAAGATGAAGAAACAGGTTCTGAGGCCTACATAAATAGCCCTGGGGCGGACTAATAAAATGAAACAGAGTTGGGATTACAAACCAGATGGCCCTGGTGGAACAAAGGCTCAATGTCAACAGAGCAGGCCACCTGTCGATACCCAATTTGGAAACGCTGCAAGTGCAAGGTCACTCAGACTTATAGAAATCCTACCTAGGCTTCAAGTCTAAAGTTCCATGAATCCTCTATTTGGGGTCTAAGAGTCAAATGTCATTTTAGTGTTCTGATCTGATTTCCTAATACTATGTTAAACACGTATTGCCGTGGGTTGGAGACTAGCCCTCCAATCTAACAGAGGAAGCAGTCTTGGATCTTCCCAAAGGAGGTGCCTTCACACCAGGACACAGACTGTACAAGCAAATAATCAAGGTCTATTTCAGCCAGTGAGAAAGCAAACGGAAGGTGCACCCTCTTGGCTCAAGGCAGAGCTGAAGTAGAAGGTAATAAGAGAAGGCTGCCTCTTGCATTTGCACTCATAAGTCTTGGAGTAGCACCCAAAAGGCAGTCAGGAATGATCTCCTCTCAAGAATAGTGAAGACTTTCTTAGAAGCCATCTTACCCATAAGTTAGTCTATTGCAATTAGATACAAGAGTATGCTTAGAAGCCTAAGTTGAGCCACACAGTTGAAATTACTAGGAAAAAGCAGGAACTTCCTGTTATTGGAGCTGATTGGCCAGAGCCTGCCAAGACTGGCCTGGATGTTTTTCTCTGAGCCATGTTCTTTCTCTTCTCTGGTCAAAGTGGCTGTCTCATACCCAGCTAAAAGTCTTCTAACGTCTCCAACTTGGTTTTTTAGCCCTAAAAGTCATTTTAACCCTAACATTTGGTCTGGACTATATTATTTTTGTAGTCTCTAAGGATAATAGATTCCTTTCAATTCATAATGGGTAAAAAAATAAATCTCAAAGTGATTCTAAAATCTGATGCTGGTAGAGGTGTCCTAGACAACTTGGGACACAAACCGGCATAGTTGGAACCCAAACTTTCAAAGTGAAAAGAATCACCTAGCACTTCCAAAATCACACATACAAGCATATGATGAGTTACCAGACTGTCTTGAGTCTAAGAATAGACTAAGAGCCCTCCTTCTGCAAACTGAAAATTTAAGCATAACATCATTGATAAATGGTTTCACCAATTCTCTATGGTTTTAATATGTAAAGACAAATAAGATGACTTTATCATAACCCCTCTCCTGATTCTTTCTGCATGTTATTTTCTATCTCAGTCTGGTTTGGTTTTTTTTTTTTTTTCTCCCTTTCCCTCTCCTCTCTTCTGCACTACTCTCTCGCTCTCCACTTTCTTCTTAACCACTCTGTCTCTATCTCCCTTCCTTCCTTTCTTCTTTCCCTTGGCTTTAAATCTTGGGCCTGACATGGAGAGTTTTCCATCATACAATTTGTCTGAGCTGTGGTTTAATTTTTGGGAAGAGTGATGACAGGAAGATTTCAGAAATATAAAGAAGCAATTCACTGACTTGTGGGATAAAGAATAAGTCAGATCCCTAGACAGGGCCTCAAATTAACTGATGACATTATCTTTATTTATGGCTGTATTTTATTTCTTTTTCTTGTATTAAAGTCAAAAGAAAAGCAAAACCTTCCATCCAGGAAAAATAACAATGTGCTATGTGTTTTTCTTCATTGCTTTTGGTCTTGATTGTTTTGACAGGAACTAGTGGTGATAACACAAATACCCATGTTCTACTTGTACCCAGACTCATTATCCCACTATAGTGAAAGGTTTAATGCACATTCAATAATACTGGGGGAAAAAAAGAGAAAACTTAGTGTGGATAAATATGTAGAAGCTGAGTTCTCTTTAGGGCTCCGTATGTGTCTGACATGTACTCTGAAGATGGCAGTATTGTCAAGCCATTAATCTTGGAGGAAGAAATACAAACCAGGTGGGAAGTTTCCTTCCATCAGCTAGAGCAGCCCATGGAAAGCAGGCTAATTAGCTGTGGAGACTGTCTATAAACACTGCTCAGTGTTAACTTTTCCTCCTGCCAAATTCAACTCTGGGGGGTGGGGGAAGAATGGCTGTTTGTGTCATGTCAGGTTTATAGCATATTTGTGTTACCAACTTAGAGCATTTTAAAGACAAGAAGAAAGTCTAAGGATTGTGAGGGTAAGTTGAAGTCATTTATCATGTTTTACCCCTGCAAGGACACCCACATGCCTCATTTTAGAAGACTCAAGATGAAACAGTGTTAAAGGCTCCCATATTCTCAGGCCAGGCCTCAGGGAAACCCTCTCCTTCCAAGCTTACTGAGTGCCTGGGATGGTCTGGCAGTTGACAAGCAGGATGAGTGATACCCACTATAAAGTTTCTGTGAGGAAGTTTCTGGATAACGGAAGACCTCACAGAGGCTGCCCAAGTCCCCATTTAGAAAGTGCTGTGGCCACAGTCTAAACCCAAGGTAGCCATCCTGCCTCCTCCTCAGTAGAAACAACTTTGACTTAGTGAACCTAACATGTAAGCCTATGTTTTAATGTGTTGTATACATAACAGGGAGCAGGGGAGACATTCAACATTCTTCAAATGATTGGTCTTTAGCTAAGCTGAAGGTTTGCTTGAATTGTTTGATAAACTGCATTGTGGTTTTGTAGAACCAGTCTGTCTATACAGCGCAAACTGAGCAGTGCAGACAGCTTACAGTGTTCTGAGGGCCGAGGAGAGCCAACATTCTTTAAAACCCATTGAGATCCAGAGGTGCCATGTAAATGCAAATTTTAATTTTACTTTCTGGTTGGCTTTATATTTACCCTTCTCTTACTTAGTACTTGAAACATTTTACAATTTGTAATGCCGTGGAAAACAAAACACTTAAACACTCTGTTGATCAGTACACACTAAAATTAGGATGACAGAGAGTAACATGACCCTGGGCAGGCAGGACATGCTGATCTGTGAAGCCACTCATGACCTTTTGGAAAACATATGGAATGTACAACACAAAGGGAAAACTTTATACTGTGGGTTTTAGTTATTGTATCAATATTAGCTCACCAAATTGTAAGAACTGCCCCACCTTAGTGAGTGACGTTAGTGTCAGGAGAAACTCGGTAAGACTAGGGATGACAGAACCCTCTGTCCCTTTTGCTCGGTTATTCTAAGCAGCTATTATTACAAGAAGTTCTGTCAGTTCAAAAGTTTCTTTTAAAAACTAAAATCTAAAACTTGGAAAACTAAGATAAATAATAAAATAGGTCTGAAGCAAAAGGATAGGAGGTTAGTAGCTTAAATGTTGTGCCCAGACACTGGTGTGAGCTCATCCAGGAAGTTTCAGATACCTCCCTCTCCCACCCCTACCCCCGGCACCACTGTGGGAGGAACCCAGAAACCTGTCCCTAATCCTCTGTGGGAAGAACTAAGAAACCTACAGCTTAAGCCTATCTAGTGATTTTAAGACTAGGTCAAATTCTGCTCCATCACTCTGAAGAAAAATGAAGAGAGGTTGCCACCAGGAGCCTCACAGAAACCTGACTTGTGCCACGCAGGGTTACTCAATGATATTCTATTGTGTCATAATTAATAATATGATGTCTGAAGTTCTGTATGTTTTTAATTCTCCAATTTAATCTTCAGCAGTTCAAAGGCTAAATTTAGATCTGGCAGACCTGGTCAAACAAACAACAGCAGATAGATGAAAGTGGCTCATAGTGGATCACTGTTATTAAACCTATCCCAAAAAGCACTGATCTAGAGCAATAATCAGCTCTACAAGCAAATTGGACCAGCAATATGCTAAGTGTGTTAGAATATGTGTTAGAAGTGGAGAGTAACAGATCCTTGTCAGCGGCCTGACCCTGGCAGGGCAAACCTTCTAGGAAGTGCTGGAAACAGACTATCAGAGTTTATCGGAAAGATATCCTCTATTTACCAAACATTTTTCCTTCTGCGCTAGCATGGAAGGTTCCATCGTGATCCTGCCCCAAATAGTGGCTCTAAAGAAGAAATACAAGGCATACCTCTACATCGATGAGGCTCACAGTATTGGCGTTGTAGGCTCCAACGGCCAAGGTGTCAGAGACTTCTATGGACTGGACCCTGATGATATTGATGTATACATGGGAACATTCACCAAAAGCTTTGCATCCACAGGAGGCTATATAGGTGGGAAAAAGGTAAGAAAGTAACTCCGTGTGTTAGCGTAGCTCCTGGACACCTCAGATCTAAAGGACAAGGGATCCTATGCCCTGTCCCTTTGTATATACCTTTTCCAAATCATGCAAGTTATCTCTACAAGCCTATGTTTATCCCAAAAAGACTGTAGTATAGCTCCAACTAGTAGGGCATTGTAGGTCCCAGATTAGTGCATGGAGGTGCTATTAACATGGTACATAAAGTTTCAGTTTGTTACTCACTGACCAGCAGGAGCTTTTCTCCAGCTTACTGCTCAACCAGCTAGACCTGTTGGAGTATATTAGCCCAAAGCAATCCTATCGCTAAAAGTCAGTGGTTTAAAACAGTAGATTGCATCTTATCCACTTACCATGAGACGTACAGGTATCTTAAATTCTGTTTTAAGGGGTCTTTGCACTGCTGGAACCGCTACTTGCTTTCACACTCAAAGCACTGTACTTCCACCTTGCTCAGCTTTCCTATGGGGATGAGCTAGGTCATGCTAAAAATACAGAGCACACCGGGCCCTCAAAGACTTCAACAAAGTCTAGTGAAAGGTTAAATATTTCCTTCCTAGCTGTCACATCAGCAGGATCAGAGGGTCTCAAATTTAGGATCTGTCTGATCCCGGTTACCTTGCTTTGTGAGGCTGTGGGCTTTGATTACTTTAGCAGCAGTTCAGAGGCACAAAACTTCTAGCCAAGCGGAACTCTGTTTCCTGAAACAAAGGCACCTGAATAAACTGAAGCAAGCCGACCCCTGAAATGTTGTCAAATTTGTTGGATGTCACATTTTTCTCCTTGGAGTGCCTTCATTTGATACCAACTTTAAACAAAGGCCCAGGACTAACTGGCAAGCAACAGGAAAGAGTTCCCTCGGATCCCGTCACGTGTTCTCTGACCTGACGGCAGGTGCAGGGTTTCAAAAGAGAACTACTCTTGTCTACGTGACTTCTAATCCTTTGGGCTAGGGATTGAGCAATTGTGGAAATTATCGTTATAACATTCGTCAGGATGCCCCTGCCCTAACGCTATTCCTCCTCCTAAGCCGTGTTATGCTGCAGTATCTCAATTAACCACCAGGTGGCATCATGAATTAGAGAGTGACAGGGACTCGGAGCCATTCTGAGATTAACACCACTCTAAAACACTAACACACAGGACCTTGAAGACACAGATAGGATTCAACACATGGAAGCTGAGCAAGAGAATGACAGTCACAAATCTTGAAAACAATAAAATGGGTTCAAAACCTTAGAAAAAGTTTTGGTTTTTTTGTTTGTTTGTTTTGTTTTATTTTTTACATCTGGCTCTGAAATCTTTTGATAGTCTTTATATACAGAGACAATATTCCTAATAACTGCAACTAGAATGTTCTAGGAACCCTTGTGGAGCAGAGTTTTACAAGTTAGCAACAAGATAAATCATGCAAGTGAAAACTACTTGCAAACAAGTGAAGGGAGAAAAAATAGCTTGATGCTAAAGTCTCACCAAGAGTAGAGGATTTATTGGGGTCTCAGCCCCACCCCAATTTTTTTAAGTGTTCTACAAATTCATCCTGGTTGATCAGGGATTAATTACAAGCTGAAGCAGTTTCTCAAAATCCTATGAGGCTTTTCTCTTTTGTTCTTTGAGTTGGGAGCTCTGTTGACAGACAGTGAACAATCACTAAGGAGGCTATCCTCCTGTGATGTGATGTTCCAGGTGGAAATTCAGATAAACACTTCACTCCTCATGTCAGGACTGTAAGGGTCTATGAGGAAAGCTGGGAGGATATGCTCAACACTACTCACCCTCTGTTCACCTCTGAGCATCGATCCTGAATCCTCTTGCCTGCCTGCTGTCTCCGAATGGCTTCTCCCAGCTTCCATGTGATGATTGGCACAGAAGTGAAGCACAGATTGTGTTTGGGACTGATAGGCTGCAGGCTTATAATTCTAGAGGAGGGAAGTGGGAAACAGGAGCGAGGTTTAGAAGGTGATAGTTATCTCCAACTGCCTGAAAAGCAAGCAAAGGAAGAGGTTCCTTACAGAAGCAGTTCTGCCTGCACTTAGCCACCCTTTGAAGTAGGTAGGGGTCATGGAATGAATACCAAGATACTTATTCTAAAAGCCTCCAGTCTAAGTCCCTCCCCAAAACCCATCCATGCTCTTGAACTCCAGGCCTAAGAGTAAAGAAAATAATCAAGGTTTTGGACTTGGGAGGTGGGGGTGGGGAGGGAAAGGACTTGGAAACCTGTCCCTAAGAGGACCTCTATCTAACTCATTCCTAAAGAAAGACACAGTGCAGACTCCCCTTGCAAAGGATCAGAGCCCCCTTCTCTCTGTCTCTCTGTCTCTCTCTGTCTCTCTCTCTGTCTCTCTCTCTGTCTCTCTCTCTGTCTCTCTCTCTCTCTCTCTCTCTCTCTCTCTCTCTCTCTCTCTCTCTCTCTCTC
>OU015742.1:9927730-9945209 GCA_907169655.1 Acomys percivali | reverse complement strand
CTCTCTCTCTCTCTCTCTCTCTCTCTCTCTCTCTCTCTCTCTCTCTCCACTTTACATCCTGGTGGTAACCCCATCCCTCCTTGCTTCCCAGTCCTATCCTCCCTCCCTCTCCCCATCCCCCTCCCCTATTCCTCAGAAAAGGGGAGCCTCCCTACCCACCTACCCCAGCTCATCAAGTAGCATCAGGACTGAGCGCACCCTCTTCCCTAGTGTCCTGGCAAGGCAGTCCTGCCAGGTGGAGGTAATTGAAAAGCTGGAAAGAGAGTCCATGCCAGAGAGAGCCCCTATCCCCACCCCTTCTAGCTCCCATCAATAGAGAACCCACAAGAAACCTGAGCTACCCATCAGCTACACCTTTGTAAGGGGCTTAGGTCCAGTCCGTACAAGGTCCTTAGTTGGTGCCTCAGTCTCAGCAGGCCCCTCTGGGCCCTAGTCAGTTTCAAAGCCAACTCTTTTTTTCTTTTTCTTCTTCTTCTCTTTTTATTAATTTATTCTTGTTACATCTCAATGGTTATCCCATCCCTTGTATCCTCCCATTCTTCCCTCCCTCCCATTTTCCCCTTATTCCCCTCCCCTATGACTGTTCCTGAGGGGAATTTCCTCCCCCTGTATATGCTCATAGGGTATCAAGTCTCTTCTTGGTAACCTGCTATCCTTCCTCTGAGTGCCACCAGGTCTCCCCCTCCAGGGGACATGGTCAAATATGAGGCACCAGAGTACGTGTGAAAGTCATACCCCACTCTCCCCTCAACTGTGGAGAATGTTCTGCCCATTGGCTAGCTCTAGTGGGACTCTAGATGAGAGAAGCATGGGAGAATAGCAAAGTAGAAGGAACCAGAGGGTCCTAGAAACCTACAAGTAGAACATTATGATAGGCAGATTTGGGCCCAGGGACCCCGCTCAAACTAAGGCACCAGCCAAGGACAATACAGGCCATAAACTTTAAACCCCTAACCAGATCTAGCCAATGGGCAGATCAAAGCCAACTCTTAACTCATGGGTTGTGGTATCCAGTCAGGTGATGAATGGAAGGAATCGGAGGGCTTTCCTTAACACTTTCTGGAAGTTACTACAGAGCCCAGTTTCCTCAAGCAAAATAGCCTTTACCCAGACTGGGGCAAAATGGACTCAGTCCAAAGTAATTATACTGTAGGATAGAAGGTCTTCATGTTCAAGTGAGCGATTTTTCTCTGATGCACTATTATTCAAACTAAGGATGCTTATGACTGACTGCATGAAATTCCTCAAATTATGAAAGGAAAATTGGAGTTGGGGAAATTTTGATGAAAGGAGCCTTTGCTTTGTTTCCTTGTCTGATCTTAGTGGTAAATACTTCCCAACTGAGATGCTGCTGCATTTGTTTCTAAGAATGCAGTTTACTTGTCCTTAATGCATCAGGGGACTGGCCATCCTCCCTCAGCCTTTCCATTAGATTGTCATTATATTCCAGATCTCTATCAAGTCCCAACTATGGTGGACTTTAAGAACAGCACACCCTTCGTTGCTTTCTTCTTGAGAACACACTCCCTTTGAACAAATAAAAATGTTATACAGAAAATCCTTTAAATCCCAAAACAGCAATGTATGTACATCAGGGAAAGCACCACGGGTTAAGCAAAAGGAGCACTTGCTTCTGTGCCCTCCAAGACTCACTTCTCATGCTGAGACCACCCTTCATTGCTCTTGAAGACAAGACAACCACAGTGTCAAAGGTGGAGATGCCTGAACCAGAATCACTGGGTCCAAATCCTTCACTTTCCACCTCTTGTGGAGAATTGTCAGGATGTCTATGGCTCAATTATCCTAGCTATCAGTTGGGATTAAAGAGCATTACTTACCTCCAAGTTATTCTAAGTGAATTAGCACATACAAAGTTCTGAATACGGGCTCGAAAGCATCTTCTGAATGTTGGCTATGGTGTCAGCTTCTGGTTCCAATTTCTCCTCTGACTCATCAAGCTTATGTTCTCCTTTTATGTCTGTGTTACTGTTGTGGTTGGTAGTGGTTAGATTAGGTTTGGCTCCATGACTACTGCCAGTATCACTCGGGATGGGAGAAGAGACAAGCTAAGTGTCATTGGTTTGGTGCATTGCAGCTACCCATATACAGGTCACTTAACCTTAGACCATTCCCTTTGCAAATGAGGAAAATGAAATAATGAAATCCCAAGAAGTTTTATGCTTTAGTCCCTGCCTTCACCCCCACAATGTTTTACAGATCTTTTCAATTAACCCCAACAAAAGTCATCAACTTCATTAGGTACCAAGTGTACCTTTTCTCTAAGTGATGTGTGTGTGTGTGTGTGTGTGTGCACGCATGTTGCATTGAATATATATACATATATACTGAATTAATATATACATATATTAATTATCATAATGGCTCTCAGATAGGTGTCACTGTTATTTGTACATGGTCATGTAGGAGACGGTAACAAAGTGAGGATTTGGACTGAGCAACTGAGTTCCAGAACCTATGCTTCAACTCGGGGACATTCTACCTCTAAAGGGAACAACTCATGATTACCTTGACCCTAAAACACTAGCTTCTCTCTGTTCTCAGTTGACTCCTCTATTCTTTGTTCACGCATTCTACCCTTAATCCTCATCTAGGAAGCCCATATGTATGCTTCTTACCTCCACCCATCCATTATGGCCAGATAACCCTTGAAACACTCCTCCATAAATATAGGAACCTAGAAGCCTCCATTGTCCAAGGCATATGACTCATTGACAGTCCCCTCCTTGGCTCCCTAGCAGCCCATGGGAAAGCATTTACTCTCAACAAAGGATGAAAATCTCTATTGTCATTTACTATAGGGCAGAACACAAACTTTGAAGAACATTGTATCTGTAATTCTTGGGAATTCACCAAAAATCTCTCTTTGAGGGGCTCCAGGTCCTCCAGGATAAACCTCCTTAACTACAACATAGCTGAGTTGTCAAGGCCTTCCATGGTCTTCAAAAATAGGGAAATCATTCCCAATGCTTTTATATGATTCAGAAATTTTTTTAAAAAGCAAACAAAAAAATAACAGTCAAAGATGTCAGACTAGAATATGACCTCAATCGTCTTGTCCCTGAAACTCACACATGAATCTAGGACATAGCCCAACACAGATCTTTAATATATTTGCTGGAAGGAAAAATAGAAGAGAGAGAGAGAGGGAAAAAAAGAGAGAAGAATAAAAAATAGGGAGAGAAGGCAAAAGGTAAATACTTATTATTAAAGAGAAAAATAATTAAAATGAATAATTTGAAGTCTTTTTTAGAGGAGAATGAAATGAAAGGGCAAGAAAGAATCTAGAAGAAAAGAAAGAAAGGAAACAAACCATTTGAAGTGCTGAACAAACAAGCCTTTCAAGGGAAGCTAAGAGCCATCACAGCATTACTGTTCTGAAAGCAGGGCACAAGGCCAGGCCAGGTTCATTGACTGCTTGAGGGAAAGATCAGAAAAGTGTGAGTGCACGGCTGGTGGGGACCAGTATAGAGTAGTCATTTCCTGGTGATCTTGACTCTGTGCCTTTGCACATCTTCTCTCCTTCCACGTTTTCTTTTTCTTTTTTCTTCTTTCTCAGTTTTCATGTTTCAGTTTCCTGTCTCCTCATTGGAGCATCCCCTGACTACTCCTAGAAGGACCCTTTCTTTCCACCACATCTTGTAGTGAAACGCATGCATTCTTTTGTAGGTACTGTTAGTTTTCATGGCACAATTGCTAATATTCTCAAGGCACAAAAGAATCAGATCTTGTATCGTGGGCCATTCCTGAGCATTTGCTCTAGATATTACAAATACCACTTTTCTTTCACATGCTTGGCTTTTGACTTATAGACCAACTCTAAATGTGTATAGCTCCCTCATATTTTTGTATGGTCTCCAGGTTTTAGTGGGAAAGATGAAGAGAAAGGGGGAAGCAAACTAAGCAGTTGACTGTCACCCAGCGAGAACCAGGCAAACCACTGTTGCCTTTAGAAGGCCACAGGAAACATTTTGTTATACTCTACAGAGGACAAGTTCTGAAAATTATTTGCTTCCATTTTTTTTTTTGCTTGTTTGTTTCTGCCTTTATTTTAGGAAATTGTGGATTATGTACGGACTCAGTCACATAGTAGTGCTTATGCTATGGCCATGAGTCCCATCCAAGCAGCGCAAAGCATCAGATCACTGAAGATCCTTATGAGAGAAAATGAGAACGGTAAAGGTAAGGAGTCTACGGACATGCTTCTGCCTGGCAACCTCCCACCTACTCAGCTATATGCTTTTGTCTCACCATGCTCAATTTTTTTCATTTAAGTCAAATGATGAGCATATTGGGACTACTATCATCACACACACACACACATACATACAAACAGACACACACAGCCCACAAACCCTTCAGTAAAACAAGTACAATCTTTAGCGACATGTTAATATGATCATCACTTAGATTATTTTTTTATCATCTGTGGTTAAAAATGAAATAATCAATGCCTCTGTGTATATGGTTATGTTTGTTTGCACGTGTGTGTATGTGTATTTGTATGTGTGTGTATGTGTCTTGCCTGTGCTTGATTACTATCCCCTGTGCTTCTCTGAGATGAATATCATCAATTTCATATTTTCTATGTTTTATTGCCAGAGGTTGGGCAAGGGAGAGCCACCGCTGGCCACGTGATGACATAGAAACTCTCAATCGCAGCTCAGTCACTCATTTGTCACTGTGTCACTTTAGCTAAAATGTACTACTTCACTTAACCCAGATGAAGTTAATCTGCTCTTTGGATAATTGTTTCATTGAAGCCTCATAGAATTATTGTCCGATTTCTCTCAGATCTAGTCTCTAAAAATTCTACTAAATATTATGCTAAATATAGCAGTTCTTGTGGCCAGGGATCTAGCTAGTGAAGACAAGTGAGAAACAGCAAAGAGCACTGACTTACAACTGGCTCCAGGGCTCCAAACCCTTGCGTTTCATCCCACCATCCATCTGGCACCAAGCCCTGCACTGTTTCCTGCAACCTTCTAGACCCACTTTCTAGGATGCACAGGAGTATCTATCATTAATAGTATTAAACAAGAATGCTTACACATATGTTTTGAAAAAAAAAAAGTCAAGCTGAGACATTTTAAGCACTGACAGGTGTCTCCAAGTGGAACATACCATACTTGCCCTCCTCTGCTAGGACAATCAAAATGCTGGTGCACCAAGGCACAACAGCACCATCCCTGTAACCTCAGCAGGCAGGTAGCAGGATGATTGGATTTGAGGCCAACCTGGGCTACAAAATGATACCCTATGCCAAAAGAAAAAAGTTTCTACAGGCCATTTGTATATGAAAGATATTCTCAAGATATCTTAGGATATATGTGCAAATAGTCTAAAAAAAACCAAACAAACAAAATCCAAAGCCCTTCTGGCCTTAAGCATTTCTAATTGGGAACAACTTATATCCCTTATATAAATCAGATAAGGTGACCTCCAGTCACCTCCACACTGACAGCCACCATGGACCTTCCACTGAGCCTTCTCGCTGAACAGAATATTTTTTAAAAATATAAAATGGAATTTGCACTAAGGCTGGAAAATGACCCACAAGATGGCTCCTTACTTTTTGCCATATAAAATAAAGTGGCTGGTGAGTTGTTGAGATCTTTTTAGGATTTTTTTTTCTTCATTTTTGTGTTTTTCGACTGGAATGTATCGAAAGGCTGAGGGAGTCCGAGTGATGCAAATAGATGGTAGCTGCTGGGATTTGATTCCTGTGGTGTTAGTAATCATCCTGTGCCGTTCTGCAAGTGAGTGAATGGCTCATCTAGCCCTGGGCAGGTGAATTAGCTTTTCTTTGACTCAGTTCTCCCAGCTGTGAAATGAGAGTAATAACACCTATGCATCAAGATTTTTATGACGGTTAGATAAGGTAACCCACGTCAATACTCAGGAACGTCTGGAAACAATCATGAGTTCTATACAATTGCTTGCTGTTGTTTGCTATTGTTCATTCTTTTCTTTTCTTTTCTTTTTTTTTATTATTTATTTTTAATTAATTTATTCTTGTTACATCTCTATGGTTATCCCATCCCTTGTATCCTCCCATTCTCCCCTCCCTCCCATTTTCCCCTTATTCCCCTCCCCTATGACTGTTCCTCAGAGGGATTACCTCCCCCTGTATATGCTCATAGGGTATCAAGTCTCTTCTCAGTGACCTACTGTCCTTCCTCTGAGTGCCACTAGGTCTCACCCGCCAGGGGACATAGTCAAATGTGAGGCACCAGAGTACATGAGGCTGTTGTTCATTCCTGAGGCATTCTGAAAACTCGCTGATTCTGTGGAGAACATCTTAGGGAAGAAATGAGGTAGGACTTACTGTCCTACCAGGTCTTGGATTAATCAGGATGAGTAACGTTTGGCTACCATAACAAACCCTGAAAATCTTGTTACCTTCACAGAGGCTTATTTCTTTCATTCTAGTGGTGATGCTGTTTTGCATGCTTGTTTTTTAATGTGCTCTCTGACAATCAATAAGGAGGCTCATCCCTGTGAGAGGCTAATTTCGTGCTCCCAACAGTAATTACTAGTCTGTCGTTCTTTGTCTAGGCATGGGACATCCTGAGTGATCCTTCCTTCCACATTAGCAGGTCCTTATATTCTTAACATCACAATAAAAAACACTTTACTTCATGTGCCTTGCCATCTTAAGAGTTAAAAGAAAGCAGGATGCTGTGTGTCAAAATAGGCATTGAAGGAAACATAAGGCAGGGGGTTTTGGGGGTTTGGTTGTTGGTTTTGTTTTTTGTTGTTGTTTGTTTGTTTGTTTTTTTCAAAAAATGAATAAGGAAAAGTGGCTCCCTTTGAAAGACTCACCAACAAGTTTCACAGCTTTGGAAGGATTCAAAGGCATTCTGGGAATGATTGCATTGACCTCATTTGTAACAACGCCTGCTGAAATGAATAAGATAGCTCTGAATACTGCGGGAAGTTGCCCTTCTCCGCAAAGATGGATTCAGTATAAAGTTGCCCAAAGCTCCAAGAGATACATCATGCTAGATCTGCCACACAGGATCTGGCAAAGAGGAGCCTGGCTTCAAGCCTTCTTCAGCCTACTACAACTGTGACTGGAGCCTTTCAAGGCTTTGTTAAGGACAAGTCTGAGGAGTGCTTGGCCAGACCCATCCCTTGATGAATGCCTTCACTTTAATCTGCAATGCAAAGCCATACGCTTCAAAGAGAGGCAAGCTACAGCAGTAGGGTCAGTGTTCCTTTGATGCCAAGGTTCAAAGATGAAATAGCCGTCCCAGTGAAACAACAATGTTTATGCACAAACAGCCACCTTCACTCTGCAACCAGGCTGCCGGTGGAGTTAATGCACACAGGCTGAGGGTCTGCAGGCCGGGTGTGCATTCCATATGCACCAAGGCCCGTTTAATCTCCTAGCCTGTCACTCTGTGCAGTACACTAAGCCCAATGTGGAGATTTGATTTCTCCATCCTAATGGTTGTTGGGTGGTCTCCCAACTAAACCAATGTTGTAAGCCCCTTAAGGGCAAGAAATGTGTCTTGAATTAATTTTGTGTTCCTCTGAGTGTCAAACTCAGTGCTTGGCTTAATAAATACGTCATGACTCAACCTCCATCTCACCAGCCTTCTGGATTTCAGCTCAGTGTTTATGCTAATTAAGACTGTGGCTATGTTTATCTCAGAGGACTGAAAGGCATAGTCCAGTCCATACCAGTGTGACACCTAAAGGGATCTTTCAGTGAAGGGGAGGGAACACTTGGAAAGGTCTAGAAAGATGACAGTTCTGTCACTGGCTAAGTCTAGATGTGTCAAGCAAGTAGCCACAAGGGATAGAGCCCCAAGCTGCGCTAACAGCTTCCCTACAGAAAACAATGTCATCTCTTGTCTTGTTTTATTTAAATCTTTAAGTGCACATTTTTTTTTCCAGTTTCCAATTCCCAATCTTGAATATTCATCCCTAGAACCCTCTTCCCCAACTGTGGACAGTCTTCTACTTCTCTGAGAAAGAAAGTGGAGGTTGGATTGTATAGATAATTAAGAGACATCCTCTGCAGCCAGATCCCAGGTGGTCCAGTTTCTGCCATGCTTCAATTCTTATCTCAGTTCCTGCAATGGAAGGCGAGGTAGGGGAGGGGCTAAGTGACATGATATAGATAGTGGATATTGCATGGCACCAATACACAATAAGAACTTAGCAGAGGTACTATGATATTTAACTTACCTGCGTTCTTCCCTTGCTTCTCCATATATTTTCAGTAGTCTTTGCCTGCTTTGAATCCTTCCTTGTTCTAAAACTTGATGACTACTCTTCCACAAATCCTGCAACACTTGCTTAAAAATATTCTTATAATCTGACAACTTCTTAGGACGCCATCTCGTAGGACAGCTGATATACCTGCTGAATATTCTGCCCACTTTTGTCTTGGCTTTTATACATATATATGTCTTTTATATATGACATTTTATATATGTCTTCGGTACAAATAATCCACCTTAGCATTTATTTTGACAGCACAAATTCTCAGGGTACAGTGTAATGATTTAACATAGGCATACTGTGTGTGAGTGATGGTCAAATCAGGGTGGTTGGTATTTCCATTTCTTTGTACATTTTAAAAAACTTTCAATAGCAATATACTAATCATATATGTATGGGATACAGAGTAACATTTCAACACATGGATACATTATACTGAGAAAGTTGGGGTAAGCAGCATTTCTATCTCTTCAACATCTTTTGCATTTAGAGCCTTTGAACTCCTGTTTTCTGGTTACTCATAAATAATAGGACAGTGTGGATTGTGATTCCACTGTTCTTTAGAACACTAAAATTTATTTTATCTATGACTGGGTATCCACTATTCATCCTCTCTCCATTTCTTCTTCCTCAACCCTTCCCAGCCTGTAATACATCTCTATTCGATGTTCTTAGTGGCATTTTAAAATAACATCTATACTACAGAAAAATTACCTAAGTAAAAAGGAGAAAATACAACGCATTCCAGGGCACTCTCTAACTCCATTAGCATCACACTCACTTGATATGAGGTCTACTGGCCCAGAGGTTTTCCGGTCTTCTCCCTCATATTTCTCAGGCTCCTCTCCTTAATCAGTACAGCCGTGGGGTTCAAACGCACTCAAGATAACTTCCACAGAAAGGCCTTGCACTTCTGTGGTACCTCTAGAACCTTTGCCTCCACTGTTTGCCACCCATCTCTGCTCAGAACTGGTGTTCTGAAGGAGCTGTCCCATCCTATGTACCTCTCTCTGCCTTCATCTCTCCCATCCCCTTCACTTTAATCCCCTTCACGGCATTCGGGAGTATTTTTCTTCTATCTCTCTGGAGTACAAGCTCCAAGAGAAGTGACTCTTCCTTTCACCTTGCTGATAACAGCACCCCCGCCAGCAAGGTCCCCCCCACTCCTTACCCTTTTTGCCTCAGGAAATAAATGCCTCTGATTTTCCTTGCATCTCTGTGCCCCATTTCTCTCTTTGAAAAGCGCTGATCCCTTTCCCTCAGCATGGTCTTACTGGTATCCTTCCAAAACAAACTTCGCTTCCCTCTTCTTCCTTTCCCACTCCTGTTTTCCTCGGCAGCAAACCTCTGAGACGTGCCCTACCCAGCGTGCTAGCTCCTAGGTCCTCAGCCCTGTCAGTCTTGCCTTGCTCCACCTCATCTTTCTGGGGGGATCTTGCTCTCCTGCAGCTCTCCTGATCTTCCTCCTGCCCAGTTGGCCTTGACCTCTTGACATCCTCTCCATCCTTCTGCTCTGACTTTCCTTGCTTTTTTTTTTCACATCCCCCTTTTCCTCAAGGCTTCTTCTTCTGTCTTCATTTGTCAGAATCTCCACCTCCGTTTCCTGTACAATTCCCTAGTATAAGTGTCCTCTCATGATTCCTGCCCTCTATATAACAATGTGATTCCACATCAGACTCACCTGGACGAGTGACTAAAACAGCTTGCTGATGCCAAAACAATTCTGTCTGTTGTACTTCTAAAAAAAGCCTCATACTATTGGTGCTGATACTATTGGGGTACGGGGGAGTGACACACTTTTGAGAATCACCACTGTACGGTGACCTCATCACAGTCTTTCTCCCCTTCCCATCAGACACGAATGAGTTCTCACAGATTTTAAAAAAAAAAAAAAAGTGACTGAGCTTGCTCACCAAGGTGAGCCTTTGCCCTTGGAATTTGTGCCTATGTTCATGTCTACTTTAGCTTATAGCATTTATATGTTTAGTATAATGCCTTCAGTGTGGGAAGTTGGTGCCCATCTGTCTTCCATCATCATTTCATATTTCATGAAGACAGGAGCGGGAAGATGACTCCATAGTACACTATGGTGGGGAAGATGACTCCATAGTACACTATGGTAGTTCTCAAAGGGTGGTCCCTCGACAAGCGAGTCAACATCACCCAGGGCTTGTTCGAACTGTAGTGGACATTTTTATTTGGAGTCAGTAACTCTAAGGGTTGGGTCAACAAGCTGTCTAAGCATCCCTTCAGGGGCTTGGGAAGTAGCCTCATTTGAAAATCACATTACCATATAAAACAAGGGAACCAGGTAAGGGTCTTTTGCAGATGGAAAAAGAACAGGAGACAGCTTTCTGGCAAACATAGACAGAGCTAGGCAACCTTGCAGAAAGGAGGCCTGAGGACCGGAAACTGTGGGAGAACCAGAAACAGTATGAAATACATTTTCAGTCACTTTCTTAAACCACCATTTAAATCCAAGCATCAATCCTGTTCACGCAGTTACAAAAGTCCTTGTCTATCATCCTGGCATGGGTGACCACTTGGTAACAGAGAAATAGCAAGGTGCTTTGCCCACAGAACTGTGTGTTCTTCATAACAGGGCCTCCTCCGGTAAACCCGTGCTTTCGTTTAAAACCCCTGGGATCTATAAAGTCATAAGAGCTGATGGTTACAACACTAGTAACATCCTTCCTTTTGATCATCAGTGTCTGACAGAGACGGCAGTTCTTTGGTACTTTGTGTTCCTTGGGATACAAAGGATGGTGTCCGTAAGAACCACTTTAACTCTTGTCTGTGTAGGGCCGGGGTGCAGTTGGCAAAGAGGTGACATCAGTTTAATCCCCAGAGCCCCATTTTAAAAGACAGCAGCTGTGGTAGTGTAGCCTTATGATTCCACTGCTGGGGAAGCAGAGACAGGTGGATTCCCCAGGCTTGCTTGGGCCCAAGGCCAGTGAGAGACCCTATCTGGACAAAAAGAAAGGTGAATGGCACCGGAGGACTCATGCCCAAGGCTGCGCTCTGGCCTACACATGAACGTGTGCACATATACAGAGAAACAAGTCTTCACTATGCATGCATGATGGTGCATGTGTGTAATTCCAGCCTTCAGAAGACTGAATTAGGAGATCTTCACCGTGAGGATAGCCTGGGCTATAATAGTAAGTTTGATGCCAGCCTGGGCAACTAAGTGAGACCTTATCTCACGAAGCCAAAATAGGGCCAAAGAGAGGGCTCATTGATTAAGAGCAATTGCTGCTCCTGCAGAAGTCCTGACTTAGGTTCCCAGCCCTCACTCAGGTGGCTCACAACCACCTGTAATTTCAGTTCCAGAAAATCCAATGCCCTCTTCTGGCCTCCATAGGCACCTGCACACAAATGACGCTTATACATATATCCAGGCACATGCACATACCCATAAAACTAATAATCTTTTTAAAATCAATGATAATAATAGTAACCGTTGACTAATTATTACTGTTATCACATAAATTATTTCATCGGTGTATCTTCAGTGGGACCAGTTATTTTTGTTAGAAAGGAGATCCTCAGTGGCAATTCTGATGTTCATCACTGATGGCAGTCAGTAACTTATGCTCATGTTTCAAGGTCACCACTTGAAAGAAAGGATTTTGCTGCCTTATGTAGGAGGAATTGTTTGAGTTTGCCCTATAATTGTCATAATCCTTCCATTACTCATCTTCCTGAAGTGACTGTCACATTTTTGATGGCATAGATGTGATGTGGGCACCGTTTTAAGAAAAGATGAGGTACTCAATCTAATGTGACAACTAAATGTAGGATTCTAATATATTTGTAATTGTTACAGATTTATGTCACAATGAAAGAACAACTGTATATCCCATCAGGTACTTAATTAGCCTCTTTGACAGTGTGCATTCTCTAGAGCTGCAGACCCACTTATCTGAAGGTTCATTGTATGATTTTCCTCGAGTTCTTAGAGATATTTCATGTGTAATAATTTAGGTTCCTAACTCTAGCTCTATGATTATTCTCAGTGAAGTGCATTTGAAATGCTCCCTTGAGGCTTAGAACTGATGAGTACAGGGGTGGACACTGATACATACACTTCTCATTCTCCAGTTCATCATTTGAAGACTTAAATAAATAACAAAAGCAATGCTGCTGTAATTTACTTTCTCTATCTAGAATGCTAAAAGGTACCATAAGTTTTCTTTTCTTTTTTTTTCTAGGTGTAGTCATGGCAAGTGAGAACAGACAGTTTTTTCAAATCTGAGTTCTAAGCCCAGACATAGGGAACTGGCTATTCCATACCAAGAATGGGTGTGTATGAAAACACCCTGATCAGCGCCATTCTGAGCCCTTCACCTTTGAAAAGCACTAAGAGGCATTTGTTACTATTGTTACAGTTAAGAGGGCAAGTTCCTGCCAAAAAGTTCATTGTGAGATTTTTGTAAAATTTCTAAAGCTTAAAAGTCTGGGCCTTCATTCAATTACTGAGAGAAGTGTGAAATAAAACGCCAAAGTCCTTCAAGTAAAACCTCATTATTTTTGAAAATCTCTCTCTCTCTCTCTCTCTCTCTCTCTCTCTCTCTCTCTCTCTTTCTCTCTCTTATTTTTTTAATAAGGAAACAAAGAAAAGAGAAGGAATGAGTGAGTGATACTTAGAATGTATTTGCCCTGAAAAAAAAAAAATCGGGTTTCGTTTCAGAATCCTTTTGTCTGGATTAGTTCACTCATTCTGGTCCTTTGTGAAAGTTTACTGTGAGGCTGGCAAGTGCAGCACTGACCCTGCTCCTAACCCAAGGTGGACGTGGAGAAAGTGGCACCAGCCCCTTCCAGCTGTGACCTCCAACCTTTGCTCTGATCTCAGGAACAGGGCACACATATTTTTACACTTGAGTTTGGTAGGCTTAAAAACAACAGTGTCTAAGTGGGAAGATTTAGGGCACAGAGACAGAGAAAGGGGACTACGTTGAGTGACAGCCATTAGCTGTCAAAAAGAATTTGGTTTCTTCCCCACTGCTAGTTTTTGTCATGAGATACAGTACAAACTCCTTCCATCAGATGTTGCTTTCTTCCAGTGCCAGCTGTTTGCTAGCTGCAAGGCACGCTTATTCCGTTGGTATCACCAAGGTTATCTTACATGTGTTATTCTAGAAATTTATTCTCCACTCTGTCCCTTCTGTTAGGAAGAGAAGCAAAAAGGAACTATGGCCCACGGCTATAAACCACCCAGCTCTAAACACACAGTTTAAACAGGTCTTCTCACGAGTCTCAAAGAACTCAGTGAATAGAAAGCTGGCCTTCTACCAGTTTTTTTTTTCTTCCAGTCAAACTCAGTAACATGTTTGTTCTGTCCCTTGGAGATCCCTTGATGAATTTAAGAGGCATTGACAGAATTGCATCCAATGTGCACCGTCTGAGGGTCCTGGCATTGAAGGTCCCTGGCATTGTTGAGGGAGGAATTAGCTGCCGCTTCCTAAATATATTTGCCACTTGGTTACCAGCTGGAGACACAGAAAGAAGCCGAGAAGGAAACAGAGGGCACGGAGAGCTGCGTTTTCTAAATGGTTTCAGGCCACTGGCATTTCAGCAACAGCTAATACAAACCAGATGGCAGGCGCTACGCTCCACTGGCTTTCAACTGAGGGCCTGCCTCAGTCCGTGATTAATCACCTGTGCTTGGTGGGTAGAGCGGTCTACCTGGTCTTTCTGTGCGAGCAGACCTAAGGTCGGGGTCAGCAATCAAGGTGGCAGCATTTACCTCCCTGCCTTATTGATGCTCGGATACACACACAGGGCAACTTGAGTTTGTCCAGTGAACACAAAATTAGCCAACACACTGAAAGGGGATGTTTGGCTGATTACACAGAAACGCCTGGCAAACTTTTCCAGGACCTTGTGCCTCTTCCGGGTTAGCTAGCGATAGGACTCTACGTCAGCCTAGAGAACGCAGTGTGTACTCTGTACTCTGTACTCTGTGAGGCCTTACGACGCTTTCCTAGCAAAAGCAAAAGGGAAACTGTTTGGTTTTTAGGTGATGCAGGGGCCAAGATCCTGTGGTCCCTTAATTTCAGCCATCAGCAACCCAGCTGAAGCTGCTTCCTCCTCTTAGGCTCTCGCTGAAAAAAGACTGAGGCAGGGGGATTGCGGTGCGACACATGTGAACTCCCACACTGTACAACTAGAGAAGGAAAGAAGACAATTTTATTTTAGTCTCGTCTTCTAGAGTGAAAAGGAGCTGGTCTTCCGCACCGGCCTTTGTTCCTCGCCTTGTGAGCTCATTTTCAAATGTGCTGTGAAACTTGCTCACCTTCGCTCTAGTTAGAAGAATCTTGTAGAGAAAACCAGCCACCTCCCGGGCACAGCTGGGGAGTATTAAGCAGGTGCATTCATGCCTAAGGAAGCCCAGCATGTGTGAGTTTGAGGTACAAGGAATGTATTAGCTTTCTGTTTCTGCATAACAAATTGCCTTAAGTGGCTGCTTAAAACAATGCCCGGTTACCTTGTGGAGAATCTGAGCAGAGGCTCCCAGGAAGCTGAAGTAAGGTGCCACCATCTATCCTCATCAACTCAGCCTCCTCTCCTGAGTTAGCACGTATATGACAGAGTTCAACCCTTTGGGGCCCTACAACTGAGGTACCCATTTTCTTGTTGGCTGGCTGCCAGAGTCATTCTCAGCATGTGGAAGTCACTCATTCCTGAAGAGGCAGCGCCTTGATCCTTAGAGACAGTAAATGGGTTTCCTTCCCAACCAGGCCTCTTTCCTCAAACCTCTTTCTTCCAGAAGGCCCTAGTCTAAGGGATCAGGGTGTCATTGCTTTTTCATATCTCTAGAGCTTTAGGATGTTTTGTTTGATATATATATATATACATATATGTGTGTGTATATGTATACATATATGCATATATCAAATATATTTGTTATATATAACAAACTTTATATATAAAACAAATTTGTGATATGGATAGATAGATAGATAGATAGATAGATAGATAGATAGATAGATAGACAGACAGACAGAATGCAAGTGTTACATTCCCAGCAATGATCTGCTTCAATCCCTGGCACTAAAAAGATCTAGAAGGACTAAGGGACAGCCTGATAGACTGTAGTGACACTGGCCATGAGGGCAGCCTTTGGGAGCAAATCCAAGTCAAGCAGCCTGGTTTTAGCTCAAACTAATTGCTTTTTACTGTTTTGAACTATGGATTTTTTCTTCAAATGAAATACAAACTGAAGCCCATTGTATAAAACATGTAATTTTGTTTAATTTTACCACACTGAGTTTCTTCTGTACCTGTCACTCCACTAAGTGATTAATATTTTATCATCATACTTGAAAAATATGCATTATCATTGTCATTATTCCCACTTTTACAGGTGAAGAACACAAACTGCAGAGTGAGGAAATACAAACCCATGGTGGTGGAGTCTATTTCGAACCCTAGAAATTGGGTTCATAGTCATCTGGCACTGGATCCTGGTGCTGGTGTCATGTGGGGAAAGATCATGCATTTTGTTTATATTCGTTCCCATTACCTTCTCTTGCCCCCTTCCTGCTGCTGTCCATCTTCCCTCAAAATAATGCCTTCTTTACACTTCCACATGAGCACACACTTACATATATATACACATATATACATACATACATGCATATATGCATCTGTTTATATATTCACACATGCATATACGCACACATATATGTATATAAATATAGGCACACACACACATATAGAAAGAAAGAGAGAGAGAGAGAAGAATTGATTCTGCATGTAAGAGGAAACTTGTCTTATTTTTCTGTTACCCTCAATTTTTAAAAATTACAGAAACCTTTGGTGTGTCCTTTTTTAAAAAATCACTAATTCATAAAGGCCCCGGCAAGTCCATCCCTTCTTTGGTGTATAAAATTCTACTATTAGAGAATTGCTACGATACTACTCTCTATTTAAATGCAAATTAACCCATTCCATTACTAATATTCATGAGACAATATTATGGTGATACATACACACATCAAATGGCATGTGTTTCCCTCTGCATAGTATTTTCTATCTGCCTTAATCACATCATTTTTCTTCAAAGAGCTCCAGAATTCCTGCTGCCACAGTCAGCCAAGCTTCTGTACGTAGCAAAGGCTTTCTGTGTGTCAAATGTGTGTATCCTTGCATGGTGGGACGCACACATCACCAATGAGCTAACTCTTCAAAGAGTAGACTTTGATAATCTTATAAGCAGAGCCATCTTCCATGTTATCTTGGCAATGCTTTCACAATCCTCAAGCCTCAGTTTCCACATCTGTAAAGGATTCCAGAACATCACTCTCTGGCTCCTCGTTAATGCGCAGATGACCTTTCTCATCCTGCTTGGCAAGTTAAATCCCTGACTGTGTTTGAGTAGCTTTGTAGTAGTAGCTCCTCAGAGCCCTTGAAAACAAGCCACGAAGATAGCTAGCTGCCCAGCCTGACGTCCGATCTGCCTCTCTGTGTACGCTCCCCAGGGCCATGACTGAGCAGACAAAAGAGCCCCTAGCACATGTGTGCGTAGCTATAAAACATGCCGTAACCTTGGAATCCTGACATCAAAAGGGAGAGGGCCACTGCCTTATAAAAACGCGTGCCTCTCTAAGCAAGCCCTCCAAACGCTGCCGCCCCACTGAGAAGCCTGTCAGCTGCTAATGCTGAGCTTATGACTCTCTCGCCACTCACAGCCTCTTGATCTTCACTGAAATCTCTCTGCCCCCAAGTGTCTTGGAAACAAAATGTCCTGTGTGGTGTCCAGTACTTAAAAATAACAGACACTGGGTTCCTGCTGCCACATGGAAACTTTACTGCCAGGTCCGCTCAGCACCCCACACTCTGGATCATGCCAGGGAAGCGATCAGGGGAAACGCCAGGACTAAGGGAGGCTTCCTACTGTAGGCATTCTGTAATGTCAATTTGATTTGCCATGGGCTAATTTTTCTGAAATACCAACTGCTTAAATGGTGAGAAGTGTTTTACGGAAAGATACTTTCCATCTATGGAGACAAGGACCTCATTTTTCAAGTCACACTGACCAAGCTGGAAATGTTACATTGCCCAGTCAGTTTTCTGACAGCAGTGGTCTGCTAAATAATTTAAGCAGGGGTAAGCAGTATGTACTCCCAGATGCTCATCCTGAAACATGAGAAATGCTAGAATAAGTCGACTGGGTGTGTGTGTGTGTGTGTGTGTGTGTGTGTGTGTGTGTGTGTGTGTG
>OU015742.1:9912069-9924852 GCA_907169655.1 Acomys percivali | reverse complement strand
TCTCTCTCTCTCTCTCTCTCTGTGTGTGTGTGTGTGTGTGTACATGCACATACATGCTGTTGCACATTCATCCATGTCCACATGTGTGTAGATCAGAGGACAACTCTCCGGAGTTATTTCTTTCCTGCCACCTTGTAAGATCCAGGGATCAAACTAAGGTCATCAGACTTGTGCCTATAGCCACTTGAGCCATCTCACCAGCACTCTACTCATATTATTTATTGAGATTGTTATACCTTGCCTAGTCAAAGTTGTGGCCACCTGTCACTCAGGAAACATTTGCTCCTAGGTGGGAGAAAAGATCATTTACTGGGTCACATAACAGAAAGTCTAAATGATAGCCTACCTTAGCCATGGCTAGATGCAAGAGTTTCACTTTAAAACCCTCATTATCTTGTGCCTTGGGTTTTCCTGGAGTCAATAGCATTCTTGATGGTTTCTTCCATGTGTTGACAAAGATCTAGCTACCCAAACTTTCACTTCTTCAGTGGATCTGAGACAAAGTCTAATATTAGCAAATTTTATTCCATCGTTGAACCAGCAATCAGAAGGAGAGAGTATTCCAATTGGTCAAGTCATTGCTACAAAGGGGAAATGTGCCAAGTTCACTCAAACATCAGCATCCACTGGAGGAAAGAGTCTGTACAGAAGATGCCACAGCCTAACCAGTTCTCATTTTCCAAAGACCAAGGCAATCACAGTTAACGTGTTTCCTGAAGTTTTCACTCTTGTTCCCTAGAGAGTTACAAACACCTTCAGTTTAACTGAAACGAACACCTAAACACTAAGAATAGAAGTCAGCTAGAGACAGGCGCAGCTACAGTAGCGCATTCCTGTTGAATAGCCTTCGCCAAGAGCCAACACGGACTTAACTTCTAAAGAACGTAAATATTGAATCCTAGTCATTCTCATTGAGTAAACACCTGCTAACTCTGCCTTCCTCTTAAGTGAAGGACTGATGCCAGCAGATTTCCTCAGAACTTTTTCTTCTCTTTACGTGACTGATATGCTGCACTACTGACTGACCTACTGCACTAACGAGGTACCTTTTTTTCCTTTGCTTTAATTCCCTTTGTCACCTTATGTATGTTACCACAGGGCTAAGGCAAACACTTTGAACAAAGGACACTTTCCTCTCTCTGCCACTACCAAATGCTTGTGAAACAGCATTCGCATAAGCCGGTCTCACCTGCCCCCATCAATAGCATGCTACTTCCTTAAATTGAGTTCAAAGCCAGGCAGTGGTGGCACATGCCTTTAATCCCAGCATTTCAGGGACAGAGGCAGGCAGATCTCTGTGGGTTTAAGGCCAGCCTGATCTACAGAGTGAGTTCCAGAACAGCCAAGGCTATACAGATAACACTGCCTCAAAACAAACAAACAAACAAAAATATTAATAATTTTTAATTGAGCTTAAATGAAGTTACTTTTGATTAGAGACTTGGTCTAGGAATTTAATGAGCTGGTTCGATTTGGATAAAGAACGTTACCAACAACTGAAGGGTGGCACACACATGCATGATTGTGTGTGCACGCACGCACGTGTGTGTGTGTGTGTGTGTATGTGTGTGTGTGTGTGTGTGTGTGTGTGTGTGTGTGTGTGTGTGCGGTGTACATACCTTTCTTATTACGCTGCGGTCTCCTGATTTTGTAATTAAAGCACTTGGCATAGAATCTCTACATAAGAGGTACCTGCTCCCACTGGTCCTGCAGCTTGCTTGCATCACTTTGTACATCCTTTTCCCATCTTGCCTCCTAGGCACAACACAGTGCTTGTGTCTGATTACCGTGTTCCCAACTCTTCCCGGCTGATAAAGCCTATGGAAAGAAATGTTTCCCAGCTTGATCTAAGCTTTACTTCCCTCTTCTTTTTTAATGGGGTTGAAGGATGTCATGCCTGTGTCCTTTCAGGTTTGCAGAGAGTAAAGCAACTTGAAAATAACATAAAATACTTCCGCAAGCGGCTGAAAGAAATGGGATTCATCCTCTATGGCAGTGACAACTCTCCCATCGTTCCTCTTCTCCTTTACATGCCTGCTAAAGTAGCGTGAGTATCCAGCAACCCTCAGCATCATGCAGTGTCCAGCGTGTCCTGACTGAGATGATATGTCTCATACCATGAGGTTTTTCTGTGCACAAACTAAATTATGTGCTTGGAGGGGTACTTGAGTTCTGCCCTCAGACATATAGCTTCTCAGAAGCCACCTCCAGCAGCATCTTCAGGACTTATCCCAAATACCTTCAGGAAAAGGTGATAGGTACTAAGGCCACCTTCTCTTCAAGCTCTGGAGATCTGGGGAAATGATTTCTCTCAACTGTAAGAGAGATGGTCTTGAGCCTCCTTCTGACCGAGGGCTGTTTCTCCAATACATAACATCAGTATTGGAGTTTTCTGTTTGACCCACCACCCATTTATCTGAACAGACAGATAATTTATAATACAAAAATAAGAAACATTAAAAGAATTTGGAGCCTAGACTGTTGAGAACCCATCCAGCGTAGAAGTGAGTCATAAGTTCTTGAAAGTCTGATTCTTCTAAACATATCCTTGTGTTGTTTTGCCACAGCAAAATATCAAGTGGTTAATAGGGAGTAGTTTTGAACATATTACAACAGTACAATAATTTATGCTGCAACAGTACAATGTAATTTCAGTGATAAAATATGCAAATCAGGCCGGCAAGACGGCTCCACAGGTAAAGAAGCTTGCTGCCAAGCCTGAAAACCTGAGTTCAATTTCTGGAATCCACATGGCAGGAGAAAAAAAACTAAAAACTAGAGAAAAAGACTCTAAAAGGATGTCCTCTGACCTACACATGTGTGCCATGGCACACATGCCTGTACACATACGCCAAAAAATATGTGTAAAAAAATTCAAACATACATATAAAGAATATATTACATTCAACCTGAGGTGTTTTGTCATGCACTTGGGCGATTTTTGTGTACACGGTGTTATAGGGCTGCATCCAGCGCAGTGATCATGCTTAGCATCATTATTATTATTGCTTCACACACTTAGTTACCTCTGCCCTATGGCAGCTCTGATTTGTCTTGGGGGTTACATACCCAGAGGCTCGTTATATAAAATGCAATTGCCTATATTCTCTGCAGTAGCCTTATGTTTTAAATTCAGAAATGCTCCATGGAGACCCCAGATTATCCTAATGAACCAAAAGTTATATAGTTTGTTCAACTTTCTTTGGCAAAACTCACTTCCTTTGGTACGAAGGGAACCATGCAGACAGAGAAATGGTCTTCTGGGAGCCCCCAAAAACTAGCCCAAGATCATGCGTCAGGTGGTTTGTATCTTGCAATAAAGCACTTGACTTGTTTCTCAGACAATTCTGTGCTCTCATCCTGTGCAATGCCGTGGGCAGCCTTCCATAGGGTGATCAAGAAGGCAGAAAAAACAGCCCCTGTTTTCAAGCTTTCTCAGCTAGAAAGTTTTGCCGCCTTGCCACATTCTCAGTGGAAATCAAAGGGGGAAAGCTCGCCTTGGCCAAGCCAGGTGGGGGGCGTGGGGTAGAAGGATAGTGTGTTAAGTAGGTTTTGTAGTCTCCACTGCTTTATTTAATAACATGAATTCTGCATGAGACAACCAGAACACAGACAGCTAAACGGCAAGATGGATGAATGGATGAGCAGTCTGGTTCGGTCTTTTTTTTTTTTTTTATGAAATACGGCTAAAAGATTTCTATGCTGCTGTAAGCTTCCTGCCTAACATAATATACCTGCAGGTCCTTACTGTCAAAAACAGACCTGAGGCCTTGAGATCTCTTGTGGGTAGACCCACAACTAAGATTTCCTGCAGAGAGCCAAAGAACTCATCTGGGGGCATGTACCTTTTTAATCTGACTTTGGCTCTTAGGCTGGGCAATTTATAGACTGTGAGTTTAGTACTCTGAGATCACTACTGAGATTAACTTTGAAATTAAAAAACAAAAGCAGTAGGATGCAGGGAAGGAAGAACTTACAAAGGCTTCTCTGCCTCAACGAGCTCTGTAGCTAGTCCTTTGACTCATACCTCATAGGCAATAAGAACCTATGAGGTTCTCTGACCTCCCTACTTGCATCTTATCTGGTTCCCCTGGAGGCCAGACAATAGGTTATTCCTCTCGTGTATACCTCCATATGTTCACTCACGAATACAAAACAAAAAATAAAATAAAAAGGAGACCCTTGCCTTTACTTACCTCTGACTTGATGTAGCATGTAGTCCTCACTCTTGGAGTAAGAACAATTTGATTTGAGATTGGATTCTACAAAACCCTCAAATCCTGGCCTTGAAATTATAGTCACCAAGTATTCCTTCTTGAAATGTCCACGGTTAACCCAGCAGTTCATTTTTTTAAATATATCAATTAACATGTAATGAATATTACTTCTCATACCATTTTATCACATTAGCAGTTTGCCTTCTAGTCCAGGCACTCTGCAGGTCAAGGAGTTCATATCAGTGCAGCGTTGTTAAATCAGCATTGCTGCTCAATATCAAAGGTCTCAAAGTGACAGCTATCCAACCCATGTGTCAGGTTCCATGAAAGCACACGCTCAGCTGGGAGGGACAGCAAGCAGCTGTCCAGTTCTTGGTCTGTTGGGTGGGAGAAAGTGTACTCCTCTTTTCTTAATAAGGGCAAGACAAGTAATCATCGTCTTTGTTGTTGTTATTGTTGTTGTTGTTTTAAAGCAGGATGACTCTATCTTCTCTCTATTAACCTTTTTCTCCCTTTTCTCTCCCTAAGTGCTTTTGCAAGGTATTTGCTTAAGAAAAAAATCGGGGTGGTGGTTGTTGGATTTCCTGCTACAGCCCTCACAGAAAGTCGAGCCAGGTTCAGCATTTCATCAGCACATACTCGGGAAATGTTAGACACGGTGAGTATCTGTCTACCAACAGAATCACTATTTCTGATAGCCTGGATTCTGAGCAGGTACTTTTTTTTTTCTTTTTTTATAACATATTTTCACATATGCATTTCTATTATTAAATATCTATACAATAAACTACCTACAGCAAGAAGAACCATGAAACAATCAGGAATTGCATATATGTTACATTCATAGTGTTTTGGGTATTTATATATGGCAGCCTTAGAGAAAAAAAAAATCTTTCCTATCTTGGTGCATCTAAAATTCTGAATGTAAACAATATCTATCATATTTCATCATTATCAACTTAAAACATATATCTACACCTAAAAACAACTTAACCCCTAAACAAATAAGCTTAATTGCAAAACTAAACTATCTGGTCTTCTACCACATCAGAGACTTGAGAAGGAATAAAATTGAGTACTGAGTAAACAGGGAGTGCAGGTTAGCAGCTTCCAAAATGAGAGGATAAAAGACACAATTTACTGCCTAAACAGTCACCCAAAATTCTCTACAATGCTGAAGCATCATCTTCAGCCTTCTGGCCCAAGATATCTGACAGGCATATTTGTGAGGCAAGAACTATTAAGGACTTGCTTACCCTGTCTTGGTCGAGTTTGGCCATCGACTCTGCCTGCATCCAAACTTGCCCATTTTTAGGCAGAATTCTGTCTTTGGTAGAAATGAGGACATATTTCCCAGTGGCTTGTTTGCCACATTTTGAAGCCATCTCCATAAGGACATTCTTTGATGCTCCTCATCCTCTTTAAGGTAGGCTCGGTGTTGCCAGGAGTTAACCTGTCTCATTGTAAATCTATCTTTGAAAAATAGAAAGCACTTGTAAATGTCACATTCTGTAGAGCTCTGAGGTTTTTGAAGACCTTATTTGACTATTTTACCTTACCTCTCTATGGAATCATATCTATCTTTTATGCCATGGATGTATATTCCTGTGATAAAAATAGACAAGTAATTGATATGACCATGACTTGATCAACTAACAATTAACTTGTATAACTTACTTATCCTAAAAAGCCTGTAATAGCACATTCAAAGTATTGGAAGTAAACCTTGTATTACAATTGAGTTGTATGGGTACAATACTTCATATTAGAATGGAAATATATATAATGTGTGTAAAGAATAATCTTAAATTTTAACTCTATACCAATGTATCTAAAATTAAACTTATTTTGCATCTATATACAAAATTTTATACCAGTAAACTAAAAATAACCTGTGAGTAACAACTAAGGCATTAAGTTGAGGAGCAGATTCATTAATCTACTCTGTCCGATCTTCCGTTTATATTTCTAAATTCCCCCTTCTTTCTTTTCAGCCTCTATCTCCAAACTTAAGAATGAAAGATAAATGAAAGGAGAGATATCCTTGAGTCCAACCTTGTTTTCTCTCTAAATAAGACAAATAATAACTTATAACTAACTCCCAATGAAAATAAACATCACGCAAGAAAGCAAACCAAAACCTGCCCAACCCCACTGAAGGGAAATGGGGTGTTGTTCTCTTAATGCTTCTTCTGGCTGATTTGGGACAAATAATACCTTTGTAGGGGCCCAAATAAAATTGGGGGAAATGGTTAAACAACCTAGGAATAGCATTTGTGGTCCAGTTTCTAAATGTTGAGAAATTCCAGGCTTCATTAGAGTCCTGTGTAGCACATTTTAAAATGAGAGGGTGAATTGGGATTAAAAGCTTTCTTTGAGAGTGTCTTGGGAGCTGTCCTGTTCTGATGAGGCAAGAAACTGAAGCACTTGATGCTGGAACATGAAGAACGCAGGATGTCAGTGTCCAGCATGCTGAGAGGAATGAGTCCTGTCAGGTCTGGTCCAGTGTCAGTGTTTGGTTCTTTTATTCTGAAAACATAATTTCTCACAAGCATTATGCAGTCCTAAAATTATAAGTGTATGATGTCTGTGTGATGCACAGTACAGTTCAGGCTGGTTCTCTGCTCTTTGTATGTGCAGAAATAAGACATCTGTAAATCTTCATTCATACCATATGAAGAATGGCATTTAATAATAATTTGCAGGGATTCTGTAGCCAATAAGAAGCATCGTCTATGCATAGGCATTCATGTCTCAGCCAATCTCAGAGCTGTTACCATGTAGTGGGATTAGAGATATAAGCTACCTGCTTGCTCTGAAGTTTAAGTTCTTCACATCCTAATTGTATCTTCTTCCCTCATTCCCTCTCCCTCTGCCCCCTAGTCCTCAGAAATGGAAGCCATCCTCCCCTAACATCTGACCTCTACCTCTACCTATCAAGTTTCCTATGTCCTATCTGTATCCTCTTCCTCTGAGGCCTAGCAAGACCACCCTGCCAGGTGGAAGTGATCAAACTTGAGGGGCCAGAGTCCATGTCAAAACTATTCTCCCCTACTCCCCATAGGTGGGACCAACAAGGAGACTGTGCTGCCTATCTACTACATCTGAGCAGATGTGGCCATCATATATGGTCTTTGATTGATGTGTCAGCCTCTATGTTGTAGTGTAGTTATCCTGTAATATGTGACTAATATCCACTTATGAATGAGTATATACTGTGCCTATCTTTCTGGATCTGGGTTACCTCACTCAGAATGATCTTTTCTAGTGCTATCCATTTGCCTGCAAACTTCAAGATTTTCTTATTTTTAATAGCTAAGTAGTATACCATTGTGTAAATGCACAACAGTGTCTTTATCCATTCTTAAGTTGAGTGAGGTCTAGGTTGTTTCTAGATTCTGACTATTATGAATAAAGCTGCTGTGAACATAGTTGAACAAATGTCCTTGTTGTATGGTGGAGCATCTTTCAGGCATATTCGCAGGAGTGATATGGCTGGGTCTTGAGGTAGAATTATTCCCAATTTCCTGAGAAAGCACCAGGTTGGTTTCCAAAGTAGTTGTACAAGTTTACACTTTCACCAGCAATGGAGACATGTTCTCCTTTCTCCACATCCTCACCAGCATGTGCTGTCACTTGAGTTTTTGAACTTAGCCTTTCAGATAGGATAGGTATATGATGGAATCTCAGAGTCATTTTGAGTTGCATTTCTCTGATGGCTAAGGATATGGAGCATTTCTTTAAGTGTTTCTCAGCCATTTGATATTGCTGTGTTGAGAATTTTCTGTTTAGTTCTATACCCTATTTTTAATTGGGTTATTTGGTAGTGTTTAATTTCTTGAGTTCATTATATATTTTGGATATTAGCCCTCTGTCAGATGTAGGGTTTGTGAAGATCTTTTCCCAGTCTGTAGGCTATCACTTTTTCCTGTTGATAGTATCATTTGCCTTACAGAAGCTTTTCAGTTTCATAAGGTCCCATTTATTAACCCTTGATCTTAGAGCCTGCGCTGTTGGGGTTCTGCTGAGGAGGTTGTCTCCTGTGACAATGAGTTCAAGGCTCTTCTCCACTTCTTCTTCTAAAAGATTTAGTGTGTCTGATTTTATGTTGAGATCTTTAATCAATTTGGACTTCAGTTTTGTGCAGAGTGATAGATATCAATCGATTTGCATTTTTCAACATGTACCCATCCAGTTCAACCAGCAACCTTTGTTGAAAATGCTCTTTTTTCCATTGTATGGATTTGGCTTCTTTGTCAAAATTCAAGTGTCCATAGGTGTGTGGGTTTATTTTGGGGTCCTCAGTTTGATTCTATTGATCAACCAGCCTATTTCTATGCCAGTACCATGCTGTTTTTATTATCATTGCTCTATACTACAGTGTAAGATCTGGGATGAAGATTCCACCAGAAGATCTTTTATTGTACAGGATTCTTTTTAGCTATTCTTGGTTTTTGTTTTTCTATATAAAGTTGAGAATTGATCTTTCAAGGTCAGTAAAGAATTGTGTAGGTGTTTTGATAGGGATTGCATTGAATCTGTAGATTGCATTTGGTAAGATGACCATTTTTACTATATTGATTCTCCCGATCCATGGGAGCACGGGAGATCTTTCAACCTTTTGAAATCCTCTTCAAATCGTTTCTTGAGAGATTTGAAGTTTTTTTCATTCAAGTGTTTCATTTCCTTGTTTAGAGTTATACCAAGATACTTTATATTATTTGTGGCTATTGTGAAGGGTGTGGTTTCCCTAACTTCTTTATCAGCCTGTTTGTCATTTGTGTACAGGAGAGCTACTGATTCTTTTTTTAGTTGATTTTGTATCCAGCCACTTTGCTAAAGGTTTTTATCAGCTGTAGGAGTTCCTTGATAGATTTTTTAGGGTAACTTATGTATACTATCATGTCATCTGCAATAGTAATAGTTTGACTTCTTCCTTTCCCCTTGATCTCCTTTGGTTGCCTTATTGCTCTAGCTAGGACTTCAAGTACTATATTGAAGGGCTACAAAGAAAGTGGACAGCCTTGTCTTGTCTCTTATTTAAGTTTCTCTCCATTTAGTTTGACTTTGGCTATAGGCTGGTTATATATAGCCTTTATTATGTTTAGGTATGTACCTTGTATCCTTGCTCTCTCCAGGACTTTCAACATGAAACTGTGTTGGATTTAGTCAAATGCTTTCTCACCATCTAAGGAGATGATCATGTGGTTTGTTTTCTTTCAATTGGTTTATATGATAAATTACATTGATGAATTTCGGTATATTAAACCACCACTGCATGCCTGAAATAAAGCCTACTTAGTCATGGTGAATGATATTTTTGACGGGTTCTTGGATTCCGTTTGTGAGTATTTTATTGAGTATTTTTGCATCAATGTTTATAAGAGAAAGTGGTCTGAAATTCTCTTTCTTTGTTGAGTCTTTCTGTGGCTTAGGTTTTAAGGTAATTCTGGCCTCATAGAATGAGTTTGGTAATATTCCTTCTAATTCTATTTCGTGAATAGTTTGAAGATAATTGGTGTTAGCTTTCTCGGAAGGTCTGGTAGAATTCTACACTGCATCCACCTGGTCCTGGGCTCTTTTTTGGTTGAGAGACTTTTTATGACTTCCTCTGTCTTCTTATGTGGTATAGGACTATTCAATTTGTTTACATGATCTTGATTCAATTTTGGTAATTGGTAGATATCAAGAAAATTGTCCATTTCATTTAGGTTTTCAATTTTGTGGCATATAGGCTTTTGAAGAAAGACCTGATGATTCTTTGGATTTCCTGGGTGTCTATTGTTATGTCTCCCTTTTCATTTCTGATTTTGTTGATTTAAATACTCTCCCTCTGACTTTTAGTTAGTTTGGCTAAGGATTTGTCTATTTTGTTGATTTTCTCAAAGAACCAGACCATGGTTTTGTTGATTTTTTAAAATTGTTTTCTCTGTTTCTAATTTGTTGATTTCAGCCCTCAGGTTGATGATTTCCAGCCATCTACTCTTCTTGTTTAGTGTCTGCTCTTTTTGTTCTAGAGCGTTCAGGTGTGCTTTTAAGTTTCTAGTATGGGATCTCTCCAGTTTCTTAATAAAGGCACTTAGTGCTATGAAGTTTTCTCTTAGCACTGCTTTCATTGTGTACCATAAGTTTGGGTATGTTGTCCTTTCAGTTTCATTAAATTCCAGAAAGTTTCAATTTCTCTTTTTATTTCATCTCTTACCCTGGGGTCATTGAGTAGGGAGTTGTTCAGTTTCCATGAGTTTATAGGCTTTCTGTTGTTTCTTGTTGTTGTTGTTGTTGAGTTCAACTTTAATCCATGGTCATCTGATAAGACACAAGGGGTTATTTAAATTTTCTTGTATCTGTTGAAGTTTGCTTTGTGATGGAGTGGATGGTCAATTTTGGAGAACGTGCTGAAAAGGTGTATTCTTTTGTGTTTGGTTGAAATGTTCAGTAGATATCGGTTAAGTGCATTTGATTTATGATGTCCATTGGTTTCATTGTTTCTCCATTTAGTTTCTGTCTTGATGATCTGTCTATTGGGGACAGTAGGGTGTTAAAGTCTCCCACAATTAATGTGTGGGGTTCAATGTGTGGTTTAATCTTTAGTAACATGTATTTTATGATTGTGGGTGCTCTTAAATTTCAGGCATAAATGTTCTGAATTGAGACATTGTTTGGGCGTATTTTTCCTTTGATGAGGATAAGTGTACTTCCCCATCTCTTTCAATTAGTTTTGGTTGGAAGTTTATTTTATTAGATACTAGAATGGCTACTCCAGATTGCTTTTTAGGTCTGTTTGCTTGGAATACAGTTTTCCAACTCTTTACTCTGAGGAAATGTCTGTCTTTATTGCTGAAGTGTGTTTCTTGTATACAGCAGAATGATGGGTCCTTTTATCACATCCATTCTGTCAGCCTTTGTCTTTTTACTGTGGAGCTGAGGCCTTTGATGTTGAGAGATAATAATGACCAGTGGTTATTAGTTTCTTTTATTTTGATGTTGGTGGTGGTAAGTGTGTGTGTGTGTGTGTGTGTGTGTGTGTGTGTGTGTGTGTCTGTGTTTCTTTTCTTTTGGATTTGTGAATGTGAAGTTGTTTATTTCCTGTGTTTTCCTGGGTGTAGTTAGCTTCCTTGAGTTGAAGTTTTCCTTCTAGTACCTTCTGTAGGGCTGGATTTGTGGTTAGGTACTGATTAAACTTGGTTTTGCTGTGGAATATCTTGTTTTCTCCATCTATGGTGATTACAAGCTTTGCTAGGTGTAGTAGTAGTCTGGGTTGGCATCTGTCATCTCTTAATGTTTGCATGACTTCTGCCCAGGCCCTTCAAGCTTTCATAGTCTCTGTTGAGAAGTCATGTGTAATTCTGATGGGTTTGCCTTTATATGTGACTTGACCTTTTTCTCTTGCAGCTTTTAATATTCTTTCTTTGTTTTGTACATTTAACGTTTTGATTATTATGTGGCAGGGGGATTTTCTTTTCTGGTTGAATCTATTTGGAGTTCTCTAGACTTCTTATATGTTTATGGGCATTTTTTACTTTAGGTTGTGGAAGTTGTCTTCTATGATTTTGTTGAAAATATTTTCTGGGCCTTGGAGCTTGGGATCTTCTCCTTCTATTCCTATTATTCTTAGATTTGGTCTTTTCATAGTGTCCAAGATTTCTTGGGTGTTTTGTGTCAGGAACTTTTTAGTTTTAACATTTTTTTATTGATGTATCCATAACTTCAACTGTGCCTTCCACACTCAAAGTCCTTTCCTCCATCTCTTGTGTTTGGTTGGTGTGGCTTGTGTCCACAGTTCCTGTTCTCTTCACTATATTTTCCAACTCTAAGATTGGCTCAGCTTGTGTTTTCTTTGTTGCTTCTAATTCCCTCTTTAGGTCTTGAATAGTTTTATTCATTACTTTCTCCTGTTTGATTGAACTTTTCCTGTAATTCTTTATAGGATTTATTCAATTCCTTCATCTGTTTGAATGTATTTTCCTGAATTTCTTTGAGTGGTTTATTTTCCTCTTTCAAGGTTTCTATAATTTTTATCACTTCAGTTTTAAAGTCTTCTTCTTGTGCTTCGTGGCTGTTCATATCTCCAAGGCTTGCTTTGGAAAGATCACTGTTTTCCAGTGGCGTTATATAGCTCTGAGTTTTGTTGCTAGTTTTCTTAAACTGGTCTCTGGGCGTCTTGTTGTCTCTGGTGTTAATGGGCCTAGAGGTTCCTCCAATGGGGTCACTCTCTGTACCCCACGTGGGCCAGGCAGGTTAGGAGGAAACAATAAGAGCTCCAAGCTGAATGTTGTTTGCTAGGGCTCCCCAGAATCCTCCTCAGGATGGTGGACAGTGGGTGTTGGAGATTGCATCCAGCTCAGCTCAGTTGGGTTCCCTGTCTATATCCCAGTTGGGTCAGGCAGGAGAGGAGTAGGCTGATACAGTCCCAAACCCAAAGTTGCTCAGGTGCTCTACAGTACTTTTGGAGATGGCAGGGCTCTGCCTATCTGCTCTGTGTTCCAGATTGGCTAGGCCAGTAAACAGCTCGGGGGGGTGGGGGAGGGACTGCAAGAGATCTAAGCCCAAAGTGCTTGGGTGCCCC
>OU015742.1:9886572-9903402 GCA_907169655.1 Acomys percivali | reverse complement strand
ACACACACACACACACACACACACACACACACACACACACACACACATGCACATATACACATACACACACATACACAGAGAGAGAGAAAGAAGACTATTTCTGGGCAAATGCTACAATGTATCATCCTGTGAGATTGTGGAATGGAGTATATACAGTGTGAATATAATGTTTATGTTTCACTGAAACATTTGAGAGACAACCAATTTCACTTTATTCTGCCTGTAAAATGTTAATAAATAAATCATTAAAATTGACAATACAAAAATCGTAAGTGGTTTTGTGTTGATATCATTTAAGTCAAATTTGGTGGGGGGGGGAGACTGGAGTAGAAATTTGCATCTAGGAATTTTACTTGAGGCAATTGGTAGAGGTAGCTACAGCTAAAGAGGCATAGACCTTCCAAGAACCAGCTGTACACAGCTCCCTCCAGGTCTTTCAGGGACATCACAACGGGAGCTTTGAATCGGCCACAGTGGGAGAACTGACACCACAGAAATTAGCAAGCACTACAAATCATGGATCTGGAGGTCTGGTTTTTAAAATCTTAGCAGCAGATCACTAAACCACACAGTATGGTACAATTAATGCACAATAGTATGATCATTCCATATTCATTCATAGCACAGACCTCAGCCAAGTCCATGGGGAGCTGTAAAGTTGGATTGTCCTTTAGCACAAGTTCAAACTGATGGGACAAAACTAATCTTCCATCGACCAAACAAAGCTCCCAGGAAGAGGTGTAGGGCAGGACATTAGCACAAGTGAAGCAATTCTGTTCATCTGAAGATGATTCCTGTGAGCTATCTGTCATTTAAAATTCATTTCTGAGATAGCCACTTAAGATTTATAATGGAAAAAATACGATAGCGTGATGAGCCCAGTGTACTAGCATCGTGCTGTAAGCCTTGTCACTTCGTGACTAGGCTTTTCATCCTCCCTTCTCTCTCCCTCCCATTAGATTACTTTAATGTGAACCCAGGAAATCATTTAGCTACATGACTAAGTATTTCCTGGAGTCTTTTGAAAAGGCAGTGATGTCTTAATTTGTTCCTCCTTTCAACCTCATTAAAATACAAGTCTTTGGAATAGCATCAGGATCAAAATGAATCAAACGTGCAAATGTGAACGCTTGCTGTCTCTATCTCCTCAACAAGTTGTGAATTCCATGGTTCAAAACTAAGAATACCTTCTAAAACAGGTTTGTGACGTCCTGAGAGCTAATCAGCCAATCCTCTTTAAACACTGCGCTAAGCATTTCTACACACAGTTTTTCTGGGCATTGTTGTCTGAGTTCACAAAGATTCTTGGAAGGCAGCAGAATTCAGCCTTGATTTGCAGAGCGTAGAGAGGAGTTTCTGGTAGTATGTTGCTTTCCTAGGCACGTGCCCTCTTTCCTACAAAGGCAACTTTCTTTAAGGGCTATTTCAGTTAATCTTTGCATATTAGCAAAGGTAACTCAATCAAAAATGAAAGAACAAGTCAAACCAGTCTACTTGTTGGAAAACATTGATGCCTATGCCAGTTTGGGATTAAGGCAGGAGCTGTGATTCTAATTCTCCTTGCAGCCTTTGGTCCAAATGGGGAGCTGAAAGCCAAAATTTGCAAGTCAACTGCACCAAAACCTTATCACAAAAATAAATCAGTAAAATACCTAACAGAAGGTCAGAATAGACGGAAAAGAGGATTTTTTTTCCTGCAGCATGAAACAGTACTGCCTTTTATTCAGGCCAGATGCTAATTTTTATATCAAAAATATTGATTGAAGGGACTAGTGATTTTGGCTCTCACCCAAGTTTATTCAGGATCTTTCTTAATTAGGTTTGGGTCGGCTGCAATGCCCATGGCCAAGGGTAAGTCTGGCTCCAATCACCACGTTGTGCTCTCTACTTCATCATGGGCCAAGGACTAAGGCAAGGAAATTGCAGCTTCTTTGTTTCTCCAGCCCCAGAGTTTGTTTTTTTCCAGATCTGAAACATGCATGGAGAAAATCTGTAAGGAAGACCAAAAGGAGCAGAGTGGTAGTAGCTTGACTGTGCTGAGAACAGTCTACCCTGCACCTCGCCTGTGAGCACGAGCAGAAACAAAGGTCCATGTGTGAAAACAAATGGATGGCCCGTGTGAGGCCACAGAAGAAGATTTTGGCGTCCTGTAAACAAAAGTTTTTCCATCAGCTTAAGTAGTCACTCAGTCATTCAGGCTTAATTTTTAAGGATAAAATAATTGCTTGTGAAACAATACATGATTTCCCTGTAACAGGTCTATTTTATGAATATTGCAGTTGTCATGCTACTGTTTTTATAGTGTCAATGCCAACTTCACATCACTTATACAAGTCTTTTTTTAATGTCACATAGATAAAACATCAGTCAATCATAGACACAAATTATAGACACCTCAAACAAAATGAATTTTCTACTATATATAAAGTAGCATGTTGGGGTGTGTGTGTGTGTGTGTGTGTGTGTGTGTGTGTGTGTGTGCTCACGTGTGTGCGCATATGTATACATAACATAATTCTGCTTTTAAGATCTGACAAAATAGTGAATAAGGCTTTTTAACTCTAAAAAAAGTTCTTAAATAAATCTTCAAAATGAAAACTTGTAAAATGTTTTATTAGTAAGAAAACCCTAAGTAGTATTCAGTTATATATTAAATATTTCCTATATAAATTATTCTATAACTCCTACATATGCCAGTTACCCATACATTGCATAGAAAAATTAAAATATTTTTATTGAAGTTTATCTATATGTAGTAATATTAAGCTTTTTTATTGAATTTTTATCATTATTATTATTTTATTTACAAGTGCCAAGAAGAAAGGAAACATGACTAATTAATTTGCATTAATCACTATAGCCCTTCATTATAAGGATAGAAGTGAGATTTGTCAGATATTTGAAAAAAACTAGCAACAGCCAAATGAGTAGCCAAAGTTAAAAACAAAAAACAAAAAACATTCACAATCAGGCACAGGCAATTTGTAGAATGGAGAATTTTTAGGATGTTCTGGATATGAAGGACATAGGTTAATCTCTCCAAGATACAACCACAAGGACAGGCTGAATGAAAAGGAAACAGAGCTCACAAAAACTGAAAATTACCTAGCATTGAAATGTTTGATGAAGGCTGGGGAGATAGCTCAGCAGTGACTACTCTTCCAGAGGACCCAGGTTCAATTCCCCATACCCACAGGGTAGCTCACAACCATCTGTAGCTCCAGTACTGTGGGATTCATGCTCTCCTGGGGAAATGTGAGCTCTGGTGGCTCTGCACACGTGTGCTGCACAGACACGTATGTGAGCAAAGCATTCATACACATAAGTTAAATAAAAAGTAAATGTTTGATGGACATAAAGCAATAGAAAACAAAGATGTATGTTTAAATATCCCTTAGACTATGAAGCAAAAGTCAAACAAATAAAAACATGAAAGAAGGTGTAAAAGGTGCAGGTTTTTGATAAGGAAGGGCAACATCCATCCATAAGCTGAAATGGCTAAATAGGAACCACGGAACACAGAAAAAAAAAAAATCAAGTAATAAAAGAACCAGTTCCTTGGTGCTAGAACAAAATAAAAAGAAACAAGCTGGGTTTCTTCTGCTCATACAGTGAGCAGAGAACTAGCTTAAATTGTTCTGTTCATCACACACATCTCATACATTTATAATTTTAGGACTGTATAATGCTTGTGAGAAATTATATGTTTTAAGAACAAAAAAAAAAAAATGGACACTGACACTGGATCAGACCTGACAGGATGCGTTCCTCTCAGCATGCTGGATGCTGACATCCTGCATCCTTCATGTTCCAGCTCCAAGTGCTTCAGCTGCTGTGCCTCACCTGAGCAGGACAGCGCCCAGGACAGCTTCAAAGAAAACGTCTGATCCCAATTGGTCCAGCATTTTAGACTGTCCCAGACAGGACTTCTAATAAACCTGGAGTTTCTCAACATTTAGAAACTGGACCACAAATGCTATTTCTGGCTTCTTTAACCATTTTTTTTCTTATTTTATTTGAGCCCCTACAAAGGTATTATTTGTCCCAAATCAGCAGGAAGGAAGAAACCTTAAGAGAACAAAGCCCCATTTCTCTTAAGGGAGTTGGGTAGGTTTTTAGTTGCTTTCTTGGGAGATAGATGTTTATTTTCATTGGGAGTTGGTTATAAGTTATCACTGGCCTTATTCAGAGAGAAAACTAGGTTGGACTCAGGAATGTCTCTCTTTTCTTTTATCTTTCTTTCTTAGGTTTGGAGATAGGGGTTGAAAAGAAAGAAGGGGGAATATAGAAATATAGAGGGATGATGATAGGACAAAAGGTAGATAATTGAATCTACTTCTCAACTTAAGGCCTTAATTGTTACTGGCAAATAAGGTTATTTTTAATTCATTAGTATAGAATTTTGTATATTGATGCAAAATAAGTTTAATTTTGATACATTGGATAGAGCTCAAATTTAATATTATTCTTCATACATATTATATATATTTCTACTCTAACATGAATTATTGTATGCATACAACCCAATTATTTTTTTTTTTATTTTTTTAAATTTATTTTTTTAATTAATTTATTCTTGTTACATTTCTATGGTTATCCCATCCCTTGTATCCTCCCAATCTCCCCTCCCTCCCATTTTCCCCTTATTCCCCTCCCCTATGACTGTTCCTCAGAGGGATTACCTCCCTCTGTATATGCTCATAGGGTATCAAGTCTCTTCTCAGTGACCTGCTGTCCTTCCTCTGAGTGCCACTAGGTCTCCCCCGCCAGGGGACATAGTCAGATGTGAGGCACCAGAGTACTTGAGAAAGTCAAATCCCTCTCTCCACTCAAGTGTGGAGACTGTCTTGTCCATGGGCTAGATCAGGGTAGGGGTTTAAATTTTTCGGCCTGTATTGTCCTTGGCTAGGGCCTTAGTTTGAGCGGGACCCCATGACCCAAATCTGCCTATCATAATGTTCTACTTGTAGGTTTCTAGAACCCACTGGATCCTTCTACATTGCTATTCACCCATTGTTCTCTCATCTAGAGTCCCAATAGGATGTCCTCCCCTCAGTCCCAGTTTCCTGGTAAGGGAAGGCTTTCATGGGACATGTCCATTGGGCTAGTATGCAGATATAAGTGAGTATATACCATTTGAGTCTTTCTGCTTATGGGTTAACTCACTCATTATGATCATCTCTAGCTCAATCCATTTGTCCACAAATTTCGGGAATTCCTTGTTTTTAATAGCTGAGTAGTATTCCATAGTGTATATGTACCACAGTTTCTTTAACCATTCTTCTACTGAGGGACATTTAGGCTGTTTCCATGATCTGGCTATTATGAATAAGGCTGCTATGAACATGGTTGAGCAAATTTTCTTGCTGTGTGCTGGTGTATCTTCTGGGTATATTCCAAGGAGTGGAATAGCTGGATCTTGAGGAAGCCCTATTCCCAGTTTTCTGAGATAGCACCAGATAGATTTCCAAAGTGGTTGTACTAGTTTGCATTCCCACCAGCAATGAAGGAGTGTTCCTCTCTCCCCACATCCTCTCCAGCATGTGGTGTCGCTTGAGTGGAGACAACTTCCTGAACAGAACACCAACAGCCCAGGCCTTAATGTCAACAATTAATAAATGGGACCTCATGAGGCTGAGAAGCTTCTGTAAGGCTAGAGACACGGTCAAGAGAACAAAGCGACAGCCTACAGACTGGGAAAAGATCTTCAACAACCCTACATCTGACAAAGGTCTAATATCCAAAATATATAAAGAACTCAAGAAATTAAACACCACCAAACGAAATAACCCAATTGAGAAATGGGGCTTGGAATTAAACAGAGAATTCTCAACAGAAGAATATCAAATGGCTGAGAAACACTTAAAGAAATGCTCAACCTCCTTAGTCATCAGGGAAATGCAAATCAAAACGACTCTGAGATTCCATCTTAAACCCATCAGAATGGCTAAGATCAAATACAACCCAATTATAATACAAGGTTTACTTCCAATACTTTGAAAGTGCTACTGCAGGCTGTTTAGGGTAAGTTATACAAATTAATTGTTAGTTGATCAAATCAAGGTCATATCAATTACTAGTCTATTTTTATCACAAGAATATATGTCTTAGGTGCAACAGAGAGATATAATTCTACAGAAAGACAAGGTAAAATAGTCAAATAAGGTCATCAAAAACCTCAGAGCTCTACAGAATATGGAATTTAAAGGTGTTATTTATTATTTCAAAGATAGATTTACAATGAGACAGGTTAACTCCTGGCAACCCCCAGCCTACCTCAAAGAAGATAATGAGCATCAAAGAACCTCGCTATGTAGATGGCTTCAAATGTGACAAACAAGCCACTGGGCAAAATGGCCTCATTTCGACCACTGACAGAATTCTCACGAAAAAAGGACAAGCTTGGATACAGGCAGAGTTAATGGCCAAACTCTGCCAAGACATGGTAAGCAAGTCTTCAGTAGTTCCTGCCTCACAAATATGTCTGTCAGATACATTGGGCCAGAAGGCTGAAGATGATGCTCCAACATTATAGAGAGTTTTGGGTGACTGTTCAGGCAGTAAACCATCTCTGTCATCTTCTCATTTGGGAAACTGCTAACCTGCACTCCCTGTCTACTCAGGTAATTAATTTTATTCCTTCTCAAGTCTCTGATGGAGTTGAAGACCAGATAGTTTAGTTTTACAATTAAGATTAGTTGTTTAGGGGTTAAGATGTTTTTAGGTCTACAAACATGTTTTAAGTTGGTAAAGATGAGATATGATAGTTAGTGATTTACATTCAGGATTTTAGATGCACCAAGATAGGAAAGATGTTTTCCTCAAGGTTGTCTAATACAAATAGCCAAAACACTATGAATGTAACATTTATATAATTTCTGATTGTTTCGTGGTTCTTCCTGCTGTAGGTAGTTTATTGTATAAATGTGTAATAATATAAATGTATATGGAAAAAAATGAAACAAGGTAGTAAGTGCTAAGACAAAGTCTAAAAGGTTTTCACATAAGTATATCTTCAGGAATTATGTCCCCAAGAGTAAACAAAAGGATTTCAATGTTTACAGCTAGAGAAACAACAAAACAACCACATATAAAAAAGGTAGAAGTAACTTGTTTTACTGTTGACTGTTACAAACATGTCCTTCAGACAGTTCCTATCCATGTTCTCACTCCCTCTACATACATTATGTACAATAGCTATTACTTCCACATGGACCAATGCTACTAGCGTTTTATAGTTACTGCCCATCGGTTATAGAAAAAGTGCCTCTCATTAATGCCTGGTGGTCATTTAGTAGGTGGTCATATGTACGCTGCCTGCTTGTCTTTCGGACTTTCCTTGTTTGTAGACAAGGACATAGTTTGTATTACAAAATATGATGGTAGAAGGTAGGGAAGCAACGTCTGCAGAATTCAGATGGAAACAGGTTTCAATCTAAAATTCTTCATGTGGAAATATCTACCTAATAAAAAGAAAGCAAAACAGGAGCATGAATGTACATGTGTATGGGGGGTGTGTGTGTGTGTGTGTGTGTGTGTGTGTGTGTGTGTGTGTGTAAAATTCTCTGTAACTAGACCACAACTACAGCCATATTTTTACTTATTTTTGTGTGTAAACTAAGTTGCCCAAGCCAGCCTAAAGTTGACTGTGGAAAGCTAGGATGGCCCTGAACTTGTGTTATTCCTGCCTCAACATTCTTTTTTATTTTTATTTTATTTTATTTTGGTTTTTCTAGATAGGGTTTCTCTGTGTAGCCTTGGTTGTCCTGGACTCACTTTGTAGACCGTGCTGGCCCTGAACTCACAGAAATGCACCTGCCCCTGCCTCCCTGAGTGTTGGGATTACAGGCATACACCACACCACCCAGCCTGCCTGAACATTCTGAATAGCTGAAATTACTGGCTTATGGCATCATGCTTAGATAAAACAGGAACTTTTTAACATGTATCTTTTATAATTATTATTTTTATTATCATTTATTCACATCACACCCCGATTGTAATCTTGTTGCTCTTATCTTTCTGTTTGCACCCTCCCTCCTTCTTCTGCCCTATTTCTCTCCAGACCCTGACAGATGAAGTCCTCTTCCCCCACCTTCTGACCACAGTCTATCAGGTCTCCTCTGGACAGCCTGTACACCCTTCCTCTGTGTTCCCACAGAGTCTCTCCGCGAAGGGGCGGTGATCACTTGGAGGGCACCAGAGCTGTTGTCAGAAGCAGTCCCCGCTCTCCTCCCACCTTCCCCACTTGGAGAATGAGCTGTCCCTTGCCTGTATCTAAATGGGGTGGGGGGGGAGAGTCTAAGCTCTCTGCTTGCAATATCCTTGGTTGGTGCATCACACTCCACCTTTGCTGGTGGGAGTTCAAACTTGTACAACCACTTTGAAAATTAATCTGGTGCTTTCTCAGAAAATTGGGAATGGGGCTACCTCAAGACCCAGCTGTATCACTCCTGGGCATATACCAGAAAGATGCTCCACCATACAGCAAAGACATTTGCTCAACTATGTTCATAGCAGCCTGGAAACAACCTAGATGTTCCTCAAACGAAGAACAGATAAAGAAACTGCAGTACATTAACACAATGTTTTGATAGCTATTCAGCTATCAAACTTGAAATTTGCAGGTGAATGGATGGAACTAGAAAAGATAATCCTGAGTGAGTTTACGCAGACCAAGAAAGGCACACATGGTATATATTTACTTATAAGTGGATATTAACTCAACAGAGATGTCCACTGACAGACTCTATCCAAAGGCTAAACGGGACAGATACTGGAACTCACAGCCTGACTCTTGGCAAAGCGGTGTATGGAAGAGTTTGGGGGTGGAAGGACAGGGTTGGAGGGGTGCAGGGAGGTTGTCAGGAGCTCCATAAGAAAACTTTCAAAGCTGGTTGATCTAGACCGGGGGTCGGGGGGGGGAGGCTGCACAAACTGATGTATTAACATGACACTTTTAAAGTTTATGTCTTTCTTTTTAAAAAGCAAGTATAAATATTCCAAAAAACCTCCTGCAAGCCAAAGAAGACACAGTAGCCAATACAGAGTGGAATTCACTAATAGACAATGAAAAAGATCCCTCAGAATGATCATGTATAGTAAAATTGATCAAACTATAATGACAGAAGAAAAAAAAAAAGAATGGGCTGTATTTGCTCCAGATGGAATTCTAATTTGGTATGCCTGGATGTCAATCTTCGTGATGTTGCAAGTCCATGCTATTTCTAGCCTGTGGCCCCTCCAATCCTGATGACTTTGTCCTAGTGCTCATAACTGAAGCTCCCATTTCAGTTTATGGAAAAGGAAATATGAACACGGAAGAGAGAGCTGATTAGCCCTGCCTGATGAATGACTTAACTCTAACACTGAACACATTCAAAGAAGGTAGACCAACCCTGATTCTGTGATCCAGAGATCTGAAATTTTTTTTAAAAATCATTTAAAAACCTCTCTAATATCTCAGTACCTGGCAATATAGCCATCTTTTCCAGTATTCTTCCTATATCCTTGTCATTTACTTATATGAGACATGAAAGCCTGTAGGCAACCTTCATCCTCTGTTCATAGAGGCCACGGGCAGTCTGGTACCCACTGCTTCCCACCCAGCAGTTCATCCCATCTTTCCTTCTTGTTACCCTTGTTACTATGGAGTTGCTCAGAATGTTATACTTAGTTCTGGTCAGTGGCCAGGGTAGTTATCATATCACATGCTCATAACGAAGACACCTTTTAAAGACTTGCCTGGAGAGGAGGAGGAGGAAGTGGTGCTGCATCAGTGGTGTCTACCCAACACCTTACCAAGCAGAATCATCAGCATGCTAAGCCTGGCCCATATATGCTCTATGGGATGTGAAAAGAGAGGTGATAGGCTTCTCGCCTCTCTGCTCTTCCGTCTGCCTCTCAGATTGTCGCACCTCATCTCAGGACACTGCTGGGTTTCATTAGTTACGGGGAAAGCAAGCCAGAGGTTTGTTTAGGATTGCCCCTTTTCAATGTCACTTTCATTGCCTGGAGTCAGCTCCCCAGTGAAATGCTAGAAAAGAGAAACCATAGTCTACTTTATGGCTTGTTTAACCATCTGCATCTTCCAGGCACACGTTCCGAGAGTCCCCTGCTCCTGGGTTATGACCTTTCGGAGTTTTGCAGCTGGTTCAAAGCTATTCTTCAGTGACAGTTTAAGAGCTGGGAGACATAGACACTAAAAAATAATAGCACACACAAAAATGTGTTCCTGCCCCCATCCCCATGAAGCACCTTCCTGTTTTAATCATCTAGCCTTCAGCATGAATGTATGCAGTTGATGTGACAATAGAATTTATGTATGTTAGGCCCTCACCTCGTAGAAGTAAGAATATATAGTTGGATGCATTCATGATGCTTCTGCTCGTCATAGTCCTTTGGGCATGTTCAGGTATTGTAGATTTACACGTGCAAAGTGTATGATGAAACAGACATTCTATAAAGGGTTAAAGCTTAAAATGTGAGAGAAAGAAGTTAAATCAAGTTAAGAAAGTATTGAAAAGTTACCTCATGTTCATTATTATGTTCCTGACTTACAAGACACTGCAAAGAACACAAACCTCTCAGAATTCTATATTATTTACCATTTTAATGTATAAGATAGATTAAGAGTGGACCTCTCAAATGTACAATCCAACTTCTGAACCTATGTTTTAAATAGAAGGAGAGGTATACGTGTATATTTGAATCAAAGGGGTTATTGTGGGGAAAGGAGTGGAAAGATTGTAAAAGCCAGGCAAACAGGAAGCTTGTGGTGAAGTTGTCTCTCCTAGGAATGTTAGAAACTCTACCCAAAAACCAACATGGCTGCCGAAACATGACCTTAACAAGAAGGACACCAATAGACATATTACTATAAATGGCAGGAAGCTAGGAGACCTCCACCTTAGACAAAGAAGTACAGGCTCCAAAAAAATGCTGAGCATGGGAGAAACAATCTTCCCCAGAGATGAGTACATTAATTGGCTATCCAATACTGAAGGATCAGCCCAAAAAATGTACACACAAGTAATATTATATGTCCAGTTTTAAAAAAGATGTCATGGATGTGAAGAAGAGAAAGGAGGGATACGTGGGAGGGCTTGAAGGGAGGAAAGGAAGTGGGAAATGGTGTCAAAACATAACTTCAAAAACTTGAAAGAAAAAATATTTTAAAAAGTACATTATACTTATATGTAGTAATGAAAGCCACAATTTTGTACAATTAATATAAGCTATTAAAAAAAGAAATATATAGGGGATCCAAGATGGCGGCAAGCAGTGTGGACCCGTGTTTGGAAGCTCCAGTGAACAATTCGGGAAATTGCACAGATTTCTGAGCCAGGAACACCAAGATCCTGACACCATGGCAGCAGGAGTGCTCCACGGTTCGGAAGGACCAGGGTGGGAAGTACCTGCGTGCCCCAACACTCGGGAGGAGTACGGAATTTCTCGGATCAGAGCAGCAGCAGCACAAGCGGCATCAGTGACACCAGCAGCAGCGACTGAGGTTTGCAGCTCAGAGCCTTCCAGTGGAGGCAGTTAGTGTGGTGGCTGGTGGGAGTTGCTGCGGGAGAGGGGACACTGGACAGGATTTGGGTCGCGTGGTACCTTGTGACCCAAACTGGACTCAGTGGACAGTTCAGCCCCAGAGTCCCGGGTACAGCTAAGGGCACAGTGCTGTGGAGATGCTGACTCAGCACAGCAGGCAATTCTGCCCAAGGCAACAGCTTAGCACAGCCACGGCTCCCCTGCTGTAACACAGGCTGGGTGGAGCGCTCAGGTCCACCAAGGGCGCCATCTCAGCACAGCCGCAGTTCACCTGCTGTGACGACGGCTGGGCGGAGAGCTCAGTCCCACCGGAGACGCCAGCGCACATCAACGAGCAGTTCTGCTCAAGACACTAGCTCTCCTCAGAGGGCAGTTTTGGGGCGCTGACGCAGGCAGAGGTCAGCACGCAGATTCAGCCCAGAGGCCCTAGCTGGACTTGCCGGGCAGATTAGGCCCAGAGATTCTTCCTGAGCTGTGCACACAGGCTCGGCAGCCCCAAAACTCTGGCTGGACTATGCACGCAGTATAGGCCCAGAGTCCCGGGCTGAATTCAGCGTGCAGTGTGGGTCCAAAGTCCCTGGCTGAGCTCGGTGCACAATTCTGCCCCAGAGACTCGAGTGGAGCTCGGAGTGCAGCTTAGGGCCAGAGTCCCTAACTGTGCTTGGCAGACAGATTGGGCCCAGAGTCTCTAATAGAGCTTTTGGCACAGTCCCGGCTCTAAGACTCTGGTTGGATACAGTGTGCAGTTTGAATCCAGAATTCCTGGCTGAGCTGCGCAGATGTTTCAGGCATGAGTCAATAACTGACCACAGCACGCAGTTTGCCCAAACACCCCTAGCTGAGCTTGGTGCGCAGTCCCAGCCCGAAAATTCTGGCTGGACCCTGTGTGCATTTTGAGCCCAGAATTCCTAGCTGAGCTCAGCAGACGGTTCAGGCCCTGAGATTCTAGCTGAGCTCGGATGGTGGTTTGGGACTAGTGTCCCTGGCTGGACTTAGCAGGGAACCCAGAAGGCTGTGGATACCTTGGCTTGACCCAACGCTCATCCAGAGACCCGGAACAATTGCAGGACCCACGGAACAGGGGAGCTGAGGATCACTGGCTGTGAGAGCCCAAAACGACAGGGCTAACAACAGTGAAACATCAGAGCTTCCAACCTACGGAAATCGTGAGAAAACAAGTGAATCTATCATCAGACTCTCTCCATCCAACTCAGGAAGCTACCCAATGAAAACAAAGCTGGCAAGATGTCTAAAGGACAGCATAAAAGCATACGCAAAAACCCCAAAACAACATGGCGCCTCCAGTTTCCAGCTATCCCAAAGAAAACAACCCAGAGAGCTCAAATACAACGGAAATACAAGAAAATGACCTCAAATCCTTAATAAGGAGCATATTAATGGAGGAAACAAGTAAAATTCGTAATCAAATACAGGAAGACGCAGCCAAACAGGTGAGAGACATAAAAGAAGCACATAGAGTGGAACTGGAAAAATTTCAGGAAAATGCAAATAACCAGATGGAAGAAATAAATAAAACGGTTCAAGCTCTGAAGACCTATAAAGAGGCAATGGAAGAAACTCAGGAATATACAAAAAATCAGGTGAAAGAAATAAAAAAAATCAGTTCAAGATCTGAAGACGAAAATGGATTCAATGATAAACACACAGACAGAAGAAAAACGAGAACGTGAGACCTCAGAGAAGAAGGTGAGCAACACAGAGGTGAGCTTTTCTAACAGAATCCAAGAGACGGAAGAACGAATCTCAGGTCTAGAAGATAAATCACAGATCTTGAAGCAACCATTAAAGATAATGCCAAATCTGGAAAACTCCTGACACAAAACATCCAAGAAATTCAGGACACCATGAAAAGAAAAAATCTGAGGATAATAGGCATTGAAGAAAGAGAAGATATCAGACTCCAAGGCCCAGAAACTATTCTCAACAAAATCATAGAAGAAAATTTCCCCAACCTAAAGAAAGAGATACCTATAAACATACAAGAGGCTTACAGAACACCAAATAGAATTGACCAGAAAAGGAAAACTGCCCGTCACATAATAATCAAAACACAAAACATACAGAACAAAGAAAATACTAAAAGCTGCAAGGGAAAAGGGCCAAATAACATTCAATGGCAAACCTATCAGAATTACACCAGACTTCTCAGCAGAGACCATGAAAGCCAGAAGAGCCTGGACAGAGATCCTGCAAACCCTGAGAGACCACAGATGCCAGGCCAGACTACTTTACCCAGCAAAACTATCAATAATCATTGATGGAGAAAACAAAATATTCCATGACAAAAACAAATTCAAACAGTACCTATCCACAAATCCAGCTTTACAGAAGGTACTAGAAGGAAAACTACATCCCAAAAGGTCAAGCTACAACCAAAACTACTCAGGAAATAGGTAACTATACTATGGCAAAAACACAGCTACACAACACTCAATTGGAAACAACATCAAAATTAAGACTCTTAACAGTCACTGGTCGTTAATATCTCTCAACATCAATGGTCTCAATTCTCCAATAAAAAGACATAGACTAACTGAATGGGTGCATAAACAAGATCCAACATTCTTCTGCATTCAAGAAACACATCTCACCTATAACGATAGGCATTACCTCAGGTTACAAGGTTGGAAAAAAGTATTCCAAGCAAATCGTCACAAGAAGCAAGCAGGCGTAGCCATTTTAATATCAAACAAGATAGACTTTGAACCAAAATTAATCAAAAGGGATGCAGAAGGACACTTCATATTCATCAAAGGTAAAGTCAACCAAGATGACATCACAATTTTGAACATCTATGCTCCCAATACAAGGGCACCCACATTTGTAAAAGATCTGCTAAATAAATTTAAACCACACATCGAACACCACACAATAATAGTGGGAGACTTCAACACCCCACTCTCACTGAAGGATAAGTCATTGAAACAGAAACTAAGCCGAGAAATAACATCATTAACCAATGCCATGGGTCAAATGGACCTAACAGATATCTATAGAACCTTTTACCCAAATAAGAAAGAATATACCTTCTTCTCTGCACCCCATGGAACCTTCTCCAAAATTGATCACATCGTAGGTCACAAAGCAGGCCTCAACAGATACAAGAGGATTGAAATAATACCTTGTATCCTATCAGATCACCATGCTCTTAGGCTGCAATTCAACAACAACAGAAACAACAAAAAGCCTACACGTACATGGAAATTAAACAACTCTCTGCTAAATGACACATGGGTCAAGGAAGAAATAAAGAAAGAAATCAAGGAGTTTCTGAAATTCAATGAAAATGAGGGAACAACATACCCAAATTTGTGGGATACATTGAAAGCAGTGTTAAGAGGAAAACTCATAGCACTAAGTGCCTTTAAAAAGAAATTGGAAACATCGCACATAAGCAACTTAACAAAACAGCTGGAAGCCCTAGAAAAAAAAGAAGCAGAAATACCCAAAAGGAGTAGATGTCTGGAAATAATCAAACTCAGGGTGAAATTAACAAATTAGAAACTAAGAAAACAGTCCAAAGAATCAACAAAACCAAGAGCTGGTTCTTTGAGAAAATCAATAAGATAGACAGACCGTTAGCCAAACTAACTAAAAGGCAGAGCGACAGTATTGAAATCAACAAAATCAGAAATGAAAAGGGAGACATAACAACAGACACTGAAGAAATACAAAGAATCATAAGATCCTACTTTGAAGGCATATATGCCACAAAATTTGAAAATCTAAGGGAAATGGACAATTTTCTTGATCAATTTCACTTGCCAAATTTGAGTGAAGAACAGATAAACAAGCTAAATAGTCCCATTTCCCCTACAGAAATAGAAGCAATCATTGATAGTCTCCCAACCAAAAAAAGCCCAGGGCCAGATGGTTTCAGTGCAGAATTCTACCAGACCTTCAAGATGAGCTAATACCGATACTCTTCAAGCTACTCCAAAACATAGAATTGGATGGAACATTACCAAATTCATTCTATGAGGCCATAGTCACGTTGATACCTAAACCTCACAAAAACTCAACAAACAAAGAAATTTCAGACCAATTTCTCTTATGAACATCGATTCAAAAATACTAAATAAAACTCTGGCAAAACAAATACAAGAACACATAAAGGATATCATTCATCATGACCAAGTAGGCTTCATTCCAGGCATGCAGGGATGGTTTAATATACGGAAATCCATCAATGTAATTCACCATATAAGCAAACTGAAAATAAAAACCACATGATCATCTCTTTAGATTCAGAGAAAGAATTTGATAAAATCCAACACCCATTCATGTTTAAAGTTTTAGAGAGATCGGGGATACAAGGCACTTTCCTCAACATAATAAAGGCTATATACAGCAAGCCAATAGCCAAAATCAAAGTAAATGGTGAGATACTCAAGGAAATTCCTCTAAAATTGGGAACAAGGCAAGGCTGTCCACTCTCTCCATATCTCTTCAATATAGTACTCGAAGTTCGAGCCAGAGCAATAAGACAACAAAAGGAGATCAAGGGTATCCAAATGGGAAAGGAGGAAGTCAAACTATCTCTATTTGCAGATAATATGATAGTATACATAAGTGACCCTCAAAATTCTACCAGAGAACTCCTACAGCTGATAAATACTTTCAGCAATTTGGCTGGATACAAAATTAACTCAAAAAAGTCTGTAGCCTACCTATACACAAATGACAAGCTTGCAGAGGAAGAAATTGGGAAAGCCATACCCTTCACATTAGCCACAAGCAATATAAAATATCTAGGAGTTACTTTAACTAAGCAAGTGAAGGACTTGTTTGAAAAAAATTTCAAAACTCTGAAGAAGGAGATTGAAGATGACATGAGAAGATGGAAGGATCTTCCTTGCTCATGGATAGGGAGAATTAACATAGTAAAAATGGCCATCCTACCAAAAGCAATCTACAGAATCAGTGTAATCCCTATCAAAATACCTACACAATTTTTTAAAGACATTGAAAGTTCAATTCTGAACTTCATATGGAAAAACAAAAAACCCAGAAAAGCAAAAACAATCTTGTACAATAAAAGGTGCTGCAGAGGAATCCCCATACCTGATTTCAAATTGTACTATAAAGCAATTGTAATTAAAACAGCATGGTACTGGCACAGCAACAGGCTGGTTGATCAGTGGAATCGAATTGAAGACCCAGATATGAATCCACACACATATGGTCACTTGATTTTTGACAAAGAAGCCAAATCCATTCAATGGAAAAAGGATAGCATCTTCAACAAATGGTGCT
>OU015742.1:9837495-9876231 GCA_907169655.1 Acomys percivali | reverse complement strand
TGTGTGTGTGTGTGTGTGTGTGTGTGTGTGTGTGTGTGTGTGTGATTGCATGCACACACATGTATGTGTACAGTGTACAAGTGTGTATGCAATTATCTACAATTAGAAAGTAAAATAAGTTCATCTTTCTGGAAAACAACTCAAAACACTATTTTCAGATTTGCAGTTCTTTCTTGATCCAATGGCTGGGTGCTGAGCACTGAGGAGTGTAGGTTTGTGCTGCTTACAGTTTATGGCTTTGCATTCAGCAACAAAAGTGCAGAAACCCTAGGAAGGCTTTGGAGCCATGCACAGTGAAACATGGATCTCAGCAATAGAGTCTCACCAAGACCTATCGTCTGGTTTCTATGGAACCCCTAGCTAGTTTGTTCCTCCTCCTTAGAACCATCTACTCTGGAGGGGTTCCTGTAAGTTTTACATGACGCCTAGCTTCTGTAGGGACACTCAAGGTACCCCATGGTATTTTAGACCAAGTTTGATTTCCCCAGTGCACTAACTTCCCCCCATACTAGAATGTACGTTGTAGAGGGTCACTGGTGGCCATTTTCAGTATTCACCATAGGAAGCCTTCCTGGTAGTCACCACTCATCTTCGCTTTGGCTGTGTTCTCACACTCGTTCTGAATTTTTTTTTTTTTTTAAGATTTATTTATTTGTGTATATAAACATTCTATTCCATGTATGCTTGCATGACAGAAGAGGGCATCAGATTCCAGTATAGATGGTTGTGAGCCACCATGTGGTTGCTGGGAATTGAACTCTGGACCTTTGGATGAGCAACCAGTGCTCTTAACCGCTGAGCCATCTCTCCAGTCCCCTGAATTCTTATTTCAGGGGATGAGAGTCATGCATGAACAGCCAGATATTTGCAAGAAAAAAAGCTTTCTGGGCTAAATGGGTTTTAGGCATAAATTCTGCCTGGAATAAGACGCTCCAAACCCTGCCCTAGGTACCTAAGTGCCATATCTGCAATACCAGTGGTTGACATGGGAGTCTCTTTGCTGTGCCCACTAGCCCTTCTCCAGCCTTGACTTTTAAAAATCTTCAACCAAGTAAAGAACCAATCCCTGTTTTTTTTTTCTTCAAGCTAAGCTGATGTCATCTCTAAACTTTCCCAATATTTAAATTTTTAAGTTGGCAGTGACCGTTTGTTAACTCATTTGTTTCCCTGTAGTTTTATGGAGTTTGTACTGTTTTCTTTATCCATCTGTCTTCTATGCCCGCTATGATATTGATGTCACCCTGAGGTCATGCTGCTTCATGCTCACATGCAGGCACCCAAAAAAACTATACAGCTAAATATTTTCTCATGGATATGTAAAACTTAAAATAGAAACAATAAGACACCTTGCTTGCTGTCAACTGTTTTACTTGGATGCTTCACTGGCCATGTGCTTATTAGAACACACAGATTTCACTGGTGCCAACCAACCAAAGCCCATCCTTGAAAACAAGAGCCGTTCCACACAGAGAGCAAACGGCACAGCTGTGCAGTGGAGAGGGCTGGGCTGGGCTGTGGGGAAGGCAGCCAGGGTTTCCTCTACAATCAGACCCTCATTGCCTCACACCTGTGAGCACAGTAGGATTCCTCCTTTATAACATAAGACCAGCAATCCCTACTCAGCCACGCCCTCAAGGGCCTCATAAGGATAAACTAAGACAGCAGTACCTGACAAACTGTAAGGCACCCAGCAGTAAAGCGAGCTCCTGGGTGAATTTGCAGGGTGAGCACTACACAGCTACTGGGAGTGACCTGTGCAGATACACCAGGTCTTTCTCACCACTGTATGCAGCAGACAGCTGCCAAGTGCAGGCCCCCACACCCCTATGCCTACAGGTTTTCTCTGGATATTAGCTGATTGGGATCCTGCTCACGCACATTAAAGGATGGCAGTCATTTCTCCCTAGCCCGGGAGCAGCAAGGCTGTGACAAGGATAACATGGTAGTGGGCATCTCTCCAGAGCTGAGATACTCCTGAGACATGAAATGTGCCTTCGCAGACCTGCAGTGGCACAGCATGATGAGGTTCCCATGATCCTTTGCATGCCTTTTTTTTTTTAATCATTCCCTCCTGATATGGCTCCTACCCCTGCTTCCAGCAATTACTTCCCAAATCAACTTCTACTCTAATATTCTCATCCTGGAGTTGATTTCTGAATAATCAAAATAAAGACACATATAAAATTAGTCTTATGTAGACGATAGAATGCCGATTGCGCATGAAAGCTGTGTACCGGACAATTACTTCAGAATATATCAAATGCTTCTTTTTAAGTTATTTCTGAGTGAGTTTTTATTGTCTATGTATAGAGTACCTTTGTTTCTAATTAATTCATTATGTTGCTGGGCTGAGGGTCAGACTTGGCCTGCCTCCAGAGAAAGATAAAACACAAGCAATGGCACCCAGATGTATTTTTCTCAAAGCCTGTCCTGAAGATAGATAATGCTATTAGAAAGTAGAACCTACAATTAGTATATTTATCAGTAAAATACCCACTAGACTGTGATAAATTTGTGTGTTTGAAGGAAAAAGAGAAAATATGTTCAAGATGCATTTACTTAGCTGCCATTTTTTAAAAATGCTCTATTTTTCACTGAGCTCATTTCTATTGTAACAAGATATTAAACCATGCTTAACTAGCCTTTTAGTTGAGGTTCATAAGAAACAATGACTTCTCATGTTTTGTGAATGTTTTTAATGTGCAGTTTAATTTCCAGTAAAAATGAATATAAATATTATAAAGAGGATATCTAGCTGCATTTATTGTTGTGTTTTACAATTGAATACAATTTTGTTTAAGCCTTTACCCATCCTCAAGACCTTCCTTCCTGCTACTCCCTCTACCTGGAGTATGTACCGCTGGCTAGCTCGTTTTCATTAATAATAGAAAGATCTTCCATTACCTAAAATTGTGACTTCCACGACAGTAGCCACTTGGCATATGTGGATGGTGAACATGGCTGAAATGCAACATATGCCTGTGTCTGTATGTACAGAATATAATGTAGATTGGATTTTAAAGACAATGTGGCAAAGAACTAGTAAGATGCGGTTAGGGGTGTGTGTGTGTGTGTGTGTGTGTGTGCGCGCGCACATGCATGTTTGTACATGGAGGACACAAATGTATGGGTATGGCTGTATACAGAACCAGGAAGTTGACACCTTCTTCTACGGCTCTCCACCCTATCTCTTGAAGCAAACTTTCCCCCTGAGCCCAGAGCTCACAGTTTCAGGCTAGCCCAGATAGCCAGCTTGCTCACAGCAGAGCAGAAAACAGTTCACAAAGTAAATAGTAGACAGAATAAAGGTTTGAGTGGTCAAGGGCTGGTGTGACTCTACCTCTTTGGTGTGCTCACTGGGTCAATGAGCTACCTTACATGCTCCTGAAAAGACAGGGGACAGTCACACAAAAGAAGTTCAACTTGTTTCCTGGCCACTTGTGAGTTATAATTCATTATTGTTTTTATAATATCACATTAAAAATGTAAGGCTCTTGGTTTCACCTGGTAAAGAGGCACCCACCCACCCAACACATTTGCAGATTGGCAGATTGTCCTGAGGAAGCTAATGGCTCAAAATCAAATCCAAAGGTGATCAAGTGGGATCAAAACCTCTCTCTAACTGACCTACCTAACCAGCAATTGTTACAACCATAAGGAAAGGAACGCTACTGCTTCGGGAAAGAAGTCGTCACTACCTGCTGTCTTCTGTGTCCCATAACAGCCCTGAATAGTCAGCTTTGTCTTATGTAAGTGACATAATTTAGCTTCAAAGCTGACACCCCTGTTGAGTTGAATGGGAAAGTTCACACTCTGTTCCCTACTATTACTATTAGATTTTCCAGTCTGAAGACAAAGACTTTGTCCAGACTAGCTCAAATTCTACTTACGCTTTGCTCTGGATTAGCTCTGCAGAGTGAGAACAGTGTGGGCTGGCCATGGGCAGGGCTCTGTATGCTGTGTGATGAATCTTACTTTCCCTGCTTGCTCTCTGCAAATCAAGATTTCTATCTTCCAAGAAGAGGAAAGCCACGTAGTTTCCAATTTGTTTCTAAATTTCTGAGGATCAAATTCTATCCTAGCCAATGACTTATCAAAAGGCTTTTAAATAATCTTAACCCCTTTGTGCTCTTAATTCCTGACTCACCTATTACTACTGAAAAATACCTTGATTACTATGAAGAAAACAAAACAGGGTTTTACTTGTATGTATCTGCTATTGTAATTTTGGTTTCCCTAAGACGGAAAGTACTTCAAAAGAAAATTTGTAAGCTTACCACCTATCATGGCTATAAAGAACAAGTCCTCTTTAGAGTGTTGATCAATTGATATTATACACCTGTAAATTATCATCCTGTCATTTTACTATTAGTGTCTGCATAATAAACATTCAGCTGCTTGGGAATGTCTACATGTTTTGGGTGTGAGAAGAGCATCATCAGTCAAAACTGCTGTAAGCACGCACCACAGGCTAGGAGGTTTACAAATACAGGATTTTATTTCTTCAGCTCTGAAAGCTGGAAACTCAAGACCAAAGCAACACTGCCGCCTAGGTTCTTATAAAGACCCTGTTCCAGAGTGTAGACTGCCAACTTCTCATTATATTTTAAAGTGTAAAATGAAAGAAAGACAAAAATAAAGGATAATAAGGAAGAGGGAGAAGAATAGGTAAAATAATAAGTTCCCCGTGCACCTCCTGTTCCCCATTTTTCAATGCTGGAAATAAACCCAGGGCACGGCAAGTGCCAGGTAAGCAAACTAAATCCTTATTCCTAAGTATCCCTTCTCCAAAGACATGAATCTTCTGAGGTCTTCTCTCATGAGCTAATTGACACCAAAGTCCCTAGTTACCAATGGCATCACATGGAAGCAGGCACATAGAATGCCATATGAATGGAGAAGAGGGTACGTGCATATAGCTCACTCCTACATTGCAAACATTTGACAGGATAGATGCCTGCTTGACCAATTTTAGATAAATACTTATTTACAATTTCCACATTATCCCGCAAGTGTTTATTGTTTTCCTATTTTTATAGGTGATTACTATCTGAGTAACAGCAAGACATACTGTGCTTCAAACCTCCTTCCTTGGACCCTAATGAATCCATAACCACGAACCTAAACCCATTCTAATTTTAACCCCAAGGCTACCCTAACACAAACCTAACCCTAACATTCATCCAACCCCAGCCCTAACCCTAACCGTAACAGTACACAATGTTTTGCACTTTCATGCATCCAGCCCCACCAGCGAGTATAAAAGCCCTGGATCCCGCACTCATAACACTGCTCTAGCGAGAGAGAAAAACAAACCTGTGTTTTGTCTCTTTACTTAACTCAAATGCCCCATGGTGGGAAGGATCACTTTCCATCCTATACAACAAGATGTCTCAGAAATGCCTCAGAAGGGGTGAATAGACGGCTCAGTGGTTACAAGTACTCGGTCCTCTAGCAGACCCCCTTGGTAGTTCACTAGTCTGTAATCCTAGTTCTAGGGGATCCAATATTCTCATCTGGTCTCTGAGGGCACCAGGAATGCATATGCTACACATATTTACATGTGGGCAAATCCACTTATACATAAAAATAAAATAAAGCAAAATAAATCTTTAAAAATAATTTTAAAGTAATGCTTCTGAAAATGACCAATGACTAATAAATGGATTTTACAACTATATTCAAAACTGACAATGCATATATACTGCTAGGACTCCAAACAGATTCTCAGGGAACGTGCTGTCTATTGGTGCTGGAGTCACCATGATCTCTGCATTGTGTTCAGTTGTGGTTTTCTGTGACAATCTTCATGTGTTGTAATGAAAAGCTTCTTTGATGGTGGATGATAGCTACACTTATCTGTGGATATAAGGATAAGGTTTAGAGTGTAGTTAAGAATCACACTGGCCTAGCAAAGTGGTGCTAGTAGATTCTAAGATCCATGAACTCACTACCACTGGGGAGTTGGCTAGGTTTCCAGTACAATGTATGATTTTCCTTCTGTTGAGTGGACTTTAAGCCCAATAGACAGCTGTTGGTTACCCCCCACCCCCGACTGCCTCTTACTGAGCCTTTATGGATATCTTGGCATGTTGGTTAGAGTTGTGGGTCATAAGTGTCCCAGATGTGTAGGAACGCTTCCCTTTCTTGGCAGATTGCTAGTGCTCTGTGATACTGTGGAAGCTAGGCTGAAGAAGGAGGCTTTCAGATTAGATCCAGCTCAAATAATCCGAGTCCCTTGTCTCTCATATGATAGTATCCATTGTCTTCAACAATAGGGACTTACCTTCAACTTCTGAGAGGAAACCAAGGACAACAGCAATGTCTTATATTATTTGGAGCACTTGGACTGCCCTGACCAACCACTCAAAAGGAGGTTCCCATGCCTGGAAGTGGGAGTTTTGTTAGTGTATAGAGTTCCTGTCAGCCCCAGTAGCAACATAACTTCATTTAAAATATATAGACAGAAATAGATGTACTATACATAATTTTACATAAACATAAAATGATATGATACTGTAAAGCTTTATCAAACAACCTTGGCGTTATTTGTCTGTCCTCCCTCCTTCCTCCCTCCCTTCCCAGGTGGTGTTCACTCCCTGTTTTTAGATACATCTACAGCACAGCTCCTGCCTCTATGGCTCAGGGAATATTATAGAAAAGTAGATAGAAAGACTGTAAAAGCTAGACTACCAGGAAGTCCACTGTGAGACTCTGTCCTAGAAATGGCTGCATAAATAAGACCTGAACGATGACAATATCAATCGATATGCTGATTAAAGAAAACAGGGAGGAGTCTCACAGAGTCCCACCCCTAGACAGAAGACTGCAGGCAACTAAGGAGCATGGAAGGAGAGAGACCTAACCTCTCCCAGGAATGAGCTTCACTGTTGGTTAGCCAATACAAAGTGGTTAGCACTGGAACCACATTCATAACAAAGAAGGACTCTGTAGGTTGTATTTATCTTTTTGAGCATACATATAGTATATAAAGAATACATATGTAAAAATAATCAAAGGGAAAGGCTATCAATTTGAGAGAGAGGTGGAAGGCTTGGGAGCATTGGCTAGAAGGAGCGTGGGAGGAGTTTGGAGGTGGAAAGGGAAAGGCAGAAGTAATGTAATTACATTTTAATTAGAAATATATTAAAAATAAGACCAGAAGACACACACAGAAATTATTGCTTGATGTGAAATAAACTATTTTTTTTTCCATGAAGAACTGAACTGTAAGCCTTGAGAATTGGAGAGAGGAACACAGCAAATGTGTAACAGGCAGAGCCTACACTCAAGCAGTTGCTAGGTCTGGGCCAAGAGTCTGGGGTCTTAGAGTTAATCTATTGTTGTGCTTTAGTGTCAAGGATTCCGGCTCAACAAAGGTAGCCTGACTCTGGGGAGTCCCTGTTTTGATATCATCGTTTCTGCGCTTTAATGGAAGCCCCATCCAATAGCGCTTAGAGTGACTCAGATTCCCCTAAGTCACAGCAATGAAGCTCAGTAAGCAAGTGGATATATCACTAGGAGTTCAGTTCGTCTGAACTTTCCTTCTTAGAAAAGACTCTAAGTAAATGAACTGGCAAGATTCCTCTCAGAACACATTAATATGAGTTTATTTTCCCAAACTTAAAAAAAAATCTATTTTTTTTTAAATTATGGTTTTTACTTTTTTTTTTTTTTTTTTTTTTGTAGTGCTAAGGAGAAAAGCCCAGGGTCTTGCGCATGCTAAGTACTCTATTACTTAGCTACAGCCCAACCATGGCTTTTTGAGACAGGGTCTTACTATGTAGCCTAGGCTGCCTCAAAGTTGGGCGTCATTCTGCCTCCACACCCTGTCATGTGAAGCTGTTTGTCTCTTAAACCAGTAGTAACACCATACAGAATGCCTCTTCTACCACAATTAACCTTAAAGTCCTCCCTGGACTTGGTCGATCTCAAGGCCATGTAACAATTCTCCGCAACTCAAGAATTATCGCTGTCAACCTCTCAGCCTCACTTTGAAACAATACTCTTTGAGGCTGCCTGGCTCTCACTGCACCTCTAAGGAAGCTGTGATGTGCCATATTTGAAGCTGGAGAAAAGCACCATTCATAACTAGTTTGGGTTACTTTGAAACTATCATACTCAATCCATTTAAATCTAGTTCATAGAGTAAAAAAAAAATTAAAGGAATAAAACTGAAAAACACCAATAAAATGATCAAAGAAGGAAAGAAACATTTGAGGTGAATTTGTCCTAATGTAGATTCTGTTACTCAGGGCAGCTTTGTGCCCCAGTGAGGAGGAGGAGGAGCTAGGCTGAGGCTTCATTAGCCATAATGATAATTACATCCACTTTCAAAGAGGCTATTATCCCCAAGGCTTGAAGTGTGCTATAAACATTAATTAATGTAAGCTCTGGGTAGCCCAGTACCATTATGCCTTTTGTAAAGAAAGAGTAAACAGAAGTGAGCAGTGATCAAAAGTTAAGTGGTTTCCTAGGGCTTGTGCCCTGAGCCGGCATAGCTGTAAACAAAATCCAGCCTGAATGACAACTCCAGTGGCCCTTGGTGGCAAAGAAGGCCAGTGACAGAGGCTGAGGAAGTGGGGGGAATAGCTACATTTTAACCAGACTTGAAAGTCATTTTACTTATTATATTTTACAGTAAGCAAACACTGTGACAGGACCGATAAGGTGGACCTCCTCTCATAGCTGACAACTAGTTTATCTTCCAGGATTTCTTTTTAAAGCAAGACTTCTCAAACTTGAATATGTGTCCGTGTCACCTGGGAGTCTTGTTCACCTGTGGATTCTGAATTAGCATGTTAGTGGTAAGGCGAGGGGCTTCACAGAACCCTGCTCCTGGCCAGACTGATGTTGCCGGTGAGTGCCTTGTGTGACGATTCCATGTTGTTTTTCTTTCTTGATGTGTTTTCTCTACCCAACCCTGTTCTATCCGACTTTTTCCAGTACCCATGTGCTATACTTCCATTCCTCCAAGCCCTTCAAAATTTGTGTATCATATTTATAGAGGGGAGCAGGTCTTCAAAGCTCAGTTCTAAGAGTTTTGACCTTATTTGGACTTTAGAGACAGAACTGCAAGCATACTGTGCTGCTACTATCAGGCTGGGATCTGGCTTACCTGCCCTTTGATCCCAGCATGGAGACTGCCAGTCCTTTGAGCAGCTCTGCCTTGGCTCTTCCTACAAAACGCACAAGGGGAATTTCACTTCGTGATATTTATTATACAATATAAGTATTTTTAGTATTTCTCAGCCTTTCCTTAAAGAGGAAGGACTCACTTAAAAAGAGGAAGTATCAGAGTACTCAAATGTGTACTGTTGGAGCAATGAAAGAATATGATTAAGGAACAAGGCATGAGTTGCTTTTAAGCAATCTCAAGGCACAAAGATGGGAAAACATTTAATCAGTCAGTCATGGCTCTCTTTTTTTCCTCCATGAAGATCAGCATCTGGACATTTCAAAACATTTGAGTAAAAGTTTCCGGTTTTTCACCATAAACAAATTAATTTACTGAGGGCAGGGTTATCTATAGCATATGCAACAAGTTATCCAAGATACAGAGTTGAATGGAGCTCAGAAAAACTAATGGTCTAGTTTATAATCACATACCTAGAGGTAAGAGCCTTCAGGTAAGACCCCAGTGAGGAGTGGGGAGAATCTTTATAAGACACACTGAGCCAAGAATTTCCCAAGCGAGGGGAAAATGGAGCCACAGGAGGTGGAGCCTGCTCTCACATGCCAGAACGATCCTTGGTTAGCCTGGCATTCTTACAAAGCATTCTTTGTACACTACACAAGAGAAGCGAAGAGGACCAGAGTGCTGAGGGAACTCTGGTCAGAGATGGCAACAACCTGGCTTGAAAGCCTGGCTCATGAGACCAGAACAGGGTGAATTCCAGTTCTGTCTAGAAGCAAAGAATGAACAGGGCTTGCTAATGGATGGGTTGTGTCAGGTGTAGCATTGCCACTTAAGTTTTACAAGGAATACTGTTAGCACAAATCTTTAAACATTGTCAATCAATTTTTTAAAAAGATCAATAGAGCCCGATTAATATAAAAATTTGTAAAATGCTGCTATTGTTACAAAAAGTAAAATGCACTAATGTTTATGTGCAAAAAATACAATAATAAGAAGAAATACAACCAGACTTTTCACTGCGGATATTTGCAACTATCTCACCAAGATGAGTTTAACCTACTCTGAAAAACTTAAACATAAAAAAAAGGAATGAAGCAGTACAAAATTGTAGGTTGTCAATAAATTCTGAAGATATTCTCTCTTCCTGACCATAGCCTACCTACAGGTATAATTCAGTCAGAGATGTGCCAACTAATATCCAGTAAGTGGATTTATAAGGTCTGCAGAGAGAACACGCTGGTGAGCCATGGTTGGTGACACTATTGATGTCTGTGGTATCTGAATGGCAACAGGTATCCTTTTTTTAAATTTTATTAATTGTTTTATTCATTTTACATCATGGTTGTAGCACCTCTCTCATATTGTCCCAGTTATACCCTCCCTCCCCATCCCCTATTCCTCAGAAAAGAAGAGCCTCCCCCTACCCACCCACCCCAGCTCATCAAGTTGCATCAGGACTGAGTTTGTCCTCTTCTCCTATGGCCTGGCAAGGCAGTCCAGTCAGGGAGAAGTAATTAAAAAGCAGGCAACAGAGCCCATGTCAGAGATAGGTCCACTCCCCTTACTAGTGGACCCACATGAAGCCTGAGCTGCCCATCAGCTACATCTATGTAGAGGACCTAGATCCAATCCATGCATGGTCCTTGGTTGATGCTTCTGACTCCACAGGCCGCTCTGGGCCGTGGTTAGTTGGCTCTGTTCTTCTTGTGGAGCTCTTGTCATCTCTAGGTCCTTTTATCCTCCCCCTCCCCCACTTTCCCACTAAACTCCCTATGCTTTGCCCAAAGTTTGACTGAGTGTCAGCATCTGTTTCAAACCACTGCTGGGTGGAGTCTCTCAGAGGACAACTCTGATAGCCTCCTGTCTACAAGCATAGCAGAGTATCATTAATAGTGTCCAATACTGGCTCTCTTCCATTGGGTGGGGTGCGGGTTAGGCCAGGCATTGGTTGGACATTCCCTCAATCTCTGCTCTATCTATTCTATCTTTATCCTTGCACATCTTGTAGGCAGGGTAAGTTTTGGATCTCTGGGTTGGTGTTCTCTTTTCTCCACTAGGAAACTTTTCTAGTGAAAGGGCGTCCTCTTCAATCCCCATTGTCCCTGCTAGTAGGAGTCTCAGCTATAGTCCCCTTCATATCCTCCCAGAGGCCTATTCTGACTTAGGTTTTCAACTTGTCACATAGTTTCTCTTTTCTCTGGAGGCCTTCTGTCCTCCCACCCCCGCTCTCCCTAGGTCTGATCTCCACCCTTATATCTCTCTGTGCCCCCTCCTACCTTGTTCCTTCTCTTCAACCACAGCCTCTGGCTATTCTATTTCTCCATCTGAGTGAGATTTAAGCATCCTCCCTTGTGTCCTCCTTGTTACTTAGTTCCTTTTGGTCTGTGTACTGTAGTATGTTTAGCCAACACTAAATGGCTAAAATCCACTTATAAGTGAATACATTCTACATGTGTCTTTCTGGGTCTGGGTTACCTCACTCAGGATGATCTTTTCTAGTTCCATCCATTTGCCTTTAAATTTCCTTGCTTTTAATAACTGAGTAGTATTCCATTGTGTAAATGTACCAGTTTCTTTATCCATTCTTCAGATGAGGGATATCTAGGTTGTTTCCAGAGTCTGGCTATTACAAGTAAATCTGCCATGAACATAGTTGAGCAGATGCCTTTCTTCCATGGTGGAACATCTTTTGAGTATATGACAAGAAGTGGTATAGCTGGGTCCTAAAATAGAACTATTCCCAACTTACTGATTGATTTCCAAAATAGTTGTACAAATTTACACTCCCACCAGCAATGGAGGAATGCTTCCCTTTCTCCACATCCTTGCCAGTATGTGCTGTCACTTGAGTTTTTGATCTTAGCCATTCTGACTGGTATAAGATGGAACCTCAGAGTACTTTTGATTTGCTTTTCCCTGATGACTAAGGCTGTTGAGCATTTTTTTTAAGTGTTTTTCAGCCATGTGATATTCCTCTGTTGAGAATTTTGTTTACCAGGGTGCCCTATTTTTTTAATTAGGTTATTTTGTTTGTTGATGTTTAACATTTTTAGTTCTTTTTCTATTTTGAATATTAACCCTTTATTGGATGTAGGATTGGTGAAGATATTTTCCCAATCTGTAGACTGCCCAGAAGTTTTTCAGTTTCAAGAGGTCCCATTTATTAATTATGGATCTTAGGGCCTGAGCACTTGGCATTCTGCTCAGGAAACTGTCTCCTGTGCCAATGAGTTCAAAGCTTTTCCCCACTTTCTCTTCTAAAAGATTTAGTGTATCTGGTGTTATGTTGAGGTCTTTGATCCACTTGGACTTGAGTTTTGTGAAGGATGATAATAAGTACATATCTATCTGCATTTTTCTACATGTTCAGTTAGATCAGCACCATTTGTTGATGATGCTTTCTTTTTTCCATTGTATGGCTTTGTGTCCTTTGTCAAAAATCAAGTGTCCATAGGTGTGTGAGTTATTTCTGGGTCTTCGATTCAATTCTATTGATCAATCAGTCTATTTCTATGCCAGTACCATGTAGTTTTTTTTTATTACTATTGCTCTGTAGTATAGTTTGAAGTCAGGGTATCACTATTCACAGATGATATAGTATACATAAGTGATCCCCCTAAACTCCCACCAGAGAACTCCTACAGCCAATAAACACCTTCAGCAAAGTGGCTGTATACAAAATCAACTCAAAAAAAAATCAGTAGCCCTCCTGAATACAAAAGACAAATGGGCTGAGAAAGAAATTAGGGAAACAACACCCTTCACAAGAGCCACAAAAAAATAAAATAAAATAAAATATCTTGGTGTAACTCTAGCCAAGCAAGTGAAAGACTTGTATGAAAAAAAACCTTCAAGTCTCTGAAGAAATTGAAGAAGATATCAGAAGATGGAAAGATCTTCCAAGTTCATGGATTGGTAGGATTAACACAGTAAAAATGTCCCATTTTACCAAAAGCAATCTACAGATTCAAGTCAACAGGTATCCATAAACACAGTGTTAGGAGGCAGTGTGGAGCACTGCAACACTGTCTAGTGTCTACCTTACATATACAACAGCTACCAAAGTGTTCAAGGGCACAGGTAAATGTAAATGTAAAGCAATTAGGGACCATGGGTACTACCTTTGCAATTTGTGGAATTGCATAATTTTGTAATTCAATTCTGAATGATGGATGTGCAAACTTCTGGGGAATTTAACAGCTGGCTCTGAAAAGTCAGGACACCACTGCCATTTTACTGTAACACAGGACTGTGTTGACTAGAGCTCCTTCAGCAAATGAAAAATTCAAGGGCTTACCCTTGAATTCTGGAAAAGGTCTAGCTTATCAGAATTTTCATTGAAATTGTTTACACAGTAACTAGATGTGATACATTGGACATATGTATTGAATGTTGCTGCCTTGGTTGGTTTCTGATTAGCATCTGAGTTAATGCACACAACACCCAAAAGAAACCACTATCACCCCCAACATGTTAGGAGAACTACGTTATCAAGGTTATTTAGATATTGATAATGCCAGTTTGAACTCCCTCTCTAAAGTTGACAGATAAATTAAAATGTAGTAAAATCTCTTCTTTCATGTGCTTATGTCTGAATCTGCAACACAAATACCCATCTCACTGCTCATGGATGAAACTTTAGGATCATGCACAGATACTTGAAGAATTTACATTTTCAGCTGCCCCAGAGCACTTTAAAGTAATCATCCACTTTAATCACATGTATCTTTATTGATAAAATGATTGCAATATGACAATGCAGTTATTTGATTTTGTTAATGTGGAAAATAGCTATAGTTTTAATTAGGAGCAATTTAGCATACATTTTTATGACTAGTGCCTATTTCTTTTTATGCCACAAGTTGAAGGGAATTAAGTTATAAAAATAGTTTATTTGCCTATAAAAGCCACAAGCTCTGCTAAATTGAAAACAAAGAAGGTAATTTGTGCTGTCAAAGCATCTTTTTAAACTTTGGATGAGGAATGGGGTAGGGCTGGGTGATTCAGAGTAAGATATACAAAATCTATAAGGGTAAGCTCACCTTTTGGAAAAAAAAAATTGACCCAATTCCTTAAACTCAGTTAGAAGCTAGAAGTCTCCACAGGCTCAAAAGTGTGAAAGCAGCTGTCCCAGAGGCTCTCAGCAAACAGCGTCTCAAACCTCTTCCTGAGAGACTTAAGAATACTCCAAGTACTCCCCGAGTCCTCACAGATTTAAGAACTTGATATTACTCAAAGTGCTCAAAGACAGACCTACGTGGTCCTCTGGGTGCTGGTTGCAGTTGGATTTCCCCAGCTTTGTTTCAGGTGCTTTAACTCCAAGTCTAAAACTGCCTGATTGCTTTCACAACAGCATCCCCCAAGCTTTGACGGAAGGCACAAGGCTCTTGAGTTTAGTCTCAAAACATGCTGAGTTCTGTGGTCTACGGCAGCAGCTACAAAACTAGGCCAGATTCAAAGTAGGAGAAGTAGCCCAGGTGCCTTATGGGAAGAGCTGATGAAGGTACATTACAGAGGGTTAGAAGATGAGAAGGGGAGAAGTGCTGATTGCTTTTATGGCCTACCATACCGGAGAACTGATAGTGTAAGTGTCCGTGAAGGGCTAAGCCTTTGAAAAGGATTTGGAGGTGTGGCCTTGTTGGAGGAGGCCAAGTCTTGTTAGAGGTAGCTAGGCCTTGTTGGAGGGGATGTGTCATCAAGGGTGAGCTTTGAGATTTCAAGAGCCCAACTGGGTCTCTCTCTCTCTCTCTCTCTCTCTCTCACCTGTGGGTCCGAACACAGCTCTCAGCTATTTGCCTGCCTGCTGCCATGCTTCCCTCGATGCCATGATGATAATGACTAAGCCACTACAACTGCAGGCCAGCCCACAATTAAACGCTTTCTTTTATAACAGTTGCCCTGGTTGTGGTGTCTTTTATAGCATAAAACATTAAGATAGTAGTAATACAGAGTATTTACCACAGGATACATTTGTGATGATCCACAAACTGCCACCATCTTTGAAAACATAATGCAATTACTTGATTTTTAAATTCTTCCAAATGCTCCTGAAGATCAAATCCAGGATTTCAAACATACTAGGCAAGCATTCTACCACTAAGCTATATCTCAGCTCCACACTTATTTATTCATTATGTCATAAAATTTATTATCCTAAGAAATTTTACAAGATGAAGAATCCTACTGAGAATAGTTTTTTAACCATAGTTCCTGGAACATCTTTGGTTGTACTGATGTTTGATTTTATATCTTATACAGCCAATGATACATTTGCTACTCTGTTGTCCAAACAAGGAATAAGTGTGCTAGTCATGACTCACCACGTGTTTATCATCCTTTGGAAGATCAATCATCACTCCACAGCATCAGACAGATTCTGTCCTTCATCTAGTTTACTAGACTATTGAGACAGAGTTAATACAGTTCCAGGAGAGAAATTCCATGTAATTCAAATTAGCATTTCATTTTGAAATGCATGAGCTCATTGTATCATAAAGAGCTATGGGAGACTGACCAAACTCCATCTTCAACCATGCATCACAAGAGTATTTTTACCTTTATTTCTATGAACTGAAGTCAAACTTGTTTGACTGATCTGGTGGACAACTCAACTGATTTTCACATATAGGAGCATCTGCACTCAGATCAACACATGAAACACACTGGGTACCCAGAAAGTGTCATGTAGTCCATGCCAGTGATAGCCCCCTAATGAACTATTCTGATCTATCTTTTCCCAATGTGCTATATCTTTTCTTAACTTCCCATAAACAGAATATACCAAATGTATTCTGATATGATTTTTCCATTAAACACTACGTCTGTGAAAATTACACATACTGTTCCATGTAGCAGCCAACTGCTCATTCATTTACACTGACAATTGGTATTACACTGTGTGGATATATTGAAGTGTGTTTACCCATTCTAAAATTGATATATACATCTGGATTGCTCCCAGCTGTGCACTATTATGAAAAAAAATCTGCTATGGGTATTCTTACATGTGTCTTTTTGTTCTTATAAGCACTCGTTTAGTTGGGCAAATTCTTCCTAATAGTATTTTAATGAAGTCAATTTTATGCATTAGTGTCCAAACATAGCAATTAACCAAAGTAATCTATTATAATCATATAAAAGAATATGCTGCCACTTTTTAAAACTTCTTTTATAAGGTTTTAATAACCATGTTTAACATTAATTCAGTCATGTCTTTAGACTTTAAAATATGGGCTCTGTGCACTTCATGCATACACATAAATGTATGTGTTGAAGAAGGTACAATATGCCCAACATATATATTGTCTTTCTGTAAGAGATTAGTATCGGTTAAGGACCTCTAAGACCAAGTTCTCAGAACAAAGGAGATGTATTTGCTCCAGAGGGAAAGAGGGCATGGCATGGAATGAGAGACAAAGACAGGAGATAGAGGACTACAGAGAAGGGGAAAGGGGCATTTGTGTGGAGGACAAAGGCCTGCCTCTGGATAGAGAGGAGAAAGCATGGCTCATAGGCAAATGGTGGTTAATAAAGGTAAAATGGGGAACCTCATGTTAGAATGAGGTGTGTGTTTGATTTTAGCTGATCGTGCTAATTAGGTAAACCAAAGGGCCTTCTGATTACTAGACTTCAATACTTTGGTTGCTGGACCTTGGTAGTCAGCCTCAGGAGGAGGGATTGGCCAAAGAGGGGAATAGATGCTGGTGGTTGGCTTTAGGAATGCAATCTAACAGTTTCTAACTAGACAGAGGGAATGAGGCAGAAGGGCAAGACCTGCCAGAACCCCCGGTCAAGTGAGCTAGTGTTCCTGCAGTTTTCCTCCTAGGTATGCCGGTCCTATGTGCGCAGGAAGTCTGGATCTCCTAAGTGTTCCTGGAGCTGAGCACTGCCCCTGAGGTCCAGCTTGAGCATCTTTCCATCTATTTTTGAAGCAAGCTCTTGGTTAATTAAGGCTTTGAGTTTGGAGGGTTGTTTGTTACAGCTAATATCTCTTCTCTGCGTACTACACATACATTTTTCGTGAAATGTCTATGCTTTATATTATCATCATATACAGCACACACTCACAGACATACACACATTCACACTCATAAATACACAACACACATAAACACCCACATACATATACAAACACATACATACACACAAATGTATACCACCTACACACATACACACAAACATACACACATACAAGTGTGCACATACATAATATGAAACTAGCTTATCTTTCAATTTTTGTGAACAACTGAAACATCCCTTTAAAGTAGTATAAATAAAATACGTATTAGAAAGCCTTACTTTTTGGTTTGTCACTAATTGCAGGCTTAAAAAAAAACAAAAGCCAGCAATTATTCATTGAGCTACACTTTCAGAACCAAGTTAGACAGTGGTAAATAAAGGGTAAAGTCCTAACCTTTAGGAACCACAACCACTCCACATTTCAAAGGTTTATTAACAACACTGATGGGAGTATTCCACCACAAGGCTATTTCTCATCTAACATTCCTCACCCTGCTTAGAGTTTACAAGAGCGAGAGTCTTCCGATTTCAGTTTAGACACATCTGGTCCACAAATGAGGCAGGCACCACAACCCTCCATCATTGTGAAATCCTCACCACAGCCTGGATGATGAGATCTTGTGTTTATTAGTAAAGATGTTAGAGCCAGTTGACTGCAATGCTCTTTTGAGTGGAGACATCTCAGATGCGGCATCTTGGAGGTGTTACACCCTTCTTTCTTTGCAGAGGGACTGCTGGATTAAACCCAGTTCTAGCCAGTAGTAGCTTTGCTGCAGAGCTAGTCTTTCCTACCTGCAGCCTTTGAAAAGATTATTTCAACTAACGTGACTGTTAAAGAAGAGTTAGCATTCCCAACTTGTGTTTTTTTTTTCCTTTAATTTTTTCCTTCTTTTTTTTCTTATTTGACAGAGCTCTTCTTAATTTCCATAAGGTATATTGAGATCTCTTGCTTTTAAAAAGAAATCATAAATGATTTTAAAATCCTTGAAGATAACCAGAATTAATAACAACTTTCTCTTTTGTCCCACTTGCTTTCAAAAATAAACAAAGAATTTAAGGCTGCTTTATTATTACTATTGATAATGACCTTTGATTAGAACCACCAAAATAACTGATTCATAGAGTTCATTCTGAGGACATTCAGCCTCTCCTATGGTCCAAGCCACTGCCCTGAAGGAGCCAGGACAAGGCTGACAAGCATCTTGGAAGAAAATGAAGCATATTCCCAGAAAAGTAGATGAACTGTGCTTCTTCTCTTTCCACATTCAAAAAAATCAAAGTACCAACATATTCCTCATCAACAGCTCTTCCTAATTTAGCCTCACAAAAATGACTCTGGTCCTCTGTAACTTGAGTCATATTCCCCGCAACAACTGGTCAAGTCAATGCCACAGAACCCACATGACGTCTTCAGAGGAACACAGAAGTAACTGAGTAGAAGTCCTCCCCCACCAAAATTGCACGATCTGAAATTGGTCCTGGAGAAGCAACCATGCAAGTGTTAAACCTGAAGGTCATGCTGCGAAATCAGCCACCCAGACTTCACGTTAATGGTACGAGCGGGAACTGTTCAAGACTAAAGCTGTGCTGAAATAAAACGGTGACAATGTAATGCAATCAGCACCTCTCACGTGACTTCTAAATGGAAAACTGTGACGGACGTGGCACGAACTGCTGGAGAGCGAGTTTGTATTTGAAATTAAATGATAAAGTACTGAACTGAAAAGTCTGCAGTATGAGAATTGGATTATGATGATGTAGAGTCCCCTTGTTCTTGGAAGATACATACTGAAGAATCTGGAGGAAAACACTGAGATCGGTTCTCCATGTTAAACTAGCCCTGATACAACCAATATTTATTTAGCTTGATATCTATTTAGGCTAGGCTCATCTGGGCGGTCGACTGAGCTGGCTGGGCTTCCTTGTGTGTTTCTGATCAGATACAGTGGCTCTGTTTCTGGAGATGGGCTATGTTTGTTCAGTAACCGTTGGTTATTCACATGGAAGAAGCAAATCACATGGGAGGGGTTAAGGTGTGAGGGAGACAGGAAGAGGGAGGGAGGGAAGAAGGGAGGGTCAGGGTCAGGGACAGGGAATGGGACAGGGACAAGGAGGGAGAGACAGAGAAAACCTGAAACCTAAGTGCAGAACTAGCCAGAGTAAATCCCAAGGTCAGTGTGTGGTTAAGGATGATGCTCCCTGCCAAGCTGCTTCATAAAACACCTTGTTTGGTACAGTGCGGGCGGGAGAGCTACAGGCAGAATACAGAATACTCAGGATTTTGCCCTAGGTTTGAAATTCTCCAACCCCCCAAAATGTGATGAAGAATGGATGATAGGGAAAGAAGCCAGACACTGGAGACTAGAGAAAAATCACCTTGAAACATAAAAAGAGCATTAGCCATCGTGATCCTGTTCAGATGCTGCCTCTGAGACCCAGGACAATGTTGAGAATACCTATTTATTCTCTAGGCCTCGTGTGTAAACTGACATCTCTACTCTGAGATTAAATCCTCACTCAATTTTACGCTCTCTTCTGGGCATAGACTCTTTCAGAAGTTTGAAAATGACTTGGCTGATGCATGACATCAAACCTAGTTATGACATGTACTAAAGCAAAAGCAATGAAAAGAACTCTGCAGTTCACATGAGAGATTCAAGGGACAGCTACGCCAAGAAGCCAGTGGAGGAACAGGACCTGGTATATTTTAACATTATACCAGAAATGTGACAAAAAGGAGACGCCCACTCAAGAAAGAATCATCTCAGACTTTGCAAGAACACCGTCATGTTTGTCACCACTCTGCTCTGGCTTCCCAGAGTCCTGACTTCTTCAGAGAAAAGCACTCATGATCTCTTGGGGTCCTGTATACTAAGGTCTTTGTGGGTGAAGCAGAGAGAGCCACGGGTGTGCCCCTGCTCCTTCCCCCCCGGCCTCATCTTCACACATTGCGTTTGTGTGGTGGAGTGCTGGGAACAGTGTCACCAGCGGTCCAGGTGTCCAGCAAACCCAGCAGCTGCCTTCATGGGAGGAGCCCCTGGGAGCGCCTCAGATGGCGTGATTTTCTCACTTCGGAGCACTCTGACCCCTTCTTGTTGGAGTTCAAAGGAGAGATGCCATGGAGCAATATTTCAGCTGTTTGGTTTGCGTTTCCTTCAAGGCTCTTGAGTTTACCCCTCAGGCTCATTTGAACTATGATTTCCAGGAGTTGTGTGGAAAGCAGTGTTCTTTGCTTAGATATTTTAAATACCCTCTACTGTGTATTTAGGGGAGAAGGAGGCAAACAAGGCAGTGCCCTCGTGGGCAGAGCATGGCCTACTTTATCTAATATAGCCACAGGACCACTACCTTTCTCACATGTGGGCATGGAAACTTCACAGCAGTCCTAGAGAGGACATCCTTAGCCTCAAGACTCTGAAAAAGTGTGGCCAGCAGATAGAGTCCATCTGAACTCCACTGTGATGCAATGCCTTCAAGGTGACTAAGCCAACAGGCTGACACGCTAGTGTCCCGGAACAGCAGCAGTCAAACTAAGTCGCAGGCCCCACGACCTGTGTGTTTTATTAAAACAGCCTCACCCGTTTGTTTGTGCACTTTTTATGGCTGCTTTCTCACTGAAGCGGTGACGTTGTGTAGGTGGCACGAACCTAATGGGGGAGGGACAACCAAATCACTCTCAATGGAGTTCTCGAAAGAAAAAGTGCGCCCTCTTCCTCCTTGAGGACCTTGACTTCTGCATCTATAAAAAACTCCAAAATATCAGTGACTTAACACATCCAAAAGAATTTCCTTTTAAAGCACACAGGCGTTCCAGGGTATCCTTTAGCAAATGTGGGGTTGGGCAAAGTATCTACTCCAAGGACTCAGTCTGATGGGCAGAGCCATGCAACCAACGACAAATGAAAAGAAGACCCCTCCCCCATCTGCAGGTCTTTAGAGTCTAGGTCTAAAAGGGGAACTCATATCATTTCCAGTCATGGTCTATGCCAGACCACAGTCACACCAGTGTACCTAACTGCAAAGGACGTTAGGGAACGAAGTCAGTGCATGCTAAAGAAAAAGGGAAAGAGGTTGCAGAGAACAGATAACAACCTCCACTTATCACCCATCTACTCAGGGGAAGACTAGTTTTAACTTCTCTGACCTGCTCTAAAGCCCATGTAAAATATGCCCGTTTGTAATTTTTGCTCAAGTGAGCACTTATCTTTCTGACTCGTGTTAAATATATGTGTGCACGTGAAATGCTATGGCATCACAACTTTGCTTTAAAAAGAATCTTAAGAAGTTTGTGAGAACTCAGTAGTACCTTCTTGTCCCCCAGTGGGTGCCTGAAACTGCAGACACTGCCAAAGAATACCTCCTATGCTCTTTCCTATACACATGAAAGTTCAAATTTATAAATTATAATTGAACAAGTATATCAATGTACCATAATAACATTATATGAGTGAGTATAGTGTCTCAAAAAATCTTGTTTTACCTTACCCACCCTCTATAGTGAGCCATATGATATGGTGTCTATCCAGGATAATGAAGGCATTTCAGAGGCAAAACTATTGTGACATAGTGTGAGGCTCCTTCTAGTATAACTCAACACAAACACTGGAATACCCCGAGAGATGATCTGACAACCAAGAAACCATCATGCTAGGGCAAGCAGAGCATCCCAAGTGGGCACATCGGACAAAAATATGATCTATCCCAATGAGGATGTGGTCATTCAGAGATTTCATCATGCTGCTCAGAATCACCCACAATGACCATTCTTAAATATTTATTCCTGGAATTTACTGATTTTTACTAATTTTTAGACTACAGTTAACCTGGGGATTACTAAAACTACAGAAAATAAAGAATAAACAAGAGGAGCACTGTTGAGGTGACAGTAGTAGCTGTGACTTTTTTGGAAGTTTGATGAGGTTATATGGGAATTTCTTATATTTTCCCTTTGTTTTGCATATCATTATTAAATATACCTATTATACCAGTCTAAAATTTTAACATAAAAACATTACACTTTCTACCACAAAAGATCACAATGAAACCATGGTGCTGCCAGTAGTAACTATAGGCATTGTGGCTTGATTTCTTTCATTTTCTTCCAGTATTCTAGTCGATATGCAGAGCTGCCATGTAAATGCAACTGATAATAAGTACAAAAATCTATGAGGGAGCATACAGTAAGGAGACAGAAGAGTTAACAGTATTAAGGCTCCCAACAGCAACAGAAGAGAGTCCAATGAGAGATGATTTATTAAGTAGAGCCAAAATAGATATCAAACTTAGAATGTTCAACATCCTTAGACATCAAGGAAATGTAAACCAAAACTACACCGAAACTTCATCTCACTCCAACCAGAATGGCTCTCAATAAGAAAACAAAGAAAAGCATATATTGATAAGGACATAGGAAAATATAAACTAGTCAGAAACTATAGAAATCAGTATGGAGGCTCTGCATAAAATTAAATGAGAATTATCATATGATCCAATTATGACACTCCTGGGCATATATACCTAATGCGTGTATATACAGCTAAGTCAACATACCATAAAGATAAGTGCATAGCTATGTTTATTGCTGCACTGTTAACAACAGCCAAAATATAGAACCAGCCCAGCTACTTGTCAACAGGTGAATAGATTTAAATATATGTATGTGTGCAATACATATGCATATATATCATATATAACAAATCTTATTCAACCACAAAGAATGAAGCCATACTATTGGTAGAAAACTAGATAAAACCCAGAGATTGTCATGTTAGGTCAAACAAGGCAGTCCTACAGAGATGCCTATTCCATTAAAGTAAGAGGAGTCCCATTAGGGATGTGGACAGATGTGCTGGTTAGCTTTTGTCAAGGAGACAGAAACCAGGGTCATCTGGGAAGAGGGAACTTAGGTTGAGAAATAGCATTCATCAGATTGGCCTGTAGGCAAGCCTTTGGGGAATTTTCTTAATTTATGATTGCTATGAGATAGGACTGGTAGTGTGATGTGAGCTGGGCACAGCCCTCAGTGCCAGGTGCCATCCCTAGACAGGTACGTTGCATAAGACAGTAGGCTTCAGGAGTCATGGAGGGTAAGTCAGTAAACAGCATACCTCCATGGCCTCTGGTTCAACTGCTACACTGCGTTCCCATCCTGACAGAACGTGAGCTAGAGGGGGCATAAACCTTTCCCCTTCTTAAGATGATTTTGGTCATGCTGTTTATCTCAGCAATAGGAAGCCTGCCTGGGAGAGATACTGACACTGGGAATGATGCCCTCCTCAAATGATCTGATTAAGAAAATTCCTCACAGCCGCTTGGATCTCAGTAGGTTCTAGATGTAGTCAAGGTTGAAGACCAAAATTTTCCATCAGAAGTTACAAAATCCCACTTGTTATCAGGCAGTGCCCTTGCTTTTAACTGCTCACACCTTCCGAGCCTGGGGCTTGAGTTTTCATCCTACCATGAGGGCTTGGGTTTGATTCTTGATAACTTGAGCTGTATGGCTGGCTGTTGGGGAGAAGATCCTCTTCCAGGGCACACTTAGAAAACTTTAGACTGTTCATGTGCATCTGAAGATAGTTAATTTTTTATCGCAAGCTCTTTCTTTTCCTTTGTCACTTCATCCCTGGATGCTAGAAACAACAGCTAAGATCATTGTTAACAAGGGCTCAGTTTACTGGCTAGTTTGTTGTTGTTGTTGTTGTTGTTGTTGTTGTTGTTGCTTGTTTGTTTGTTTGTTTGTTTGTTTCGGCTTTTGTTTTTGTTTTTGTTTTGTTTTGTTTGCCAACTTGACCCAAGTCAAGATCATCTGAGAAAATGATCATATCATTTCAATTGAGAAAATGTCTCTATCAGATGAGCCTGTGGTATGTCTCTGTGGACTTAGTTGCTAATTGATAAAGGAAGGCCCCAGCAACTGTGAGCAGTACCATCTCTGGGCAGGTGATCATGTGATATGTAAAAAAGTAGCTGAGCAAACCAGAGGAAGCAAGCCAGCAAGCACCAGTCTTCCATGACTTCTGCCTCAGTTCCTGCCTTGAGTTCCTGTCCTGCCTGCCCTACATTATATGCCGTGAGCTGTAAGGTGAAATAAACCCTTTCTTCCCTAAATTTCTTAAGTCATGGCATTTATCACAGCAATACTAACCTAACTATGACAAAGGGAAAAGGTGGGAAGGAGGACAAAGGATAAGAAAGGGTCATAAAAGGATTGAATATGATTAAAGTATATTATAAGCAATGTGCGTATGTCTCAGTGAAGTCCCTTACCTTGTGTAACTAATACGCACTAATAAATAGCCATGAACATTACTGTGTATGGCCTGTACTCAATCCTAGAAATATTAATGATGATCAGGCAGCTGTTCCTCTGTGAAGACTGTACATGTTTTGAGACATAATGATGGTTGTAAACATCATAAGATCATGTGTATTTGAATAAAAAGGTCTATTTCTCACTTGAACAAAGGGCAGATATTTCTCATTCAATGGCTTGCTTCTGAACAACAATCTAAGTAAGGTTCCCTGCTATCTCTTAGACCTGCCATAGTGAAAGGCAAGACAGAGTACATGTTGATAATCACTCAGGAATCTTAGAACTGACACCACACTCCTACTTAGCTCCAAATGTGGCTGGAAATGTCTTCTAGCTGTGAGTTACGGAGGAAAGAAATGTAGTGGGCTTGAGTGGGTTTCTAAAATGTCCTACCACAGGGAAGGCCTAAACCAGATCTGCTGGGAATATAGACAGGGTAACAGACACATTCCACAGGAATATAGTAAGGTGAGTGACAAGGATATGAATACAGGGCCTCGGAGATTTTGAAGGATGTAGGATTGTTCCCAAACTTCCATCAGATCCTGGTACAATTTCAGAAATGTGCTTGAAACACAATTTGGTGATGCCTTATACACATGGCTCCCTTTTCATATAATAGGCAAGACAGTGTTCCCTAAGCCTTCAAAAGCAGGCTGTTGCTGGTAACTTTGCTTTGAGAATATGACTGGTATGTGCTTACCAGAGTATAAATTCATCTGGAATTTGAATTGCCCAGATTGAAGAAACTTCAGTAGCATTCATTCATACATTTGTTCAACATTTAATAAAGACATCTGACCCCAAACTCATTTTACAATTTTTACATTTTTACAAAGTCTTTGATCTTTAACTCTCCATTTATAATTTTATAAGAATGTACATTCCTTGCAAAAGTTTCTTTCCAGGTTTTTTTTTTCTTTAGTCATTTTTCCTTAGGAGAAAAAAGTATATAACTTTTGGATGAGAGAAAATGCAGTTGAAGCTCACATGTGGAGAATGTGGGGGGGGGGATGAAAAATGACAGAATACAGCATCCCCTCAGCCCTAATCTAGAACAGCCTGTCTTTGGCAATAGGAGTCATTTGTCGCCTGACCACATCACCACCTGGAAAGTCCACACTACCTATGGCTGCAGGATTTTAGTTTGCCATCTTAATTTATATATTCCACCTGTGTTGCTGCTGTTGCTGCCTGTGGCCCTTAAGTGATTCTAATTAGAAAACACACAGGGGAATCCTTATGGGATTCCAAAGCTGCTAGGATCCCCTTTGATCTCCCATCTGAAGCACCAAGGTTTATTGTTTCAATTTCTTCCCTCAGCGCTCCAGTTGACAATTATTGGTATTTCAGCGCCTGGAGATAGCAATGGGAAGCCAGGCAGCCTAACAGTTGAACGCAAGTACTCTCTGCCCAGGAGGGGAAACCCACGTCTAAGGAAAAGGAAAAGATACCAGCCTGCACTTCATAAATAGCTGTCAATTTATTAATGAGCTGCTGGGTTTGGCTAGGTTTTTAAAGATATTTCCAGCGTTTCCAAAGCGGCAGGCAGTTAAGCGGATACAAACAGATGCAAACAGCATGCTGAACCACAGCTAGTTAGATTCTGTAACTTGCTATGGCGACCCAAAGAACATTTGGAGCGGCGAAGGAATTTGTCTTGAAGTTCCCAAAGAAAAGATTTGAGCTCTAAAGATAGTTTCATTAAGACATGTCCTGTTTTTAGTGGTCGTAAAAAGAGGTAGGAAAAAAAAGAAAGAAAAGAGTGGAGTGCTGGCAAGAAAGTTGTATTTATTTAAATTCATACACCTAAGGAGAATCTAAAGGAGTTATCCAATAGAGTCCTGGGATCCAAATAAATGGAAATGTGTGACAAGAGCTGTGGGAACGCGTGCTCATGCTTGACTTGGGCTGGACTCACCAGGAGGGAAGGGCTGGGCTGGCGTTTGGGGGTGGGGGGGAGGCGGAGGGAACACAGTATAAAAGTCTCCAGCCTAACAGAACGCCCGCCACTCAAGCCGCTTCAGGAAAGGAAGGCGGGAGCCAGAGCCACGCCAGGCCAGACGCAGTTCACTCTAGCGTCGGAGGCAAGGAACCCTCGCTCTCCTGGTCCATAGCCCAGCGGTTCTGCTTGCCAGCAGCACCCACTGCAAGGCATGAGTCGCTCGCCCGGGCCAGAGGCTGCAGCGCGGTCATGAGGCGGTGGCGCAGTTGCAGCGGCTGCGTTTCGGCAGCCCCCAAGTCCCTTCCAGGCGCAGCGCCCCCAGGATGAGCCCCCAGACTCGAGCCTGCCAAGCTGAGAATCACCCAGCGCCCAGCTGACGTCCAAGCGCCTCCGCCGCGCATTTCGAGTCCCTTGCAGCCTCCCACGAGACACCTGCGCGCGTTTAGGTAGAGCGCGAGGACTGAATCCAACTCACACACCTTTCCGACACTCCGGGGCGCCATAGGTGCATGATCTGCCTTACTCGGTGATCAGCTATCTCAGAGCCCAGCAGCTAGTGTCAAGACCCTTTCGGACTGACAGACACACCGTGTCACTCCCCCCAAACTCGCCTGCTCAAGACCAGGGCACACAGTGGCGTCGTAGACACCTGGTTTGTCTGACCCCTCCTTCTCCAGCTCTATTTTGCCCATAAACTTTTCTCAGGTGGCCTTGGCGCCCCGCTCACGCCCGCAGCCCCAAGCATTAGTGGGAACAGAGCGCTAGTCCCTCCGCCACAGCGACCTCCGCAGCGCGCACTTAGCACAAGCGAGGAGGCGGACGCAGGCGCCGGCGGGGCGCCCCCAGTTATCCTCAAACGGTGACAACCTCGGTGACCCGGAGCCAGCCCATCCGGAGACTGGACCTGTAGGGCAAGGAGGCTGAGGACCCTAAGGAGCTCGGAGCGAAGAAGGTGGTGGCCCTTAGGGTGAGTGGCCCGGGGCAGCGGGAGCCGGGGAGCCCAGAGTGGAGGTAACTCCCGGCGGCTGCTGAAGTTCTCCTTCTCCTCCCCCGCCTCCTCCGCGCGCTCCTCTGGCGGCGGCTCCCGTTCCAGCTGCGGCACCGCGGCCACATCTGGGGCGCCCATGTGCGCTCGGGGGCTCGGCTGCGCCTGCCCCGCCGCCGCCCCCGCAGCTCCCTGCCCGCAGGGTGGACCCTGGCCGGGCCTGGGTCGCGGACCGTCCCGAGTCCCCATCGCCGCCTCTGGACAGCGCCTGGGATTGCTCGGCCACCGGCTTGGACATCCCCAGCCCCGCGGTGGCTCCGCTGTGGTGTGGCGGCGGAGGTGGTGGCGGCTGCTCCTGTTCCCCCGGCCCCGCGCGTTCAGCCGAGCCCAGAACCAGCCCTGCGGGCCCGGGGAACGGGGCCCCGGCGGGGGCCGAGGCGGGAGCCGCGCAGACGAGCTCTGGGGCTCCGACTCCTCCTCCCCCGGCGCCGGCGCCGCCCGCCGCGCGGGGTCCTAAAGCCGTGCGACTCAAGAGGATGGTGCGCCTGGCAGCGGAACTGCTCCTGCTGCTGGGGCTGCTGCTGCTTACTCTGCACATCACGGTTCTGCGAGGATCCGGAGCCGCGGAGACGCCGGACGCAGCCGCGGGAAATGTCAGCGGGTCCCAGCTGCAGGTGAGTGCGCCGCCAGAGGGGGCGTGCGAGACTGCGCGAAGCTGGGAAGCAGGCAAGGTACTAAGCGTGCCTGGTATGTGCCAGGAGGCGGGTCCTCCGTTCCACCAAAGAGCGCTTTTGCCTAGGCAACCCTGCTTAGGCAGAAGTGCCTGTGGTTAGAGAATGGATGGGCAGAAAGATTTACGAGCAGGCCTGCTACCTGTGCTACCTAAAGCACTCCTCAGATCTGTCACAGTTTTGGCACCAGGAAGGGGTGTTAGGCTTGTTAGGGGATGTGCAGGTGGCTGCAGGATGCTTTTGCTTCTGGATGCTATGCTGCCAGAGACTTAGTAAGCTGTCTTAAGGAAGGGTAAAGGTGAGGTAACGTAAAGAGGTCTTCTAAATCTCCAAACTGTGTTTAGAAGAAAGAACTCTACTGGGTGTGCAAGCGGTGTTAGAGGTCAAGACATAATTTCTGGAGAATAGCCAAACACCCCAACCTTGCCTGAATAATTCCTCCTCCTTCTGTGCGGCTTTGCGCCATGCAAAGAGCATAGCCAAGACACCTGTGGGGATCTGGTCTGGAATTACTTTTAGGACTTTTAAACTTGTAGCAGAGACTCTTTACCAGTGACCACCCCCTTCAAAGGTCCCCTTAGAACCTTAGAATTATGTTGATCCATTTCAGCTCCAAAACGGGGCGGGGGGGGGGGGAGAACTGAGGCCAAGGGACATATACTAGGCATTGAGATGCCAGATGAATTTTGCTGTCTGAGTAAAGGTTGCCTACATGGGCTTTTCTGCTACGACTTTGGAATGCCCTTCTCATGGTTCTAGAGATTTGACCGATATTTACCGGGAGAAATGAGCCGGGATTTTCTTCAGGACACAACCAGGATTCTCCGATCTGCAAAGAAATCAAGCCAGACCTACTAAAACTACTAAATTTGCAATATTGCAATTTTTTACATGCTAATGAAAAGAGCATTTATTTAAACACTTCTATATCAGGCATTTACTATTCGTCTGTTTTAAACTGTGTGGCAGGGTTTAACCCATTTAATCTCATCATAAGCCTCATTGCAAGACTACTAATCTCTCTGCCCTACAGATGGTCATACTGAGGCAGAGAGATAAGAGACATGTTAAAATTTACATATTCCCACCTGTTGGTCAATTCTATCAAGGTTGCTGTCTGCCAGACTAAAGCAGTGTGACCATTACAAATGCAAACCAGGCCTGCAAGAATACATGCCTCAAACTTAAACATTCTCAGACCCTTCTAAAAACACTCCAACTTTGTAGGAGCCTCACATTACCCTTTGGGTAAACCTGTACAGCAACAGATACCTCCCTGGGCCTGACTCTAAAGGAATAATCCTTAGTTTCTTCAAGACTTCTGGAAATCTTACTTTATATGTGATGCTTTCTTTCCTCGTGGACTCATGAAACGCTGTAAAAGTGATGTTCTGTGGAAAAGTAAACTTGGCAGATTTCTTTACGAGGTGCTTGCTATCATTAGAATAATCTCTGGTTGGCCTTTGCCACCCTAAGTTAATGAGAGAAGCAGCCGGTGGTGTTGGATGGGGTTCTAGGAGGTCTTTTTGCTGAAGAACAGACCCCCAAAAGGCAGAAGAAATGTGGGGTTTAGCAAGAGTTCTGCTGCTAGAAATATCTAGGGTCCTGAGTAGCTGCTAATCCGGTAGCTTTCCGTTTGTCTTGTTAGAGTGCTCAGTTATGGAGCATTCAAAGCCTTCACTTAATCAAGCCCAGTGATGACGTTAGCAGCTTAGTTTGTAATTCTACTCTTTTTGTAATTTCTTCTTATAAAAGTTTTATATTCTTCCTGACCAAAGTTATTTCTTGGGCTCAAAGCAGTATGCCTCAAATGGACAGAGCCAACAAAACCTGCAAAAGACATTTATCTGCCATCTGCCGGATGCAAAAGAATGCATTTGCTAGCAGCAGGTGTATTTGAAGGCAAAATTATGACCACTGAATTCTTTCTGTTTTCTGGACAACTTTGAGCCCAACCTTAAATCCCGTCTAAGTTGTTTGGTTCTGTGGTGTCCATGCTGCCACAGTGCTTCTTAGTCCTCAGAAGCTCAGTGGACCCTCTTACAGCAGGAAGCAGGCACTGGTGAGTTTGCCTCAGCTGCACTGTGTTTGGAATCATTTAAAAAGAGCCACACCTTTATTTAAGATCTAGTGACATGAATGGATCAAAGACATCCAATAAAAGTACTCCAAACAGCAACAACAAGAGCTAACGATTTAATTAAGTGCCTTTTGGTATGACAAGCAACACTCTTACCACACATTAACTTCTGTAACCTCAAAGAAAAGTGCCTCAGGAATTAGCTCTGTTGTCATCCCACTTTCAAGAGGAGAAACTGAGGTTAAGGAACTCACTCTAAAGCTGAAGAGCTAGGAGCTCCTTAACTTTTTAAATTTTCTTTTACAGTGTAAAAAATGTATACCTTCTAGCCAATGGTCAGAACAGTCTCCACACTTGAGTGGAGAGTGGGATATGACTTTCTCACGTACTCTGGTGCCTCACATTTGACCATGTCCCCTGGAGGGGGAGACCTGGTGGCACTCAGAGGAAGGACAGTAGGTCACCGAGAAGAGACTTGATACCCTATGAGCATATACAAGGGGAAGTAATCCCCCTCAGGAACAGTCATAGGGGAGGGGAATAAGGGGAAAATGGGAGGGAGGGAAGAATGGGAGGATACAAGGGATGGGATAACCATTGAGATGTAACAAGAATAAATTAATATTTAAAAAAAGGAAAAAATGTATACCTTATATTTTGTATACTGTATTTCAAATGATATATCCAAATTCCAAGTTCTTGGTAAACTCATAATACTGGCTGTAAAAGAAGGACAACTTTTTAAAAAAATTTTTTAGTATTAATTTATTCTTGTTACATCTCAGTGGTTATCCCATCCCTTGTATCCTCCCATTCTTCCCTCCCTCCCATTTTCCCCTTATTCCCCTCCCCTATGACTGTTCCTGAGGGGGATTACCTCCCCCTGTATATGCTCATAGGGAATCAAGTCTCTTCTTGGTAACCTGCTGTGAAGGACAACTTTTAAACACTACCTTTTCAAATGCACGTGTATAGTCTTGCTATGCCAATACCAATACATACATGTCTATATAGGCATCTGTACTCATATCTATATGCAAATTCACTTAGAATCATCAACAAGATTTCTTTGGTAGTTCCCAGGAATTTTAGGAAATTGTTTTGTTGTTATTGTCGTTGTTTTGTTTTGTGACTGTTTCATTGCTGCAGGTATGCTGATATGAGGTGGCAATAAAGTGTTCTGAGCACATAACATCTCTCTGTTTGCTAGTGGATCAAAAAATATCCAGTAATCCAGTAAGAAATTTTCAGTTGTTAACACTAGCTGTATAAAAATTCATGGAACTGTCAAGTTTATTGCTTTTTGGATGATATTTTATTTTATTTTATTTTATTTTATTTTATTTTATTGCTGGTGTAACTTTATCTTGTATTGTCAGATACTCTGATTAGTTTTTTCATATGTCTTTAATTAAATGATAATGAGAAAACAATTACATATAATAAAAGCATCCTGGAAGACAGAACATTTCAAAATACATGCTCCATAGGCAATAACAATTATGCTCAAAATAATGCTAGCTCCTTATAAAATGGAATTCTCATGTATCATCTAATAAATCTTATTCAAATTTAGAATTGCGATTTTTAGTAATAAAACTCGACCTCATTAAAGCAGTGAGATTTAAGCAAGCTTAATAACCTGCCAAATCGGTTATTTTTACAATAGCATAAAGGGAAGCCGAACTCTGAACTTCAGTGAAAAGACTTTGTTCTTGATCTCTCGTCATCTTTACGAGCGAGCATTCTGCCTCTTTATTTGTCTGTTACCGTCAATAAAATGGTGTAGCTTCATGTACTCCCTGCTTTATCTGAGTCACCATTGAGTGAGGTGACTCCAAGGAATTGGCAGTCATCTCCTTATCCTAGGTGAGTCCATTCAGAGACCTTGATGAAGGCCCGAAACCTCAGGCAGCACCGAACCCTGCAACCACTGTTTCTCCTCTACCCACACACCTATGATAAAGAAAGAACAGAAGTTTTAAATAAGATAGAACAAGTATAATGATGTGCTATCAAAGATTGCATCACTTTGGCTAGTACAGCATGCCATTTAAAGCTTACAAGTTAGCTATTTCTCATACTTTCCAATAAGTATTTTTAGACTACGTTTGATTGCTGATAACTAAAACCAAGGAACTGAACGCACACACGAGGAAGGACCGATGTCCACTCAACAGATGAGGATGCGGGGAAATAAGGAGGTTGAAGTAACTTGCCCAACACTACACTGCTGGGGCGAGGGAAAGGCAGGCTGGAAGAGTTCAAGCTCTCGTTTCCATCTGTCAACAAGATTCCTCCAGCTTTGATTCAAGTTAGTAGGCATTGATGATTGTTTCCCAACTCGCATGCCCACTCTCCAGTCAGGCAATTGCTCTTATCACTGGAACCTTTGTAAGTGATGGATAATAGCCCCACTTCCCTACTGCTGCACGGCAAACCACTCTGCAATTTAGTGGCTTAAATGCAGCCACAGTTTTATTTGCTCACGACTTTGTAGGGCAGCCTCTAGCTCTGGGCTCAACTGAGTGGTTCTTCTGTTCAACTTTCCCTAAATTATGTATGTATTTAAGCCCTCTGTTGGTGTAATGTGGATGAGGTAGTGTAATTACCTCATTCCTAAGTCTGGTGGTTGTTGCTAGTGGCTGTCCACCTGTTCTCTCGTCTCACCTTCGCCTCCACACGGTGAGCTCAGAGCAGCAAGCAAATGAAAGCAGGTGTAAGACCCCCGTACCAAAGATCACATCATGGGGTCGGCTTTAATGCTCAGGGATGGGAAGCAGGTTCTGGATCTAGTCGGGGAGAGCCCCCCAGTCATGTTACAAAGGCCTGGGTGAGGCTGAAGGAATTCTTGCAAAATACAATATTGATCTCTTCTTTCATGTGCTTTGTAATTGCCTTGAACAACTTGCTTCATTTCCGCTATGTAGTGGCTTCGCTTGGCTTTCTTAAGTGTATTCAATTCCCAATCTCTGTCCTGATGACTTTTTGTTAAAGATTATAAATAATCTTTAAAATACGTTTTGTTCAAATAAGTTTGTAATTACACTCTTTTAGAACAGCAGTACACTTTGAAATTATTTATGAGTTTTAAATATATAACATTTTTTTGCCCAAGGGGATAACCAGTTAGTTGCCTGGTCAAATTTGCTAAATGTTCCACTTTGTCATATACTGAGTTTTTCACATATAAATCTGCTTCTTCACATATCTATTCATGTACAAATATTACCTTATTTTCTACAATATAGTTATGTAATATGTTTTAGTAGGGTAAATATCCGATTTTGTTAAGTTTGGGCCAGTGACATAACTCAGCAGGTACCAGCTCTTGCCACAAACTTGAGGATCTCTAAGGATATGAGTCAGGCTCAAGAACTCACATTTTAGAAGCAGAGAACCAACTCCCCATAAGTTCTCCTCTGACCTCCACAAGCACACTGTAGTGTGGGAGTACACACACACTATACAGTCACACAGTCACACGCACACTACATGCACACTATACACATTACACACACACACACACACACACACACACACACACCACTGATCAACCAATCAGTGTTAAAAACAATTCTTGAAACTTTATACTAAATATATCCCAGTGAACTTTAGAGTTCTTTTGCTTTAAATTACTAAAATTTTCCTGAGAATTATTTTAAATGTCTTTAATTCTCCCAACTAGACAGAAAAATGGAGGTGAAAAAAATAGAAGTGTTTATTTCTTGAGAAAAGTTTTGTTTCTTTGTTTTTCAAATTTAATTTTTAATTGAAGCTAATGTTTCCATACAATATATTCTTTTTTTCCCCCATACAATATATTCTGATCATGGTCTCCCCTCCCTCAACGACTCCAAGATCCCCCCCCTCCACCTACCCAACTCTATGACTTCTTTCTCTCTGTGTCTAGAAAATGGGAAGTATTTTTATATTTTTGTTTTATGGATTATTTTCTAGGTTTGAATGCTTTGGAGAGTAGAATATTAGTTTTTGTTATGTTCGTGAATTTTGTTCTGGAATCTAGAAAAGCTACACTTAGCAATACTTGCTTACAAATGTTAGTTTTCCCTTAGTGTATGTGTGGAAGCTGGTATTACACTTTGGTATACACTTATGGTAAGGATTCAATTTTCTTTCACTAGCACTTTAAATAATAAAAAATGAATGTCAATTAAAATAATGTCAGAATGCTCTTAAAGTCCTCCTAAGTTTGCTATCTCTTTGATTAGATTATGAGACTGATTCGCTACCTACTGTGATAACGAGTCTCCTTTCTCTTTAATTAGAATATCAATCTATTCTAATTACATAATATTTCTTTAGCTGGTTGTAGTACCTTACATTTCTGAGAAAATCATACATTCCCTCCTGAACTTTAATTTTAATAGTATGAGGCTTATGCATAAGTATTTGTAACTGTTCCATGTTCCCTATAGTGCATACTTGCATATATATATATATATATATATCATAAAATGTTTTACATAAGACCTATGGGAGCAAGGTTATTAATTTAATATATAGGCCCTCTGTACCTTGGCCTATCTGATGATTCCAGAAGCAAAATCACTATGGTCTTACACTGCCATTGTTCCTTTTTCTCTTCTTGTTACCCTAATTCTGTTCATTTTTAAGTTTACATTTCTATAATTCATAGTGTTAGGACATAAATGTCTTTGGGGAGCTGTAGTTTTATTGAGGTGAAATTTCTCATTAATCTCTTTTATTGTCTGTACATTCAAAATTTTTGTTTTTAATGTTGTTACTCTGCCTCCATTCTGGTTTTTTTGGGGGGGACATTGGGTATAGTTTTTAGGGGGGAGCATTTATTTGGGTATGGTTTTCAGCCCTTAGTTTCCTGCTTTTTCTGCTTTTACATTTTTGAATATCTAACATTGGTGAGCTTTGCCTCAATTTTCTTTATTTATGAAATCAATGTATTGGCCACTCATAATAACTTCGTATTTGTTCTTCTCAGCTTTCTAATTGTTTCTTTTAACCCCTCCCCCACCACCAGCTTGACTGTATGATTTTTCACCCAGCCACCACCCCCGCCACCTTGACTGTATGACTTTGGCAAGAGAGCCAACCTCTCCTAATTATTTCCTAGTCCTTTCAAGGACTCACAAAATGCTTTACAAGAGATTGGAGCTTAACACAGCATTTAAATTTGTTTATTTTGTTCACTTGCCCTCAAATTAGGGAAGCTATATGTTCTATTTCTATTACTTTGAAAATCTCACTAACACATTTTTGCTCATACCTTCCTATCAATGCTGAAAATCAGTCCATAGCTGTAACCTACATTTCCCTGGGAAACGGGATTCTGATTCTCTTTCTATCTTGTCATCAGGTTGTCTCTAAATTTTTTTTTATTGTATTTTCTGAACTTTTAGTGTTAGAATTTTCCTTTTATCCTTTTTCTCCGGCTTGTTGCACCTGGTGATCAGTTACCAGTTTGTGTTCTCAAGAATTATTTGGATTTAACTGGGAGATGTCTTTACTTCTTTATCTGCTGCTTCATAGATCTCGTATTTTCATCTTTTATGTTGCTAAATACATTCTTAAAAATGTTTTTAAAAATAACTCATCCACTACAAAAATCTCCAAGAACTTACATTTTCAGATGCCTTTATTTGGCTTTTATATAGAGTGCCAACATGGCAGCTGGCTGAGTTATATGTTTACTCTCAGAATGTTGGAGATATTATTCACATTATGACACTATTTCATGTGTCCCAGAAAAAAAATTAATAGAACTTAGCATTGGGCTTTTGAAATGTGCTCAGCAAGGGTTCTGCTCCTGTGATGAACCATGGGCCCCCTCAAGGATGAAACTGAAGCCTTTAAGGTTTTTCTCTAGTCATGATGTTCAAAAGTTTTGCCAAATTTGCTTAGGTTTAGGGATCATCTCTGAGCACTTTTCAGCAAATGGTGTGTACACCGTTCCATGTGACATCCCAAGCTTGTGCATTCCTCCGAATACTTTAGTCATTTCTTTATTTATTCCCAGCACCCATGTGCTTCTGGGACTTGTATCCAAGTGCAAAGCTAAGACTGAGACTGCAAATCCCATCCTCAATGACCCCTTTCCTCCCATGATCGTGCAGCTGTTTTGAAAACTCACTTTACATCCTGGCTGAGTCTTCAGTGACTTCTCTAGCAACTGCTCATACTTGAGGTGGCACAGGTGCCACATGGAAATGTTACATCCAGGCACTCTGAACCTCAGGACAAAAGGAAACAGTAATCAGTCCTCAGGCTCTCCCCAAACTCTGCAGCCCCTCGCCCCCCCTCCACCACCTGCCGTTCATCTTACTTCACCCTCTCCACTTCCTTCCTCTTCTTTTTCCTCCCCCCCCTTCTAACCTTTCCTTTCAGTCCAATTTGAAAAGACTTTAAAATAATGTATGATTTATATAAGATAAAGTGGGCAAATCCCAAGAGTTCAATTGCCTTGTTGATAGTTGCATGTGGCCATACAGCTGCCATCAGTGTTAGTAGGATGCAGAGCATTCTCCATCACCCTAGAAGGCTTTCGCGTGACTGTAACTTTGTAGGCAATCACCCTTCTCCTGACGCCCACCACTGCAGATTAGCCTTGCCTCTCCCAGTCCGCACATGCATAGCATCATTCATTTTTCTGTGTGTCTGTTATCTTTTACTCAATGTACTATTTTTGAGATTCTTTGAAAAAAGTATGTGTATTGCTAGATTTCCTTTCTTTAGTGTTGAGTGATAATCCAGTTACGTGATTTTGTTTGTCCACTCCCCATCAAGGGGTGTTTGGAGAGTTTCCACATCTTTGTATAATGTAGGTAAGATCATGTTACCACCTTGTACAGTTCCTTTTGTGGACAAATGTGTTCATTTCTTGTGAGTAGACTTCTATTAATTAAAGCTAAACTGTTCTTAATACTATTTTAAAATTTTTTTCTCAGGGACTAAGTTTTTTGGAGACCATTCCTGAAATACCTCACTTTTGGCTATTTATAAAACGCTATAGCTTTATTTCTTTTAATTTTTTTAGAACAAAAAGCTCTATTGTTTATGCATGCTCTTAGTCATTTCCTTCAAGCCATGGTCTAAAAAAGTATATTGATCTTTGGGGCTTGACATATATCGTGAAAATTGCTGTTAAAGAAGATTATATCTGGGGTATCAAACTTCCAAGTGAACCCCAAAACATCTTCTTCATGTCATTCAAATATTTTAATCCTCATCTTCAGGACATTCTTATTTTGTTGTACCTTTAGGTTCCTTAGGCTATAATTTAATTCTATGTTCACTTTTTATCTCCCTAGTGTTTATAGGTGGGTGCCTGCTCTCATGGGTTTGACGATTATTATATAACAGTCCTCTCTCTGCTCCAGTTTCAGTTGTCGGTTTCTCTAGCTTGTTTTCTTTGGGTTTGTTTTACAATGTTTTAGTGCTTTCTTTGGTTCCTTTTCCCTCTCAGCTCCTAAGAGCATTCTTCTTCTGCGACCAACTCCTGGTCCAACATTTCATAACTTGCATTGGTGGTAATGAAGCCCCTTTCTTCAATGACAGTAAAGAATGTTTCTCTCTGTGTCTTAATCAAGATTCTCTAGAGAAACAGAACTGATATAATGAGATATATAAATATATCATTTTGATAAATATATATTTTATACTATCAGCTTTGTTATATATCATTTGGGATAGTATTATTATATATTTATATTCTATTATATGATGTAATAATTATGTTAGATATTATCGATATGATAGATAGATAGATAGATAGATAGATAGATAGATAGATAGATAGATAGTTCTACCTCAAATGATCCAAGTAACCACTCAGAGTTGTGCCCAGCAGCTTGGGTTTTTAGTCAGTCCCAGATGTAGTTGAGTTGACAACCAAGAACAGCCACCACAGTACCCTGCTCTTTTCCCCCATAACAGAGTATTCAGGGCTTAGGATAGTAGCATCTGATTAATCTTTTATTACATGCATGATTTCAAATAAATGATAAAGGAGTTTCTTGTTGGGGGAAAGAGTCTCATTTTGCATCATCTAAATCCTTATATAAGAAGGTCAAACAAAGCTGTGGGCATGAAATATATAAAATTGTCTTGTGGGATGAAAATATGTCTCAGAAGTTAAGACCATTTGCAGCTCTTACAGAGGACCTGAGTTTGCTTCCCAGCACCCACATAGTAGCTCACAGACATTTGTAAATTCAGTTTCAAGGGATCTGACACTCTTTTCTGGCCTCTATGGGCACCAGACCACCCACGTAGTACACATGCATACATGCAGGCAAAACACTCAGGTGCATGAAAGAAAACAAACAAACAACTTATTGTCTTCTGGGCCTATCAGTCAAGAAGCAAGATCAAATACTGTGACAATCAGGCCAACACATTAATGTCCAGGATTCCTCGTAGTGCTGAGAACCACTGTCCATACTAGCTGCTTTCTTAATAATATGCTCTAATGCTCCATCTCTTCCCTTCCCTTCCCTTCCCTTCCCTTCCCTTCCCTTCCCTTCCCT
>OU015742.1:9811408-9837485 GCA_907169655.1 Acomys percivali | reverse complement strand
CCCTTCCCTTCCCTTCCCTTCCCTTCCCTTCCCTTCCCTTCCCTTCCTTTCCCTTCCCTTCCCTTCCTTTCCCTTCCCTTCTTTTCCCTTCCCTTCCCTTCCCTTCTAAGAATTCCTTGAGTCTTGTCTGGGAGGTATCTCAGGTTTGCTTTGGGAAGAATCAAAACATACTACTCATCAAAATATTAGTCATTGGGGTGACTTCTTGTCTAGGTTGCAGTGGAGTAGAACTGAAAAGACAAAACACAGTTCCACAAGACACCTCTCTATTGTCAGTAACAAAAATAAAGTTTTTAAGCCTCAGAAAGGGCTGTGTTATGGGCACTGAAACTACTCAATGTCTCATATCTTCCCGTAGCTAGGAAAATTCAGAGTAACAAAGGTAACAATTGGGTAAAAACTACAACAAATTCCTGGCACTTAGGGATATGGCTGGGCTCATTTTCCCTTGAGAAATTAACCCCTGTGGTCATTTACTGTTTTAAATGAGAGAATGAATGACTATGGAAACTCCTCAAAGTTCTGTGTGGTTATCATCTAATGCCTGCAAAGGCAGGGCAATGTGCCTTAATAAAGAGCATCAGCTCCCCAGAATAGACCAGCAGATGTCACTGAAAAGTTATTTCTGTAAACTGAGCAGAAGTGAAAACAGTAGGCTAACGACTCCTTCTTCCTGTTGGCCTTGACCTTTGCCCATCTTAGTAAAGCAAATCATCGTGCATAAAGTGCTGTCTGTGACTAAAATCGCTCTGTGCTTCCTGGAAGACACACTGAAGCAGGGCCCGTGAAACTGAACTTATGACTTCAAATTTGAGTTCTTGAGCTGCTGGGCTTATGATCTGTACCAATAAATCTCCAGATTTTCAATGACAGACCTGGAAAAAATAACATAGACATAGAAAGCAATAGACCAGGCCAGAAACTATGTATCTATTTTCAAACAACAAGATATGACTAGAATGTACACAAAGAATGCAGGAATCTGAAAACAATGCCATGCTCACTCCAAGCATTAACTTACTTCTACTGCATCAAAACAAAATACTCATGCTAATGAGAATAATTCATACACACACACACACACACACACACACACAAACACGTAAATGGTTTTATTTACTCTGATGAGGGGATGAGATGAATGCTGTACCCAAGATGTACAAGAGTTTCTTTCTCTGTTCTAACTATTCCTAGTCTTAGGCCTGGAAGCTTCTAGCCTCCAAACAATCTACTCTTTTGCAAATCTGAAGCTTGAAGGTTTCAGCTTCCAGCATCCATCTGCCACCCTAGGTCTAGAATGTTTTAGACTCTAAGACTTACTGCTGAGTAAATTACTCTCTTCGGCTGGGTCAACTCAGCTGTTCTGGCCCAAATTCCTCCCCACGCTGACTGATTCAATCTGGCTTCTCTATGCTTCTGACTGAACTGCTCTGCTTGGCCTCAAACTATCTCTGGCAATACTCTAATCTTCTGGCTCCTTCTCATTCTTTGGCTCATTCTCCTTGCAATCTGTCTCTGTAAAACTGTCCCACTAAAATGGCCTCACACACTACGCAGTATTCCACTACTACTACTCTCTCTCCCTGCACTGTTCTCTTGAATAGCTTCTCTTTCCTGTGCTCTTCTCATCAGAGCTGGCGTATCCTATCTCCGACTTACTCTGCCATATCTTTCTCTGATTCTTCACTTTGTCTATCCTCCAATTAGACATCAGTTTCAAATATAGCTACTTCCTTTTATAAACCAATCTTACTTTCATTGGAATCAAAGGTATGTACTAAGGGTGTGTCTTTATTCCAACCAGGTCATGCTGTAACCCAGGGCATGTCTGTCTTCCAGGCAGACCACATAGACCTAGAAGGTCTTTAGATGTGATCTCTTGCCAGAGCAGCCATGTTGCTGGATTAAAATTCCTCTATATATTCCCCCTTTCTGTTTAAACTAAAAATTGTATACAGTTAAACTATTACAACAGAAACCATTATCAATCTCACAAAAATGCAACAGCCTGGATGTCCTTATGATGGTCTGTTGATGTGATGATCCTTCACAGCGGAAGTCCTGATCATCTGCCCATGAGCACCAAGGTTTTCCAATCTGCTGATCTGAACAATCTGTCCTTTTCAACCAGTTTGTTGAGCTGTCCCCATGTAGGGGGAACAGTTTTCTGCATTGCCTGTGTTGCTGTCTTTATGCAGCTCTTCCTTCCTTCAGTTGTGCCTTTCATGGGGAAGCTTCTCTTTTCAGATCAGATCTTTCCATTTTTGTGGAACCCATAGTCTTCCATCACCTGTGGAAATATAGGCAAAATCTCTTCTCTAACATGACACATTCTCTGACTTACATTCTGATGTTAAAACATCTTTAAAGTATACAGATTGATCTAATTCAGTAGCTTTTCTGCAATCCAGTGTCTTTCCTGTTTCATTGGTATTCAAACATTTGAAGTTAAGTCATTATTCAGTCTATTTCTGGGAAATTTTATTACAGCATTCCATTTATCGATGTATAGTTATATTATTATGAGTCCACACATTATCAAACCAAAAATTTTTCATCTTTTAAACTAGACAATTAGGCACTCTCATTTAAACATAGAAATAATCAAGTCATATTACATAAGATGTCAATATACTGTGTCAGTTAAAATAAGTATGCATCGTCTGAGATTAAAGGAATATTAATCTGAGTTCCTCGTTGTTGTAGTAGATCTCTTTCCCATAGGCGGCTATATCTGCCACAGAAGGCTTTAATCTTCCTATTTGACCTTCTGGTCTCACACATTTAATTTGTCTTCCACTTTATTTTACTTGGAATAATGTTCCAATGCCTGCAAACTGTGTGGCTATCTTCTGAAGGGGCCAACGTGGATTCCAAGATTCTCTTGAGATTATAGTTATATCAGCTCCTCTGTCCACCAAACTTTCAATTTCAATACCATTTAATTTTAATATTGGTCTCCAGTTGTAGATAACAGTTTGCCAAAACAAAAAACAAAAAACAAACCCCTGTCTTCCAGGATGTCTAAATCCTCCTGTTCTTTCTATTGGAGCTTCTTTGCCTTTGACATATGGAAGCAGTAAAAGCTAAGCAATCCTACCTCCCACTTTAAGATAGATAGATAGATAGATAGATGCCATAATCTCAATCTCTCCCTTAAAATCTTCATCTATAATTCCTGGATACACAATGAATTCTTGAGATGTTAGGCTACTTCTTCCTAAAACCATTCCTACTGTATTTGGGGGTACAAGTCCATGAACTGCAGTGGGTATTTTATAGCACTGAATCTTTGGTGAGATTTTTACTTATGGCTAAGTTTAGGGCAGTGCTTCCTACTGTAGCCTGCAATACCTGCTTTAGTTTTCTTTAGTTGCACTGTGGATTGCTGACAGGATATACCTGGCTCCTGTCACTAGCTGCTTGGGTACGAGCAAACCCCCCCTAGGGAGTTTCCCATATTTAAAGGATTATCTCATATTTTCCATATTTAAAGTATTATATTTAAAGAAATTTCTCATCAGTTAGGTATTACCTCACATAGTTCTTGCTGATCTGCATTCGTTACTCCAATGCCTACCTTTACCACACCTACAAATCCCAGAAGCTGAGATCTTCTAGAGAAGTCTCTAGGAATACCTTGCCTTCAATGCTTTCCAAATGACCTCATCTCTCACAGCTAAAACAGCATACATTTTGATATGTAGGATTATTGGCCATTGCTTGTCCAATTACATAGTCATTAGGGTCAATATCAGCCATAGTTCATCCATGGGTACTGATAGAGCTTCTAAAGGTCTAAGAACTTTTTTGTACTCTGCATTTGCATTTTTAAAGCTAAAATTTCAATTAATACCAATCTTGCATCTTGATCTGATATTGCCTTGTCTATAGCAGACATCAATCTATGTTAGAAATCAATAAAAATCTCTCTGAGGATTTGCATAATGCTTGTAAATGACACAGACCTTTTCTTTTGTTCCTCCATCTTATCCCAGACTCTTAAAGCTACTAATGTACATTGCATAATAATAGAGTCATCAAATTTCACCTGATTTTTTAAGTCAGCATATTGACCTTCACCGAAAATTCCTCTCCTACTATAGTAATGCCTTTAGACCTATCATGATTTTTGATAATTGCAGCTTTTCATCATCACATTAACCACTGCAATTGAGAACCAGCTTCCAGTACAGCTGCTGCTAAATCTTTCTAGTCATGGGGCATAATCCTGTTTTGGGTAACCCAGGTCTTTAACATCTGTCTCACATAAGATGAGTGTTCTATAAGTTATTATTGATACCTTAAAGAGTTTAGGATCTTGTGTTTTAACAGGATTCCAGACTAGTTATTTATTTTTTGAATTTTCACCATTTTCTGGTATTTGTTCCCAGGTAAATGGAAAAGCTACTAGTAGGCTCTTAAGATATTTGAAATGGAGTTTCCCATTTTTTAATTCAGGAAAAGTCTGAGTATTTAATTGATATTGCCTTTTTGAGTGGTTTACTGTGATTCACTGTCACAGAGTCTCCTGTGGCTCTGGAATCTCCAAAGTCTCTTTGAGTGTCCAGCCAAACTCAAAGAACTGATGCTTCCTTCCCTCAGTTTCATTAAGAGGTGTTGCTATATGTTCGATGGGGTGTCTATCTTGATACTCAATTTTATTAGGTGCCATAGTTTCACTATTAAGCACTTCCTGTCCTCTTCCTCTTGCTTTTTGTGTCTCAAGTCTTTGTAATACCATAACTAGTTTTTCTTGTTTTACAGTCATTTTTCAATCTTTTTTTAGAAGAAATATAGAAAGATTGTAATTGAAAGTAGGAAGCTGTTTGTGCCAGTGGTCACAATTGCAATAAGTACTGTGATAGCTTTTTCAAATAATGTTACTGTCCCAAGTCCTTCCCTTGCTCTTAGTGGACCTGAAATTAAGTTTCCCATTTCCCATTTTTAATGCATTAAAAGTCTGTATATATCATTAAAATTGTCTTTTCAGGTGGCTTACTGTGATTCACTATTTCAGAGGCTCCTGTAGCTCCAGTCTCTTGGGTCTCTTTGAGCATCCAGCTGAACACAAAGAATTGATGCTTTCTGTCATATTTCTTCTGTCCTCTGCTTTCTACAACATTGGTAGGCTTTCGCCATCTCCAACAGTGTTGGGTTTTCCTTCCATCCACATTGAGAGCTACATGTAAAAGTTGTTTTTATTTCCTCTGCCTTCTAGCTCTTTCAACTCAGCTGTTCTGTCTCTAAACTCCTCTCCAGATTGACTGATTCAAACAGGCTTCTCTCTGCTTCTCACTGAATTGCTCTGCTTGGAAAAACTGCCACTGAATGCCACGAGCTGAATTGTATAGACTCAATTCCATTCAAATGAACTTCACTAAACTGCACTGTACTCCCAAACTCTACTGTACTGTCTCTACCAACTTCCCCTCTTCTCTCTCCCTGAACTGCACTTAAGTAGCCTTTCTTTCCTGTCTGCTCTTGTGAAAGTTGGGCATATTCTCTCTCTGATTCACTCTGCCAAATCTTTATGTGATTCCTCATTTTGTTTGCCTTTCTATTAGACATCACTTTCAAACATAGCTGCTTCTTTTTATAAACTAATCTTACTTTCGTTGTTTTGGATAAAGGTGGGTACTAAGGATGTGTCTGTATTCCAGCCAGGTCATACTATATTCTAGGGCATGTCAGCATTCCATGCAGGTCACATAGACCTAGAACGTCTTTAGATGTAACTCCTCACAAGAATATTCATGTTGCTGGATTAAAATTCCTACACACACACACACACACACACACACACACCATTATTTAGCACAAAGCTACCTTTTGGAGATGCTAATGGAAAGAAGGGAAGTAGTCATTTTATTACTTTCTAAAATACAGCATTTGAGACATAATTGGTAAATGATAAACTGTATATATTTAACATCACCATTTTAACAATAGACATCTGTGACGACATCACCATCATGAAGGTAATAAACCTCCAGACATTTATTTGTGCCCTTTTGTGATTGTCTTGCCATCTCTAGGCACCACTGACCTACCTTCTGTCACTATAGATTCATTCTTACTTCCTGAATTTTTTAAAGTATATTTATACATACGATATGGTTTCTTTGCTCTCAGAATGAATTTAACAATTATCCTTGTTTTGTTCATAAGAAATTTGTTCCTTTTATTGTCAATTAGTATTCCATTGAATGGCTCTGTCTAGAGTATGTTAATCCATTGGCCAACTGAGAAACATTTAAGTTGTTTCCTATTTGGGAATTATTAAAATGGAAATGTTGTGAACATTTGTGTAGACATATGCTTTTGTTTCTGTTGGGTATATATTTAGGGAAAATGGTTGGGTCATATGGATATTGCATGTTTAACTTATTAAGAAATCATGGCAATATTTTTAATTCACTTACATAATGTGCTTAGGATCCAAAGCATCCCTGTGGCACTATTTTAGAAACTCACAGAATTTGGAATTTGAATTCCAGGAAGATATTTTCTTCAATTAAAATATCAATATTTGATCACCAGTGTATTGTGAGAATCTGAAGAAGAGGGGGAAACTCTTGTATTAATGGAAAGAGTTTTCCTTTCCTTTGAGAACAACCAAAGTACAAAATACCATACAGCTCAGTTATCTGGGTGACATAATGACAGTGATGTGGGGGTCACTGTGGCATAAGAATGGGGAACAAACAGTGAGTGCTTGACTAGAAAACAGGTTAGAAATGGGGACAAGCTTCCTCTGTGCTACTGCTGTCCAATGCACCACCCTCATCAGCCTCTCAATTCCCAGCCTGACAGAAAATTTAAAAAAAAAAAAAAAAAAAAAAAACAGGGAAAACTTTCTATCTCATTTGTATTGACCTAAAGTCCAGTATGGGCTGTGAGCTCAAAATGATTGGTTCCCATGAAGTTTTAAATGCCAAGAAACAGAAAGTGTAAGAATGGTGGAAAGACAGACAGTCCCAAAGACAGACTGAGAAAATATTAATGCGGGCTCATCGTCCAGCCAAGATACATGTTAGAGCAAGATAGAGTGTGTCAGACTCATGCAGGGTTCTTAGTGAAAGCAAGAAATCCCCTTTTGCACAGAAGGTGACCCGTCTATTGCCCAGTTGTCCACCAAATGCAGTGACAGCCCAGAAGCAGCCCAGGATGACTTTGCAGCCCTTTTACCCAGAATGCTGTGGGCCAGCAGCACTAACATCCCCTTGTGTCCACCACAGAACTACTGAATCAGAACCTGCATTTTTGACAAGGTCCCCAGCTTAATCACAGGTCAATCACAATTCGAGAAGCACTAGTCCAGGGGTGTGCTTCTGAACACCCAGAAAACACATAATATAGACTCTATATTATTCAGCTGCCCCTTAATAATAACACAGCTAGAGTTCAAACCTGGGCAACTTCCTCAACAAGTCCTGGCTCAGGTTCACATTTGGAGTCATCCACTTCTCCGGGCCTGAAGGCTTCCTCCTAAACCATTATCTTATGATGACAAATATGTACAGAAAGGGGCTGGAGAGAAGGCTCAGTGGTTAAGAGCACTGGCTGCTCTTCCAAAGGACCTGGGTTCAGTTCCCAGTACCCGCATAGCAGCTCACAACTGTCTGGAATTCCAGTTCCAGGAGATCTGACACTCTCACACAGACACACATGCAGGCAGAACTTCAATGTAAATAAAAATAAATAAATCATGTTTTAATATACAGAAAGGCAAAAATGGGCAGGTGTGTGCAACACAGTTTAGCCCTTTGCTTTAATTACCACATCAACTAAATCAAGTCACAGGGTCCCACAGGATGGCCAAAGAGTGGCCGGTGCCTGTTCTGTTTCTCATTTAAGAGAATGCCGTAAGCAAAAGCATTTGCCTCTACACCCATTCAGTAAACCTGAGCAAAACTGGCTACACTGCTGGGAAGTTATAATGCTGTAATGCCTCTCATGTCACATAGTAAAGTTTTAGCATATAGGTGTTAGTACTGAGAATTCTGTGACCTTGGGGAAATCTCTAGACTTCATTTCTTCATCTAGAAACAGACTTTTGGTGGGGAGGTAGAGTTCTATTCATCTGTGAACTTCACTTTCAAAACCAGAGGTGGGAAGAACGGTGATACAAAAGCTGTCACTGTGGCACGCCCTGCTTGTAGGACTTGGTGTGTGTTTCCCCTACATTCCTCTGATTTGCCAGTGAAAACTGTCCCCACTTTGCAGGTGAAGAAACTGATAATGGGCAATGCTACGTCATCAAGATTTACCAGTCTGTCCTTGTGAGCTCTTCCTGTGGAGGGAAATGCTCTGCAAACCTGATATCGTCCAGGCTGCTCCCTGAGCTGCCTGCTGTCACACCACTGCTGGCGCTTCTGTTGTCTCCTCAGGGACAGGAAAGGAAGGAACAAGGAAACTTCCCTTTCTGCCATGTGGAAATGAGGAATATAATTTCCAGTGATCCCAGCCATCTTCCAAGGCTGTATAGTAAGACTCGGTGTAGGTTTGGGGCCAGAGTAAAAGGGAAGAGGAGTGTAAGGGTCAAAGGGCCCTTTTCCTGAGAAATTAGACACAGGATAGACTGGAGTGGATCTGGAGTAGGCATTTCTTCTCACAGGTTGCTCTGTCAGCACAGAATTCTGCCCAGCGAGTGACATTTTTGAGTCAAGGTATACTTGTCCATCTCTCTGTATCTTCCTTCATAGTAACTGCCCTTTCTGTGCTTAAAATGCTGTCCTGCATGATGGGAATGGAATTGTGCCCACGGATAGGTAAGTCATCAGTCGTGGGGCTTTAGAACTTAAGACTGAAACCACTTTCCCTGATCAAGAAGAGGCACCCTTTCCTACCTTCCCTTCCTTCCTCCAACATAACGCAAGAAACAGGGCGTGCCTGGAGATAGGCAGGTTATGAGCTCTGTGCACTTCCGGTCTACTTCTTAATGACTGTTACTACCCAGGAGGATTTCTTCTTGCGATGAGTCAGGTTTTATTTGTCTTCCATATGCCACAAGTTCCTCTACTTAGCATCTTTTCGAAAGCAGGGGATCAGGAGTTTAGAATGCCTTCTCTACCCAAAAGTGTTATGCTCCCTCTTGTAGTTTCAGTCTTACCGTCTTGATATCCAATCAGTATGTGAGCCACTCTAAGTGTGGATCCTTTTTGCTGTGTCTTCTCTGTCTTTGACTTCCCTGTACCTACCCCCCCCAAGAAGCTTGTCTTAATTTTGTTCTGTTTTCTTCTCAATGGGCAACGTCCTCTCATTTATTTGAGCACAGACTTTTGAATTCCATTACACATTAGCTGTTCTTCCTTAGTGACTCAGTTGTGAACTTGGAAGCAATCTCATTCAAGTTTCCTACATAATTTATTCCCTTGGTGGTCGTCACAGCATTGAGTCCTGACTAAAGTACAGTGGAAACATGACTTCTATTTTGCATTGCTGGAAATTAAGCCTAAGGCCATGCACACACTAGCAAGCACTCTACCAGAAATGGCACTCCCCCAAAACCCCTCCACCCTCTGAAGAAAAAAAAAAAAAACGAAACAACTTCTAAGGGAATGTGTGACCACTGAAAACAATGTAAAACTACAACACTATCCCCCCTGGAATAGTAAAAATAAGCCTTGTAGGTACTATGTGTTGGTAATAATGTTGAGCAACCCAGTGGTCTAGTGGGAGTGTAGATTGATATAAACACTGCAGGAAATGGTTTATCCAAAGTAACTAACTGAAAATGAAATCAACATATACCACTGTCCCATCAGTTCCACCCTGGTGAAATACCCATAGTCAGTGCATGTAAAGACTGTGGAAAGACTAGTCATAACATTATTAAACTCACCCCAACCTCAAGCCAGCCCAAATATCATGATTAGTAGGATGGATAAGAAAGCAATAGAGTATATGCTTGGAATGAGCCAATAGCTACAGGGTGTAGGTTTATTGGTATAATGCTGTGTGAAAGAAGCTAGTCACAAAACACTACCAGCTATCAGTTCTATCCATATCAAGATCAGAACCATGGCAAGTGAATATATGGAGGTGGAAGGGAGGACAGATGTTACCCTTGTCAAGAAAGTACCTAGAATGGCTGCTCCCTCCGGGTGCTGATTGTATTCTGTTGATCTGAATGCTGGTAACACAGATGGCCTATGTCTGTGAATTTTACTGAACTATGGATGTACAATATCACATGAATATCATACTCAGTTAAAAAAACAACTAAGAAAAAAGCAAGCAGGGCAAACAATATAGGGCCTGGAGTCTCTGCACTCCTTGTTTCCTTTTGCCCCACAAGCTGGCCTCCATATTTTAATGAATATAGACTAGGTTGTGTGTTATAGGGGTGCTCCGCAGCCTTCGAGGCCCAGTGCTATTGTTAGGACATCAAAGACCAACTGCTGACTGAGATACTGTTCTTATGAAAAGAGTGACCAGCAAATTTACTGCTTAACTTCATACCCTTTAAATGAAGCTGGCCTCATGGTCCTCTTTGAAAGATCAATTGTGGATATATATCTTCTTTATAGGACATTGTGTACAATAAGAGAAGCAGTAACTTCAGATAATAAAAAAAAAATACCTTTGAGGATGCTGTGAGATGGGCATTCCGTGTAATAAACATCACTGTGGTTACATACTCCCAAACCTCCTGAAGTTTGGCCATTGGCTCAAGAGACTTCCATCTGACACAGGGGCTCTTTTGAACTAATTGACTTGTTATATTTATGCCCCAACCCTTTCCCTAGGCTGTGCAAGACCTTGGGAATAAAACAGGCTTATCTACTCCAGAGAGCCAATACAGAAATAGGACAAAATGGCAAGTTTCTATCCGGTTACACATTAGCTTAGTAGGAGCTGCCTTTTGGTAGATGGAACACTTATTAAGGATAGACTTTGGGGAGGGGAATAGGGTGAAAGTGGGAGGGAGGAACAGGAGGATACAGTGATGGGTTAACAATCTAAATGTAATCTGAATAAATTAATTTTAAAAATAAATTTGAATTTATAAAAAGGGTTGAGACAAAACTAAACTCCTGTGTCCATTATGTCATGTCTCCTGATAGCCATCTAGACATCGCTCACCCCTCATAAGCCCAGTGGGAGAACTCTTGGTGTTAGTTAACATCATTTTCAGATACTGGGACAGGATTGGGAAAAAATAGATTGGCTTTCACCTATTAAAAAGGAAAGATCGTTACAACTGTTTATAAAAAGAAACAGAAATACTGTTTATAAAGGATGTATTTGGTTTACCCGTGAGGTGTGAACCAAGTGATGGAGAAAGAGACATCTATAATTATAATCACCAGCCTGCTCCAAGTTAAATAAGCCAGAATGATCCTTTCAAGAGTGCCTACTTACTGAAGGAGCTTTCAGACCACAGCATGTGATGCCTTTTCTATAGTAACCAAGTCTCTGAGTGTATGTTGGTGCCCTTGAGAAGTGGAAATTGAAGGATCCATAGTGCCAGGACAGTTTTGGCTACGTGTGTCCGAAGACAACCTGGGTTACAGGAGAATATATCTTAAAAGGAAAATAAATAAATAAATAACCAACTAAATCGCCAACTTCTGAACTCATCACTCCTGGAAAGGCTCTGTGCCCCATAACTGGCTCACTTGGTTGGAAACAGGCTGTTATTTCTTCTCTCTTGGGTCGAATTCAAGAAGATGCACACACTACTTGAAGTGATTGAGAGTCCCCTGCTGAGATGTTTGATGGAGACAAAGAACTCAGTTCAAAAAACATCTATGAAGTAAATATGCATAATAAGCATTTTTTTTTTAAATCTCACAATCTTTGTTGAGCAGTAGGACCTCAAGGAAACATTATTCCAAACAGTGGGTGGGAGTAATGAGCAAGGCTCTGCAGAGGGTACCTGTGGAGGGTGGCTTTTCTGCTCCAGCTTCCTCCACACAAGCCCCCCATCCCTGAAACTCATCCATTGGTTCTCTAGAGTCTGGGATAATCCAAAAATGAACATCAATTTCCTCTCCTCTAATTTTGCTCATGAGTAATGAGACAGGAAGACAAGAAGGCGAATGGGTTGGACCAGAGCCAGCTGATTTGATTCCGTAATGATACTGGCCCCCAATAAGGATGTACTCATGTGCTCTGGAGCTAAAAAAAGAACAAGGTTCCCACCTTCCTGATATGAGCAGAGGACAAACAAAGAGGATGGAGTTACAACTTCAAAAAGCTATCCTCTAATTACAAGGCTGCATCTTTTCTCTGGGCCTCTGTATGGTTGCTCCAAGATTGCTCAAACCATTAACTCAATTTACTTTACTTTAAGGGCTCCTGTATGTGTCTGTTGTTCCTCTGGGTTGGCGTTTTTCATGCCACTTAAAATGTGGTGTAAATAGAAATGCCATGGCAACCTGCCAGTATGGCGGAGCCTGCCCAGATGGGAAAAGTGTCTGTTGGCTACACAGGCTCCTTTAAAAGAAAAACTCAATACTCACAAAACCATAGGCATTCAGGCTAGAGTGACATCAGGAGGCCATCTGTAGCCCACCCCACATGAGATCTAAAGCAAATTTTTCCCTTGGTTATTTCGTCATAAGGTGGATGCTGGTAGAAGAATTGCAGTGGATGTGTGGCCCTAGAAAGGTCTGATTTCTGGGCCTGTGTCTAAGTGAAATGCCTTTAAGTATATGTGGGTATGTGACAGGTACTCCTAGGCACTTGTGGCAGATGTGATAACAATTCTGCTCACTGGGTTGAATCAGGCCCTCATCTGGACCTACTACCACTCCCATAAGGCACCCTGCTTAGAGGACATATTGCAGATACTCACCCAATCTATGGATTTTATCATTGCCAAGAAAGCCTAAAGTTAAAAATGAAGGGATTTTTTCCAGATCTTAACACTTATGATGGTTCATCTTGGCTGTCAACTTGACTGGATTAAGAAATACCTACGTGATCAAGTGGACCAGGAATTGAGACTAAACTGCTGTAGTGGGCAGATTCAAAGGGTTGTGAGATCATAGGAACCAGGAGATGAGAATGTCTTAAGAGACAGGTCTTGTAACCTTCCAATGCTGCTGTGACAACAAAGAGAAAGAGAGAGAAATGTGTGTGCAACTTGGTAACACCCTGATTGCTACTGAGGGGGGGTTGGGGGACATTAAAAAGGGACTTGTAGTGTTTACTAGATAAAGAAATTGTAGGGCAAAGATGGAGATTAAAAACATAGGTAAGACTTGGGAAATTTTTACCTTGAAGGAAGGATATGAATTTGGGGGTCATATGAGTTTAATAATTCACTTAAGATTAGAAATGCCAGGCCATTTGGATGCTGGTGAGAAAGGTCCATTAGAACACGAGGTTTACATTGTAATGATAACAGAGAAGGGAATGCATTCTTCATGAATGTGAAAGTTTAAGTATGAGAAATGGCTTCTACTTTTGCTTTTAGAGCTGGTCATTGATGTGAGCAGGAAATTCTATTCTACGTAGCTGTTGAAAAGGTGAGTTGTACAGGTGGCAGTGTGAGAGCTGCAAACCAATGGCTCCTATGTCATCTATAAAACTTTAGGTAAAAGTAAGCAACTCAAAAAAAGAGGTGTGGAGAATGATATGAAATGGTTATCTGTGACCCTTCTAGGGTGAGTTTGTGGCAGGGGGGACATTTTGGGGTGGTAATAAGCACTTTTTTGTTTGAGGTTTGAAGATATGGATCACAATTAAAGTATATTTGCCAAGTTGGATGGTTTTCTTTTATTTCATTTATTCTCTCATCTGTGTGGCTCTTGACACTGAAAAGTTAGATTTTTAAGTTTATCCAAAATGTGGGGTGTTTCCCCCAGTCTCATGAACCAGAGGGACAGAAGGGGTGAAAAGGAGAGCTAACAGGAGTCGGCATGAATGTTTATTGTAGAGGGCTTGTATTGAACACAAAGGAAAGTGGGAGTGAGAAAGCACTGAAAGGCGGTGAGTTTCTGGCAGTTTCCTTGAAAGGGTAAGACCTTGGAAGGGAAGATGGACTCCCTTCTCGGATTTTCATAGAATGCATTTTCTATGCTCTTGGCGGATGGACAAGGGAGTGTTCATCTTCACCTTCCCCCTCTGTGAGAGCTTCTGACTCATCTGCCAGCTAGAGAGACAATGCAAACAATGGGCCTTGCTATGGTCTCATACATCACTGCAAGCAAGAACATGACAGAAGCAACTTGAAGAGGGAAAACCTTATTTTGGCCCAGGGTTTTAGGAGCTATACATGATAGCTAAGAGGCTGGGTCAGCTGTGTGCAGGCACAGCAGCAGCAGAAGCAGCAGCAACTGTGTCTGTTAGTTGAGACAATGACTCATATCTTGGTGAATCAGGAAACAGAAAGCTGGAAGTAGAACCAAAAGTAGATGATAGTTCTCAGTGATCACATGTGTGGGCTCCACCCCAAGTGCTGAAGCTTCCTTGACCTCTCAAAACAGCACCACCTGCTGGAGAACAAGTGTTCAAGCACATCATCCTGTGAGGGACATTTGAGATTCAAATGACAACATTCTCTTTCCCCCCAAGACAAAATAAACCCAGGAAAACAAACATTTTGCCTCAATCATGGATAAATACAAAGGCACTTTCAGAGACTAAATTAAAAGTCTTCAATAACAGGAGGCTTGATTCAGAACACCTTGTTTCTCACCAATTTGCTGTAGGCAGAGGAACTCTTGGCCACTATGGTGAGCACCATTCTCCATGGGTGTCAGGCTGCAGTGTGACTGTTGTGTGTAACATCGTCATGAAGAGGTCTGACAGTTACTTGCTTGGACATTGTGTGTCTTAAGGTCCTGCAGGTTACATGGCAATACTGTTCTGCAACTGTGCTTTGTTTTGTTCTATTTCTCACAGCAAGACCATTGAAAAGAACTTAATTATAAGCAGCACAGTGAACACAAAAACATGCTAAATACATTTAGCATGGGGGCTTATTATAATTCACAGACATGGTATTGACTTTGCTGCTCATTTCCATAGCTCAAACATAAATAAGGAGATAATGTGGCTTTGTTTTTTTGTTTTCTCAAAATCTTTCATCTTGGTTTTTTTGTTAGCTATCATTCATGCATTTTGGTACTGCTAATGCATTTGTAGTATGACCTATTTTGTATAAAAAGGTTATTTCCACTTCCTCAGTACTGAAGAAACTTAAGTTATTTATGCAAAGTTACACTTGAGGAAGATGTGTCAAAAGAAAAGAGGTATATTTCTCCCTTTTTTTTGATTCAGAAGCCTCTGCCTTGCCTTGTATATGTGGTGATAATTTTCCTGCCATTATCCACTGAACTGTGGCCCTGAACCATTTGATATTGAAGACCAAATCTTTCTTTAATCAGTTCCAGGAAACTGTGAGATAAAGAAATGGCAGAGAGATCACTTTGTGTGAAAAGTCACTGAAATCAGTAATACCTACAACAATGGTTCTCAACTATAGGTCATGACCTCTTTGGCAAACCTATATCTCGAAAAATTTTTATATTATTATTCATAACAGTAACAACAAAATCATTTATGATTGGAGGTCTTTACAACATGAAGAACTGTATTAAAGAGTCAGGGCATTAGACAGACTGAGAACCACTGGCCTGGAAGAAAGAGAATGTGCAACTTTGGGCCTTGGATCTCAAAGAGCATTTGTCCCATGCTCTCCCCCTCATCAGGTTATAGACTCCTACTGCTGTGTAACAAATTACCCCAAATTTAGAAGACTAAGAGGATCCACATTTATTATCCCAGCATTTCCGAGTGTCAGGAAGTCATCCTTCACAAGCTACAATTAAGGCATCAGACAGGACTATAATCTTCTTGGACAAGCTTCAGACCTGTTTAACAGGGACACTGACACTGACAGAATTCTGTTTCCCACAGTTTTTTTTTTTTTTACTAGAGAGTGAGCCCTCACTTCCTTTACCACGTGGCCTCCCTAGAGTGAGGTTCATGAGAAGAGAGCAGGTTTGTTTCACCTTCAGAGCAAGGACGTGAAGAGCCCGAAAGATAATGTGAGACAAAAACCATGTTTTTTGTAATTTCATCTAAGTGATGCCCCTATTACTTGTGTCACATTCTGCTTCTTAAAAGCAGGTTATTTGCTTCATCCCACAACCTAAGAGAAGGTATCGTACAAGCATATGCATCCTAGGAATTGTGGACACTGAAGGACACTTCAAAAGTTGCCTGCAAAGTTTCCCAGACCACCAAGTGCTTACTCCTGCTCGTCCAGACAGTGACGGTTCCCCTGCACTCCCATGTCTGACCTGCTTCCTTACTTTTCCAGATTTCCTCACTTTATTTATGGTTTCTGTCCTTTCACCCCCCATTCAAAGCACCGTACTCCAGTTTCTTATTCTAAATTATTGTTCTTCCTTGCACAAGAACATTTGATGGCTCCCATTTCTTGGCTCAATACAAGTATTAAGAGTGTCTCTACTTGGGATTAACCTCATTTCTTACCCTTCATTTAAATAGGCTACAGGCAACCAAGTCAGAGTCTATGTGATCTTTTCCCTCAGCTCATGTTGTTTTCTTAGTTTCTTTCTTTCTCCTCCCCAATTGTGAAAATGCTACACACATCACAGAAGAATTTCTCTGCAATGCTGGGGTGGCAGTGGTCTCATTTCTGAGCCCTCTTGCATTGCATGTCCATTAAACAATTACTATATTCTTGTTCCCATGTAACTATGTAACTGGGATATAAATAATAATGATGATAATGATAATATTAACCAATATAACTAGGATATAAATAATCCTGTCCCATACTCTGTGTGAAAATTAGAGGAAGGGCCTTGGGGGCCACAATAGTAGCTTCCATCTCTGTTGTCACCTGTAATGTGCTGGCAGCCCCTTATAGCAAGGGATTGATAAAGTCTAGCATGTTGAGGACTGCTTTCCAAAATGCCTTTCACACAGTTAGGAAGACTGACTCAATGTTAGCTTCATGTTATACATAATAAAACAGAGATGGAAACAGTTTGCCTGCTTGTCTGAGAGCAAACCATGGACCCTGATTTTAAAATTCTCATTCATTCATTTTATTTTTTCTTTTACATGTAAAACCATCTGACTGCTCTTCCAGAGGACAGGGGTTCAAATCCCAGCATCTACATGGCAGCTCATAACTCTCTGTAACTCTAAGATCTGACACTCTCACATAGACATACATGTAAGCAAAACACCAATGCACATTAAATAAAGGTACATTTAAAAACAGGTTTTAAAATGTAAAGCATTCTTAGTAACAAAGGAATAAGACATTTTTAAAGTAAAAATAACTTCATGGGCAGGAGGAAGACCCAGACATGAAGCTTCTTGTTCATCTGCGTATTAAGTTTTTTCAGTTAACCAAAACAGCAATGCCAGGAAACACTGTGGGTTTTTTTTTGTTTTGTTTGTTTGTTTGTTTGTTTGAGTGTCAGTGTGTCTCCTGCCGTTTGGGCTCACTTGCCACATGCAGTGATGTTAGCATGTATCCATATGTGCACATTTAGGAGGGCTCTAGTGGCCCAGGACAAACAGATAATATAGTTAGAACTATAGGAATGTCTGTGAGCAAAGTGGTGTGTGTGTGTGTGTGTGTGTGTGTGTGTGTGTGTGTGTGTGTGTGTTAGAAAGAGAACTGACAAGCAAAGGATAATTACTTCTCAAAAGCCATTGTCCAGACATCTCCAATATTATGAATTCAAAATGACTCTCGGCCAAGTCCTGTTTGCACCTGGGAATGATGAGCAGTATTGAAAGCTTCATACAGGAGAAGAAACTCGACCAGGACAGGAAGTGACTTACAGCCAGCAGGCTCAGATGTATTGACACAAGGTAGTGAAGTAGGAAATTGTGGTTTTCAAAGAGAAGTCGGGTCTTAGTTTCCCTTTTATCTCAGTGTGCTGTGTGTGTCCTTGACTCAAATCCCGTAACCACAGTGCAAACGTGACGTTCATGCAACAGGAGCGGCTGGAATCCCCGGCTTTTGTGGGTCTCACACACAGGAAAGTCAGACTTCATTTATGACTTGTTCGTCGGGTGTCAGTACTGTGGTTTCCAAATGCTCTTGGAAGCTGGTTTTCCAAGTTCCAGGTGGGCTCTGGGCCATGGCAGCAGCCCGAAGTGCTGAAGGCATTAGCTTGAGCCAGAGACTTTCTTGGAGACTAAGGCTGCAGCAACCTGTTTTGCATTAGTGTATTTCTTTGTGCGTGAGCTATCAAAATCCTCCATTCCCTAGCATTTCTTCCTGTGCCACTCCATTCGTGGCACGTCTTGCTATTTCTACATGACCTGGATAGCCAACAATAAGTCATTGTTCCAAAAGGCAGAGGGTAGAATGTGCAGCGAGTGAGAACCATTTCCAAAGGAATGTGACCAACTGGAAAATCTGATAACATTTGCACAGGTTGATAGATCATGAACTTCACCTCTTGAGCCAGTCCCCATAATACCAATTGCTACAGTTTTCTCATGTGCCCTTGCTGGGGTTTGCTGATTTTATTTTCCCACTTCCTTCCCACTTCATCCCAGTTTCAGTATTAGGGTAAGAATCTGAAATATTCTGAAAAGGCAACACATGATCAATTGTTCTCTCTCTCTCTCTCTCTCTCTCTCTCTCTCTCTCTCTCTCTCTGTCTTTCTCTCTTCCTTCTGTCATTAATCAGGCCTCAAAAATTGTCTTACGTGCATGTATATTCACCCACCCCACCCCCAAATGATGACTTTTTGCCCATTTCCTTGATACCAGTATTTGCCTGATCTGCCACTTAGAAGGGAGGGAAACAGTAAAATAAATATATTTTATCTTCAAAACTTAGCAGTGATTTTGAATTAACCTAAAGATTCAAATGTAAAAGTATATGACAAGAGGCAGTTTGTCAACAGGAAAACAGCTGATAGGGCTATTTCTTAAGTTTATGTAGGAGAAGTGGCTACTTCTGTTTGGGTGATATTGGCCCAACTATTTGGGCTAAAGTCTGGCCCCAAATACATGTGGTCAGCCCAGGAACCCTGAAAAGAATCTGGCTTTGTTTTAATCCAAATATTAGTCATTGCTGGGTGGATTTTTTAAGGGTTATTTTTGAAAAAGATAAAATAAGGACACAAAAACCTGGAATAAAAGCCAATTGGCACAAAGAGAATAGTGACCCACTCTCCTCATCACTGAGGGATACAAAACCAGGTGTCCATGTGCCTGCCCTAATCACAGATGGACCTAGGTTCAGAGGCTCTTGTGGCCAATGGAAGTCCAGCACCTCCTGATCCAGCCCAGTGACTGCTGCTGCCAGATATGAAGCAACAGGAGGTCATCTGGAGCCCCTTTCTGCCCTGAACAGAGAGACACAGTGGGACCACACGGGGTCCATTCTTTTCCCACAAAGTAGTGATGTGTTCCAGGCAAAAACCCAATTTGGCCCAAAGGAAACATTTACAACCAAATTATACACCTCAGAAAATAAATGAGCTTTCATTTTGGAAGGAAACCCTGCCGGGCTCTTTATTATTTGTACCACAATCATAAAGTTGGTTTTAATCTCTGCAGTGGAATGCCATTGGGTTGGCCAAGTGGCAGGCTTGGTGGTTGGAGTGGGGACCAGTTCACCCTGCAGAAAACACAGTGGGAAGTAAAGGGAATTATTTCCCCTGAAATGTTCTCAGGACCCCTTGGATTTTCTTGCTGGGGTGGCGGGGGAGGGGGAAGGGAGAATCTTTTTCTGGCACCATTCATTGAAACTTCAAAGTTGGTTCCTTTCCTTTTCTTCCGTTCAAAATTTACAGAGACCTTCTAGGGGGAAAAAATGTGTCCTTTATAAATGAATGAAAATCCAGGAGTAGACCCAAGAAAGTCTATAATGGATTTCTCCCATGGCTCACAGGAGAATGGGATACTGGAGCTGCAGGAAACCAAGGGCAAGGCTGGGAAGTGTGCTTCCTTTTTCCCTTAACAAAGAAATTTGGAGATTTAAACCTGTTAAGTGTCGGCTCCCAGAATACGTGTCACGGGAAGGCCATGGTGTAGAGAAAGTGGCCAGGGGTCTACGGGCTTCTGATATAGCCTGGGTTTTCCATGTTTTAAGCCTCTATCAGGTAAAGGATGCTGAAGTTGTTGTACTGGTTTAGGGTCAAGTAAAAAGGGGAGATCTTTAATACCTTCAAGGATGTGACCAATGCTTTGGCTTAGGAATGTCTCTCATAGACATGAGCACTGTCTGACCTTACAGGGGACTTACCACTTTTTCTGAAGACACTGAGATGGAGTCTGTGTGGGCATATGGAGGTGTAGAAAGCAGAGTGCTGCAGGAGCTGGTGGTGGGTAGAGCAGTCCACGGCAAGACGTTGGCTCATGGGTCAAGCAGTTAAGAAAGCCAGCTAACAACTCTTGCTTGTTCTTAAATTCTACTGGTCTTGAATGTCCTGGACACCCTGACTTAAACAGCGTTAGGTTGACCTGGAATATGAGACCTAAGCTGTCCTTCAGGCCTCTGCATGCTCTAATACCAATGAGGGAAAGGACCATGTTTGTCTTGCCCCCCAGTGAGTCCCCAGCCCTTGAGTCATTAGCTACCAGTAAGTAAATGAGTAAAAGAAAAAAAAGTGCTGTAGTTCATCTGCCCACACACCATCAAAACAAATCCTAGCTAATTAGATGATTTCAGCTTGTCCCCCTCAGTCACAGACATAGGGGAGGAGAGTAGGGGGAAAGCGGGAGGGAGGGAGGAATGGGAGGATACAAGGAATGGGATAACCATTGAGATGTAATATGAATAAATTAATTTTTAAAAAAAAACTCTTCTAGCCTGTGTTTTATATTCATGCCCTGGCAATTTTTTAACCTATGACTGCTGATTGCTTTATATTTTCCATGAGTGAGGAATTTAAGCTCATCTCCTTTTGGGATTTCCTTATCCCTTCCAAAAATTCAGAGGTGGATCGACTCAGTTGCTCTTCGCCCATGAAACCCTGGGAGCGTCTGTCACTTGTCCCCTTGTTCTGACATGGAGGGCTTCCATTTCCCAGTGCCTGCCTTCATTCTATCTCACCCGCCTTCCACAGACACCAGATTCTGGCAGCGGATAAGTCAGCTTTTATTATAAAAATGTTTATGGAGACTGTCAGTTCTTAACCTTAAAGCTGAACCATGCTGTTTGTATTTTTCTAAGTGATGGAGAGTGTGAAGGACTGATGAAAATGGAGCGTGAAGAGATCAAACATGCATCTTGGAATCTTTGTTCAAGACCTGGAATAGGAGAAATTCCACTTGCGGGGGTGGGGGTGGAGGGTGGGGGGGGGGCGGTTGAATTCCAGGGGAAAGGATCCTCTATGACTGAGCTCAAAGCCTGAGATCATGACTTGCTGTGAGAGAAAGTGACCTGTGGGGACTAAGGGGACCAGAGTGGGATGTGCAGGGTTAGAGTCATATGATGTTCTTTAAAACAAACAAACAAATTTATAGAAGAAGGAAAAAAAGAGCTAGAAATATATTTCTTTTGGTCAGAGAACAAATGAATTCACTTGCAACATCCTATCTTCTAAACTTCCCAAGTCTGCTTTCAGATGTTGGGAGTTTGAAAGAAACCATTCATAAGTGTGTGTGACATGCTGCGTTACATAACTTTTTGTTTACTGTGGGACTTTTTCTGTGGACCAGTGGGGAGGTGGAGCATTTGAAGCTGAGAGTTCAGCTCTTAGTAACTGAATACCTAGGACATTGGTAAAGCATGGACCTGGGCCTATCTAAAAGGCCAGCCTTTGTATCTACAGACTTGGGGAATAAGTAGAAGAGTCTGAGCTGGGACCAGCAAAGGCTGCTTTCACAGGATGAGTTAAAAATCTGCTAAAGGAGAATGAGACTACAGTTGGTATACAAGTATACTAGTTGGAGTCTATGCAATCAGTTTGGCAAGAGTATTTTCCAGGATTTGTTGTTGGTAGAATTTGTCTTATCTATAGAGCCTCTTTATGTTTTTCTTCCTTATCCTACCAGCTTTATTTCCATTTTTGTCATGTCCTAATGAATTGGTTTCCCTTCTTAGGCTGTCTGAGGCCCCAGGACCCTTGTAGGTCTCATGTGACTTGTTACCTCTGAGCTAGGAATAGCTTTCCAGTAACCACATGAAGGCATGCCTGTCCTTTTCCAGGGCCTTGGGTTTATGTAGAGAAAGATGCATGGGGTGGGGAAGGGGAGGCATTAGTTGGAGCCCCTTTGCTGCCTTGTATGGAGTACATCCTACCTAAGCCAGCCCAGAAAAGCCAGATTATGTTGATACTAGGAAAGAGCCCTCCATCTTTGCAGATTGTGATCTTTTGTGTTGTCCTTATTGTTTGGGGGATCCTTCAGCAGTGAAACTCAGTTCTAAGAATCTTACTGTGGTTGGGCTTAATGGCTTGTGTTCACTCATCAACTATTTGATTCTATTTTCTCAAGACAAAGCACTCCAACAAGCTAAGAGGCCTTTCTATTCTAACAGCACCATCCCTTTGCTACACTGCTCTCTGGAAGAACAATGTCTCAACTGGTCCATGGCCACCTGTTCCTTCTCTTGAAGCAAGCATAGTTCATTAGGTATGAATCTGCAGTAGGATTACCAGAAATCTCAAGGGACACTAGCTGTAAGCCTCAGCCTCTGGGACTCTCCTCTCACAGGGGCCTGAGAGTAAGCATCCTAACACATTCCCAGGTAACGCTGATGCTGCTTTTGAAACAGCTGGGTTAAAGTGATGATTTGGAGTTGCCAGTTTTTCTGGGAGATTAAGAAAACTGTGGCCAGAGATGGAAAGATGGCTCAGAGGCTAAGAGCACTGGCTGCTCTTTCAGAAGTCTGGAGTTCAATTCCCAGCAACCACATGGTGGTTCACAACCATCTAGAAGGAGATCTGGAGTTCTCTTCCGTCATGGAGGTGTACATGCAGGCAAAACACTGTATATATAATAATAAATAAATCTTTTTTAAAAGGAAGGAAGGAAGAACATGGACCTGGTAGCATATGGCTGTAATCCCAGGATTCCAGCGGCTGAGGGAGGAACAAGGGCAATGAATTCAAGATAAGCCTGGGCTATACAGCAAGACACTGTATCAAGCAGGGAAGGCAGGTGACTATGCTGTTGTACCTGGACTTGAGGTCATCACAAAAGACAGAGACAACCAGGAACTGGGTCAAAAAGACTATGTCCTATCTCTGTAAGAGTTCCTCATCTTCCTACATTTCTGTTCCATCGATAACAGGATGAGTCGACCAGGCCCACTCCTACCAGGCTTCAAGACATGGTCTGTTCATTCCTTCCGTCCGTCCTTAATCTATCCATCCATCTCTCTGTCTATGCAATAGTCATTTTATTCATGTGGAGGGCATTTAATGAAGGCCTACTATATTTCAGACTCTTGATCTTGTGCAAAATATATAAAGTTATAAAAACAAATCTAATATCTCCTTTAAGTAATGGGTGTTCTGATGGGGGTTATCACAAATAGGACATAAAACACTGGCTTATAGTAAAAATATATTCAAAGGAAGCAAGCAGAAAGAATAAGGCGAATTACTGAGGGATTGAGAGGGCCACTGATTATAAAAGGTGATGCTGCTAAAATTTCTTCCCAGCGGAGAGACATAGGCAACGTCTACCCCTTCTTCTAAGATACCAATGACAAACCAAGGCGTAATTCCACCAATGTTCACTGTGGGGGAACTAATGAGTTTATTGGTTCCTTCTAGAGCATGGGTGAGGGGTTCCCTGTAGGTGTGTGGGTACCCTGCCCCAACAAATAGTACCTAGAAAGTCTTCACTCAACAAAGATGGGGGCTTCTCCATGGCTTCATAGATAAAGGCCCTGCTCTCTTAGTCTCTGCTGACCTATACATTGTAGCCCTCCCCTGAGGCCATATGCAAATGAAGCAGTTGTATATACCAGGTGGTAGAAAAAAGCTGGATACTCAGGGGAGGGTCTTATGACCTTCCAAATAAACGTTAAGTGACTGTAAACAGCCAACAAGCCTAGCTGGGATAATACATTTGCAAAAGAACTCAGCTGGACTCCCCAAGATGGAGTTTGCTTGGCTCAGAAGATAGTGATACACAAGGCAATCAATGGGGAAATCTGTTCACTCAGAAAGTGACATTTAAAGAGGAGGGAGTGTGGTCTGGGCCAGGAAGATAGCAGAGAAGTTGGGACGTGGTTAAAACGTTCTTTCTGTTGTCCGTGAATATGAATGGGCTTGAAGAAGTTACCATGGCTAATTGAACTCACCCTTTGCACAGTTCAATTTGTCTTCCAATCACTATGTGTGTCTTTTTGGCTACAGATGACACAAAAGTGCAAAGAAGCTCTAAGAATGCAAATAAATGCAACAAAAGAAGCAAGCAAGCATAATGTACAGCAGTAATGCAGAAAAAGAAGGATTCATCTGGCAGCAAACTGAGAAAGATGTCCCAGAGAAGGAAATACCTGAGCAGGGTCCTTAAAAACATGTAGCAAAAAAAGCAAAGAAGAAGAAGAAGAAGAAGAAGAAGAAGAAGAAGAAGAAGAAGAAGAAGAAGAAGAAGAAGAAGAAGAAGAAGAAGAAGTTGTTTAAAACAAAACAAAACAAACAAACAAACAAACACATAGCAAGTGTGGCGCGAAGGCATCTACCAGCATCTAAGCCTCTATGTGAGTCACAAAAGGCGCAATAATGCCCCTTCCTTCTATTTGAACCTCAACCCTCATTTGTCCCTTTGACAGACTCCTTCCTGCTCTGTATACATTATACAGTGCAAATGGCAGCCCAGATGAAACCTCAGAGGGTCACCTCTACCCTGCACACCAAGCTTTGAGATCCCATTCATCCCACCAGCTAGACGTGTGTTTATTCATTATAGAGTGAAGTTAGGATTTTAGAAACTATTATTACATTTATTATGGAAAAGGCTATCAATTCTTAGCATAGAGGTCATGGTTGTTAATTATTAAAAGATTTTTTCTGATTTTAATTAATTTATTTTTATTCACTGACAGATTCATATATACATATACATATATGTATATATGTGTGTATATATATATACATATATAATTTAGTCCATCTTGACCCTATTACCCTGTCTCATTTCTCCTCCTTCTTTTGAACCTCTCCTTCCCAAGTCCCTCCTCCTATTTTCACGTGTGTGTGTGTGTGTGTGTGTGTGTGTGTGTGTGTGTGTGTGTGTTCCACTAAATTTAAGTAGGATTTTATGTTCGTGCATGAGCAGTAGGTTGTTTACTGGACCACATGCAAATTATCAATGATTACACCCCCAAAAGAAACTATAAAAACTCCTCCCCCAGCCACCGCTAACTACTGACAGTACATCTAACAGACAGATGGGACCTTGTGAGCCCTTTTCTGTCTCCATGACAAAATGTTGACTGGCCCAATCTTGGGCATGTAAGCACAGATGGAGTGAATTTGTGAGTCCACCCACCATGTCCAAAAGAACACTGTTGCGTGGAAAACTCCTCCCCAGCTTCGAGTTCTAACCCTCCTCCCGCCCCGTTTCTGGAATGTTCCTGAGGCTTGATAGGCAGTGTGATTGTATATGTGCTATTTAGGACCAAACACCCTACGGTCACTTAATCTCTGCACTTTGAGTATCTGTGAGTCTTTGTATTCACTACTGTCCAGTGGGGCAGTGGGGTGGGGCAGGCTTTGGATGAGGGCCTGAAGGCTGCACTGATCTACAAGTATAAAGATAAACATTTTGAGACTAGGTCCACTTAGCAAAATACTAGCAGTAGTAGTTTGTTTTAACAGGTTTTAGACACCGCTCCCTTCTCATGCCCTCTTTTAATGCTTTCATCTGCAAGCAGCTGGCCAAACTTAACACGGTTGAAGCCCCTTCTGTACCCTTGATGAGATGAGTAAATTTAATTGGACATCAAACTTCCATTCCTCTTATGTACAAAGGACGGGATAATTATTATACCCATTTTATGGGGAGCTTTGAGAGGCAATTGATTAGAATAATGCATAAACATGTTAGGACAAAGGTGGTGTAGAGAAATTTTTTTAAGGGAGGAGGTAGACATTTGGTTGGTTGGTTGGTTGGTTGGTTGGTTGGTTGGTTGGTTGGTTG
>OU015742.1:9790148-9811398 GCA_907169655.1 Acomys percivali | reverse complement strand
TTGGTTGGTTGGTTGGTTGGTTGGTTGGTTGGTTGGTTGGTTGGTTGGTACAAGGAAGAAAGTAGCTAAGCCCTAACAGAAAATCACTAACCAGAAAGAGCCAGTTTAAAAGCACCTAGAAGACGAATGAGCGTGAGGAATTAGGAGAAGAAAAGTATATTTCTCCTCAAACTGCTACCCATCTTACAGGTAAGCTCCAAGAAAATAATGTTTTTAACGTGAAACCACTGAGTTATTACTTATTATTTGTGCAGCACTGAAGCTCCACCCCTTCGGGCCTTGCACATGCCAGGCAAGTGCTTCTACCGGCCACATCCCTAGGAGCCGCTTTTCTGTTTTCAAATAATGTATTTCCCTGTATTCTTTCTTATTCAGAAAACAAACAAACAAGAAGAGGAACTTAGCTTTTTTTTTTTAGGAAGTGTATTTCACCTTGCCGGATGGCACTTCTCTGTGATTCCTTTCCTGGCTTTGTTTGTTTTTGTGGTCCCTGTAGTTATATACATCATGCACATAAGTAACTTACACAGAGAGAAAGCACAAGTCATACGTGTTGTGCCCAATGAACACATCTATGAATCCATCTCCTGGATCTAGGAGCAGAATATAGCTGGACTCCATGAGCCTCCCAAGGGCTTCCCTTCTCTTCACTAGCTCCTCAAGGCTGCAACAATGCTGACTTCTAAGACTATTGGTTAGTTTTGCCTGCTTTTGAACTTTATATAAATAGAATCCTAAGTCATATGGTCTTTTGTACTTGACTTCCTTTGTTCTCTATGATGTTTGTGAAATTTGTCTGTTATTAGATGTGGTTATAATTTGTTCATTCTCATTGCTGTATAGTTATTAAGTCTATATTTTAGGCATACATTTTACTTATACCTTCGACTACTGGTGGCCAATTGGCCCCTGTCACTTTTACAATTCGGCCCATATGTTTGGCAGGTCTGAATTAAAATGTGATGGCCCCACCTGCTTATATCCATATTTGGGACTCATTGGCTCCTCTGTCCCCTGGAGTAGCTCTCTTCATGTCTGCATAAAGTACTGTGTGACAGTTTGTTTCTGCCTCTTCTTGTGTGGCTTAGACACCATCTGTTTTGTTTCCTTCTCCTTGTGTCTTCTGCTTTTGTTGACCAGATCTAATTTTCCCTATGAAGTTGTCAGATTGCACAAATCAGACAACACTGAGCTATATTGGGATCTACATAACAGTTTCTCTAAGAAATGGGGGGGGGGCAGGATTTCCCCAGTACCAAACCAAATGGGGCACTGAGTTAAGGATTTTCTCATAGTGTGCTACACTAGGATAATCAATCTCCTTAGTGCTGTTACTCTGGGTGTGGGAGAATTCGAATTCAGAATAGCTATAGAATCTCTTATTCGAGACAACACCTCCAGAGGAAAAATTAGAACAACATAGTCCTGTGAAAGATATAAGGGCTTTGGGGCCTGTTTCCTAGCAAGAGGCCTCTTAGCCTTTCATTTATGGAATTGGAGTTCTCACACTTAACTCAAATGAAAGAATAATTAACACATTAATCAACACATGTTTGAGTAATGCTCTATCTACCAATTCCCAGTATTCTCCAGGCTCCCATTTTTCTCTCTAGATAAATTTCACACCTTTCTTTGCTCAAATTTATGCCTGGACATATGTTCTACAAGCAGTGAATCAACTAAGCATTACACCAGCCTCTTGCTCTGGCTTCAGGGTGGCTTTGGCCAATGTTGAACGTAACAGGCATAAGGAGAGAGTATTCAATAATCTTTGTATATCCACCTCCACCTCCACACACACATAGGTCTCTATTTTCCTCCTTCAACAGTAGCTTCTCTCTTTATTTACATCTTCATGTCTTTTGTATAAAAATCTTCATGGTTTTATTTACCAAGTGATAATTGATGGTTTCTGGCCACTTTGCCAAGAAATGTATAAGCTGTTCTTTTATTGAACTCTCTTAAGCTTAAGAGTACCACCAGTTTTCTGCTCATTTAGATTGATGTATCCTAATTTGGTAATGTTGATACCTGTGTAATAGTTCATCTTAAATTTCAATGCGTTTGGATTTAAAAAAAAAAAAAACTAAATTAATAACACACACCTCCAAGTGTTTCTTGGAAACCAATAGATCATGGGAGCTCTGACCTAATGAGTAGGTTGACTAATCCCTTGATGGAGTCAATGTATGATATAATTATTGGGGTGTCAGGAATGTAGGGGGTGGGGCCAAGTTGCATAAAGTAGGCTACTGGGGATGTACCATTGGGGGGGTCTATCTTCTCCTGATACCTCCTTGCATCCCCTTTTTCTATTTCCTGGATGTCATAATGTGAACTGACCTGCTTTGATATTCCTTTTCCAGCATGATAGACTAAGACTTTTCAAACAGCCACCTGATAGCCACTAAAGAATGTACATTTCTCTTTCTTGAACCTCAACTAACTAAAGGGGTTCTGATGCAAGATTTATCTTATGAGAGAATAAAGCCAGGAAATTCTTCATGTCTCCGGGATCAGAAGGGAAATATGTATGGGGACAAGGGGGTTAAAAGTAAGTTTTGCCGTGGTGGCCCACGCCTTTAATCCCAGCCCTCAGGAGGCAGAGGCAGGAGGATTGCTGTGAGTTCGAGGCCAGCCTGGTCTAAGCAGTGAGTCCAGGACAGCCAAGGCTAAACAGAGAAACCCTGTCTCAACAAAGTCAAAGAAGAAAAAAAAAAAAAGAAAAGAGAAGAAAGAAAGAAGTAAGTTTTGCACCTGGTGGCAGGCCTTCTGTCTTCTGAGAAGACATGACAAGGGAAGTCTTTTTCACAGGCCATGGTTCTCCGCTCCTGTTTCAGCTTGATAGTGCCTTAGGCCAGCATCCAGACATGTCTGATAAGATTAAAGAGCATAGTAAATGAAGGAGTCATCAGCTAGAAGTAGTGACACACACTTTTAATCCTAGTACTCAGGAGGCAGAGACAGGCAGATCTCTTTGAGTTCTAGGCTGGCCTGCTGTACATAGTAAGTGTCAGGCCAGCCAGGGAAGAGTCACCTTATGTTAACTTGTGAAGAGTCTGGATAAGTTCCCTTCATTCCATTGAAAATATTCCACCCTTCAAGATTCCCTGCATTTTTAGTGTATAATCATTATCTTAATTCCACCCCCAGAATTTCTTAAAGACAAAAAGAAATCTGTCCATACACAATTTGCATATAAAGACATGACTTTTCTACCAATATAGGGTAAGCATCTGAAAGATTTAACTAATTAATTAGAAAACTAGGTTAATACCAGTTCCTAACATTTGAAGAATAGATTATAAAAAATGGGAAAATAAGTACATATTTAGATGTGAACAAAATTGATTAATAAACTAGACATCTACAGAGTCATAAGCCTTGCGTTTTACGGCTGAACTAAAACCATTTGAATTTCTACAGGATGAAGATCTCTAAATGAGCATATAACATTTAATCTATTGCCCTAATTGATAATACCTCAAAGATACATCTTCCCAGAGAATTGAATAATCCCAGGCAAGCATGTTATATCATGCCTCAGTAATAACCAATAAAGTTGCTCTCCCCTTTTGCTCCACTTCTAAGCTGATCTGAACTATCATGGTCCAGCACAGTTCCTGGTATATGATAGAGACGGAAGAAGTGTTTGGTGGGAGAATTCACAAATCTAGCAAACACCCTGGATGACCCAACCTTTTGTCACAGACCCACAGCTGAATCACCTGCAGGAGCCAGACTGTTTCCCTGGAGAAGAAGAAAACAGAAACGGAGTGAGGTCCATCTGGGTAGGCAGGTGGGGGGGGGGGAAGAAGTCCTGATGGCCTACAGCTTAGTCCTCACCTCGGACCACATTTGGGCTATGACAGCTCTATAATTAGGCCATGCTCCCTTGGCAAGGCTCTCTAGGAAGTGAGCTGCACAGGTGCATCATAACAGTGCAAGGAAACACTGTCAAGACTCAGCTGACTCTTTGAAGGCCTGGCTAGGGAGCTGTTAACAAAGCAGTACATACATATGAGGGAACCTTTCAATTGTTTTCACCAACCTTGAGTCAACATGAGAACAGAGATGGTGTTCTAGTCACTAAAAGTAGGCAGCATCTGATTTGACGAATTTAGAGCCATTGGGATTTTATTTTGTCATGGATTTGATGCTTTGGGCATTTTCAATAGGCTTTTGTTAAAAAAAAAAAAAAAAAAAAAAAAAAAAAAAAAAAAAACATTGCATCAGATAAGAGCGTGTACTACTGTTGTAAAGGACCTGAGTTCAGTTCCCAGCACCTATATCAAGCAGTTCACAAGCACCTATATAACTCCATCACCAGGAGGCTCCAATGCCTGTGGCAGTCACAGGCACCTGCCCATATGTACACTACACACACACACACACACACACACACACACACACACTCTCTCTTTTAAAATAATATATCTTTTAGATGTTTAAAACCACATTGCGTTGATATGCCAGACTGAATAGACTGAGAGCTCTTCTGAAATTCTCATCTTACTCCACAAAACCATTATACACACACACACAGAGAGAGAGAGAGAGAGAGAGAGAGAGAGAGAGAGAGAGAGAGAGAGAGAGAGAGAGAGAGAGAGAGAGAAACAGCTAAGGTCTTATATCCGTTAGCTTTTGCTATATAACACTCTACCCTGAATTTGGTAACTTAAAACCGTAAAAGCATATTATTCTTCATGATTCTCTTAATCTCAGCTGGGTTGGCTCAACTGGTCTTGAGTGGGCCTCAATCTCAAGCTGAGGCTTGTCACTTGGCAAACTGATTGGCGTGGGATATATGGACCCAGCCCTACGTGTCTGTAATGCAGCAAGCAGGTCCTGGCTTCTTAGCATACTCCAAAGAGCAGCTGAAACAGGCAGCAGTAAAGCACACGTGGTGTGAGATCTATGCTCATTGTTCCGTTGTCCATAGTAAAGAGCACAGCCAAGCTCACAGTGAGTCAGGACCATTGTCAAGCTCAAAGACTGTACACCGCGTACACCTGCTTACAGCAGGGTTAGCTAGAAAGGAAGATGTAGCCATCTTGACAGCCATTCTACCACAGTGCAAACCACAGAAATGTACCCAGACTTACAGGAAGGCAAGGTCAGACCTGGGATACAGGCCTCATTCTGAATCTAGCACTAGCCACAGTACCACAAGCTCCTTTCTAAAATTCCAAGGGTAGGATCATATTCCCTTTAAAATCTACTTATAGGTACATGGGATGGAGAGATTTGTAGAAGGTAAATATATTGAGAAGACTCCGCTATCTTAATTGGTACAGGCAACCAAGCAGGGCCAGCCCAGCCTCAGGCCTCGGCCCCTGACAAGCATTCTGTGTGATCTGGCTTGCCTTCTGGGATCCCCCTTCCAAAAGCAGAATCCTAGCTTTGGCCTGGGTCTTTGCACCCTCCATTCCATAGGGGAGATACTGACTCGCTGCCAGAGCGTCCTTGGCCTACAGGATACCTCCTCCTGCTTAAAGCGAGATTTGGATAGTTGGTGCCTGCTATCCTAGTTTACTTTGCTATTGCTGTGATAAACACCAAGACCAAAAACATGGTGAGGAAAGAGTTTCCTACACCTTACACTTGACAGTCCGTCATGACAGCCTGGAGGCAGGAACTGAAGCAGAGACCTTGGTGGCTTAATGGCTTGCTTTCCCTGGCTTGCTCGGTTATCTTTCTTACACATCTCACACCCACCTGCCCAGGGATGGTACCACCTACACCTCCTACAAGAAAGTGTCTGCACAGATATTCCCACAAGCCAATATGTGCCAGCCAGGCAATTCCCCAATTGGGATTCTCTTTCCCGGGTGACTCTAGTTTGTGTCCATCACTAACCAGAACATGGACACACTTATTAGTGCTTCCTCAAGCTGGGTCCTGGAAAGTGAGTGTAGATCAGCGGTTCTCAACCTGAGGGTCACAACCCTTTTGGGGTTGCCTAGCCCCATCAGAAAACACAGATGTTTACATTATGGCTCATAACAATAGCAAAATTACAGTTATGAAGTAGCAAAAAAATAATAATTTTATGATATGGATGGGGGCCCTCCACAACATGAGGAATTGTATTAAAAAGTCACAGCATTAGGGTGGTTGACAACCACTGGCCTAGCTAATCACTCTGGTTTCTTTTTTCTTAAATTTTTTTTTTTAATTTCATACACAGATACTATATTTCCACTTCTCCATCGCCTCCCTCCAACTTTTCCAGTGTCCTCCTCCACATATCCTCTCAACTTCATGGCCTCCTCGCCTCTTCTTCCTTTGTCATTGTGGAGAGGGAGGGAGGGAGAGAGAGACAGAGAGAGAGAGAGAGAGACAGAGACAGAGACAGAGAGACAGAGAGAGACAGAGAGAGGGGGGGACAGAGAGAGAGACAGAGACACAGAGAGAGAGACAGAGACACAGAGAGAGAGACAGAGAGACAGAGAGAGAGAGAGACAGAGAGAGAGAGAGGGACAGAGAGAGAGAGAGACAGAGAGAGAAACAGAGAGACAGAGAGAGAGAGAGAGACAGAGAGACAGAGAGGGACAGAGAGAGAGAGCTGCCAAATCCATTTACTGTTATTCATGTGTGCATGTGTTTGGTACTGACCTCTCGAGACTGGATAACCTATCAGCAAGCTCATCCCCAAAGAAGGCAGATCCTCCATCTCTCAGCAGCCATTGATTGCTCTTTATCCAGGGGCGCACCTTGTGAGACTTCTCCTGTCTGTGTTGGCCTGTCAAGTGGTGTTGTCCTTCTGCATGTCTTGTTTAGGCAGCCATGTTGTTGAGATATCCCGCTTCCACCAGATACTGCCACATCCAGACACTGTCTAGCAGCAAGCATCCTGGTCCTCTGACTCTTACAATCTTTTCACTCCTTCTTCTACAATTTTCTCTAAAGTGGGTGTGGCCAAAATGCAGAGAATCATTCTGTCTTCGCTCCTAGCAATAAAGAAAGCATAATTTAAAACATCACCAATAATCCGTACTCCGTAACATTTATTCAGAGTGCAACTTCCAGGGGATGCTGAGCTCCAGTGTGACCAAAGAACAGTGAGTGGAGCCCCCTGGTGGCCAGCCACAGCCCTCAGCAAATTAGGTCTAGCCTCAAATTTGAATACCCAGGGGCACAGCCTCATGAGAGCTAGCTTTATTATCTGACCGTTCTATGTTTGTCCACCTAACCCTAAGGAGGACTCTAGAAAATACAAAAGTTTTCACCTTATAGTTTCATTACTGTTTTATATCATGGGAAAATATCCTTTTTGTAAACCTGGCTTTCCATCCTTGTAAGCATGTCTTGTATGTTAATCTTAGAGTTGAAAGGGTGGTTTCAGTTCATTTTTTAACTAACAGAACATAAAAGAAGTGGGTCCGGGAAAAATTACCTCTCTGTTTTCGGTGCCAGCAATGGAGAAAACGCAACTTGAAAACGCCGCTAATAATCTACACAGTTTTAAGATCAAAGCAACACAGAAGGATTGGAGATAAATCATCAACATGCTGGCTTCCATTTTACCAGCTGGCCCAGAAGCATTAGGGAAGATGCAGAGTTGGGCAGCCCCTCCTCTGGGAGCCACCGCAAATTCACCATCCTTCATCTCTTGTAAAGCATAGCCTGAGACGCTAAGTGAGGTCACTCCCATGCCCTAAAGTAAACATCCTCCTGATACGTTCTGCCACCACAAGCGGAGATTCCTCAGCTATTAGTCAGACTGCGCGGAAGGTTCTGTTGGTTCCCAGCCAGGACTGTGACACTCCTGCCTTCTTGAAACATGATGTGACTGTGTCATCAACTCCCAGGGTTGTCTTCGGGGTCCCCTAACAGATTGAAGCATGTGTCTGATGGTCTTTCCTCTGCCAGGACAGTTCCTAAAGAGTTGTTGCATTTTTTTTTTTTTTTTTAACACTTGGTTTAAGATAGAGGTATCGATTTTAAAGCAACCCTTTTAAATGAAGTAACTATTTACTTCCTTCCTGCTGTTTGCAGGGGATTGGTCATCATCACTCTCACACACCACAAGAACAGAGGGCAGTTGACCTTTATACCCACACAGCCACATGGGTAGATTTTTGAGTGCCTCTTTGCAGTGCCCACTGCTGTCACTTCTAGAACGCCCATCTCTATCCCCATCTTCCTGAGCACTAAGAAGGAGTGTGCCCCCGGTGTAAGAGATTCTGGGACCCAAAAGTCATTTTATTTATCTCCCTGCTTTTCTCTCCCAATGAGTACTTGCTCTTCAATTATGTGTGAAGATAATTAGTGTGTCCTTTATTCTTTTATCTGCCCCAAATGGAGAACTGTTGCTCTTCCCTTTGAAACCCCACCAGTGGCATTCTTGAACTTATTTTTAGATGTGTGGAAGTTTTCCAGACAAAATTGATGCCCCTCACAGATAAAAATAAATAAATAAATAAATAAATAAATAAATAAATAAATAAATAAGCCCAGTACGATTATCCTGGGTACAAGGAAACAGAGTGTTTTAATATGGAAGAAGTGTAGCCATATGCCTGGGTGCAGTATGCCTTCTTTTAATCTGGAAAAAGGAAACAAGCATTGTTGATAATAATATGCAGATGTCCGGCTGCAAATGAGGACATATTGCTAATTAGCTATATTGTTAGTGTGTTTTCAGGAGAGAGACTACAGTGACATTAATTATAATCTCTGTTGTTCGTTGTTCAAAGCCTATGAGACCAAATGCATTTCTAATAATATCTTCTTTAATATCTTCAATAGAAGATTCTTAGATTCTTTTTTCCCCCTTAGAATCCCACATTAAAGCCACGTTAGGAGTAATGAAGTCTACAGCCTGAGCCTAATTAAAACAAAATCTAACAAGACTTAGCAATCATTATCATTAACGAGTACTTATTTGGTGCCCCCCCCCCTTAGCAGTTGGCATTGGATGATGGGGCTCAGAGATTGTAGATACAGCCTTTTTTGCCCCCAGAAATTTGTCATGTAGTCTGACTCTGAGAAGTCAGCCTGGTCATTTTAATCTGAGAATAGTTTCTGCAGCTGTAAATAGAAAAAGCACTAAAACATTCCTAGCCAGCCAGTTGCTTACTAGTGTGTGCCTCTCCTGGAGGCTCAGGGAGGGTCCACAGCAGCAATGTTCTTCACACAGCAGCCCTTGGCTGATGCTTGCGGAATGGAGTGGGTGCTATTTGCAGACAGGGATAACAATGCTTAGGTCATTTTTCCAAAAAGCTGGATCCACTGCCCTTTTCCTCACCCTGATCCTTCCCTGCTATAATTATCTTTCCTTCTAGATGCTCATCATCTCAATTTGTCCTACGGTTTAATTGCCCAAAGAACCTTATTCTTTCTCTCTTGGATTCCTGGCCTGTACCAAATGACCAACTGGGACACTCTGGCCTCTCTGACCACTGTGGCCGTTGATGTGGTTGTGGAAGTCCACCTTGGCCACAAGGAAATCATAACAAGCAGCTTGAGCCACATAGTATCAGAATGCCATGCCTGAACAGCCTTGGCCTTGGACCTATGATGCCCCCAGCATAAAGGGACACAATAAAAATTGTCTCAGAAAATAGTCTAGTTCATCTCAGGGTAGCTGTCCCACAGGTCAGCAGGACCGGGTTATGACAGCAAAGGGAGATAGAAGAAATAGGTTGAGGAATTCCAATAAGCCTCCAACTGGTCTACAGAATGCCACCAGAGAAGTGGCACAAGTCACAAGTGGAAAAGTCACAAGACAAGCTGGTATTTACAGTAATCCCCCTGTGCTATAATGGGGCCCACAGAGGGACTCTTCCTGCTCTGGAACTCTTTGGTGTTATATGGCAGGCTCTGTCCACTGAGCGCTTCCATCTTCCTGGCTCACTCTCCTCCCACTTTCCTGTTCTCTTCACCTGTTTCACTCTTACTTCCTTTTTATCTCAGTTCACAAGTTACCCCCCCCTTCAGAGCTTGACCATTGCTACTTCAAATAATGATCGTTCTTTTCCTGGCAGTATTCTTTATAGGTACCATTATATGCTCATGCATTTTCAGACTCATTGTGCACCAGCCATGTAGTTTTACACTTGTTGTCTGTTGTTTTTGTTTTTGATGCCCAAATTGTATAATCTCACTGGGAGCCCCCAAGTCAGCTCCTGGTTTTTTGTTTTTCAAGAGAACCCCATTCAGCACTGGAAATGTCCTTGCTATCTGTCACAGCAAAATATTCCAAACTCATGTGCACTCTCTATGGCCAAGCTCTTAGCTCAGCCATTTGTCCAAAGAGAGGTTCATTTGAATGAGAAAAAAAAAACCCTAGAACATTATTAAGAGCACTCCAGTACAAATTAAAAGAAATATTGCATACACAAGAAGCAAAATTTGAGAGATATAATGTGTAAATATAGAAACAATGAGGACTCAGTAAATACATATAGAGAAATGCAAATTTGGAATGGGGTGTTATGGGAGGGTTCAGGGCATCTCTATAACTGGCTGGTGTAAAGCTCTCTGTCATCTTAATGCTCTGCCAATAATTCTGCCATATAAGGTTTGAGTTCAATCACAGTGATCTGAAACTCAACATAGTTAATTAACTAAATAGGTTTTTACTTTTTATTAAAAATCATTTTTTCATATAGCATATTCTAACCATGGTTTCCCCTCCATTTGATTATTTTATTTTATTTATTATTAGCATTTTATTTTCTTTTATTAGTATATAACATTTGTGTATCCTTACAAAATTCAGTATGATAATTCAAAATATGTATGAAGTATGTGATAAACTCCAGATAATTAGTTTCAAACATTTGTTACTTATATATCATATCTGTGTTTTAGGAATCGTTGAACTCTTCTAGTTATTTTGAAACGTATGACAAATTGTTGAAGACTATTATTCCCCGCCTGTACTATAATCAGCAGACCTCGTTTGTCACCTCAGCTGTATTTATGTACCCATTATCTAACCTCCGCTTGTACTCACTCCCTAGCCTTCCCAGTCTCTGAGAACCAGTACATACATGACTTCATTGAGATTAATCATTTTTAACTTCCACAAATGAGCAACAACGGGCAGTATTTTTCATGCTGTGCTTAGCTAATTTCAGTTAACACAGTTCCGCACTCCATCAATATTACTATAAATGACAGGTGACAAGCCAACTGCATGGTCCTGGCATAAAAGCCAAACATAAAAACCAATAAAGCAGAGCATCTAACTTTTTAATAATTGTCACCTCTCTACAAATGCAGTAGATCTTACAGAAGGGAGCAGTGCTGCTGGTACTGCTACTATAGCATTATTGTGCTGGCTATTTCTGTATCAACTTGACACAAGCTAGAGTTATGAAAGAGGAGAGAGCATCAACTGAAAAAAAATGCCTCCATAAAATCCAGCTATAGGGCCGGGTGTGGTCTCGCAGGCCTTTAATCCCAGAACTTACTTGAGAGATAGCTAGGCAAATCTCTGTGAGTTTCAGGCCAGCCTGATCTACGAAGTAAGATCCTGGGCAGCCAGGGCTGTTACACAGAGAAACCCTGTCTCAAAACAAAACAAAAATCCAGCAATAGGGCATTTTTAAAAATCATTTGCTTAGCTTGTTATTGGTTAATTTATTAATCATTGAATTAACTGATTCATGATGAAGAGGCCATCCCATTGTGGTTGAAGTCCACCCCTGCCCTGGTAGTCCCAGGATCTATAAGAAGACAGGCTGAGCAAGCCGTGATGATCAAGCAAGTAATCAGCATGCCTCCACGGCCTCTGCATCAGCGCCTGTTTCAGGGTTCCTGTCCTGCTTATGTTCCTCTCCTGACTCCCTTTGATAATGTACTTTGATGTGGAAGTGGAAGTGAAATAAACCCTTTCCTTCCCAAGTTGCTTTGGTCATGGTGTTCCATCACAGCAATAGTAACCCTAATTAGCACAAATATCAATGATAATGACAATGATAATGGAAAGACATTGAGGGAGTCATCAGTTGAGGACTGATGTGATGAGACCAACAGTGCTATCAGTTTTTTATATAGGCAAAAGTGGAAGAGAGAAGGGCACGTGGTATATTGAACCTGCTTCCTTGTTAGCAGTCCAAGCCCTCACTTTTGCTTAACCCTAACTGGACAGTCTGTGTCACCTGATCACTGCCCAGCTGAATAAAGCTTGGGAAATATAGTTCTACACAGCTATCTCCTCACCTGAAGCAAAAACCAAATAAGAAAAAGATAGGAAGGATCATTGAGTGGGCAATTGCAATGTCAACTACAGTATTGCTATCCAGAGCAAAACACCAACCTGTCCGAGCATGATGTTTTTACAGCATCCCCTTTTAAATCTGAATACTTGTAGAATAATGAAGGGGTTCCTGTGCACAAAGATGGAATGTATGAAGATACAGCTAGCTAATTTGGTCCACCTAGATCACCTTCCTCAATGTCGGTAGTCCCGCTTTAATTTTCAGTGGGAGTAACAGCTCTACCATTAGGACCACAGAGGGAGCATGGCTACTGAGGCTGTGCTACAGCATTGCTAATGGAGGTCACAGATTAAAGGCAGACTATGGAGAAAGGAACATGTTCCCATACCAAGCAGGCAAGCCCCTTGTGTCACTTGCAGATAAAAACACATCCTATGGCATTTTAGGAGGAATGTAGGTTTTTTGTCTTAAATTCCTGAACATCTATAAGCTACCATCTCCAGAAAATAGTGTTTGCTTGTCTAAGTAAAACATTGTTTTTCACCTGTCCTGTGACTCTTTACCTGATTGTAGTAATTTAAGTGGGGCATCTAATGAGCAAGTGTGATGAAAGCCAGAGTCTTGTTATCAACTAGACTCTGCAAGGAATATATGACCCATGTTCCTTTAAGAAATGAGGAAGAAAGGCCTTTGCCTGCACTGTTAGTGGATATCTATCATCTTTCTGTCCCAGATCATCAAAATAATGGGTACTCTCATATTTTTTTATTGATGGAGTAAAACTCTATTTAACCTTAGAGGGACAATTCTTAAATTATCTTCCCCTATCCCAAGGTTTTCAGTTTTTGAAAAGCTTGGAACATAGTACACTAGGATGTCAAGGTAACTACATTTGGAAGAGGTGCAAACATAATTCAGATACCCAGGAATTGTGTATAGCATTTTATTATTAATTCTCATCTTTCAAATACTTTACAAATGTTGAGCCAGCATCTGTGGGCCAGGGTGGCTGAGGAATGGTAGAGCAATGCCACAGTTTTGTGCAAGACTCAATCCAAAACATACTTGAGCCCCAGTCGTGAAACTATTCCCAGCAGAAGTACTTGTGGCCTGGATTGCTCGGCCAATGGTCCTAACTTTGCACTTCTCTTTTATCGTGTAGATACAGCCCAACTCTTAACCATCCTACTAGAAAAGTATAGGACTGTGATTATCTGCTGCTGTGCTTTGTATAGAGGGGCACTGAGCCATAGAAAGTTGAAGGAGTTTGTTTGGGTTGAAGCAAAGCCAGGAATCACTCTATGGCAGCAAATTCAAGAGTCAGAAGGGGGAAAATCAATTAAATTCAGTGCTTTTCTTTCAAACATCTAAGCCAATGTTTACTAGCCACATATGTACATTTCCAAGCTCTTCAGAAACACAAAATTTAGTAGTAAAAAGAATGTTTTGTTGCTTATGTGCGTGTGTATATATTGCAGTGCTGGGAATTGAACCTAGGACTGTAAGCATGCTATGAAAATGCTCTACCACTGAACTACACCACCAGCACAAAGAGCTTTAATCTAGTTAAAAACATGTTTAGTTGATATAATAAAGCTGGGGCCTGAATTATAAAAATCTCTAAGACGTTTGGAAAACAAATACCAAGCCCCTTATGTGCTTAGGTGCCTCAGTCCTCAACAAGAAATCTCCAGGAGAATCCAACTGTACTTCTAACACTATCAGGGAGAACCCAACTGTACTCCCAAAAACACCATCAGGGACATGTTGGGGATGGATGTCCAGTGATAAAAGCACAGAAACAACTATATTCAGGTACTTTTTGTGGTGGTTGCATCAGAGAGATCTTATTAGAAATCTCTGTTTTCATCTCTTCTCTCCTTTTCCTACCTCCCTTCCTTTTTCTTCCTCTTCCTCTCCCTCTTTCTTCTCTATTGCTCTTTCTCGCCACCCCCCCCCCAACTCAACCAAACAATAATACATTTAGAGTTCATTGTATTGAGCAATGCCTCAGAAGACTAGGCCAACTACAGCCATGCCAGGAAACAGAAACCATGGCAAAGAGGTGACTGGGAAAGATAACAAAGACACTGGCTAGCCCACATCTCTCGAGCAAAAGGGAAAGGCAAGTAAAAACATGAAAGCAGCCTCTCACTTCACACTTCAGAGGTGACAGTTATGCTCCCCAAGTTCCTCTTTGCCACTTCAAACACTGACAAAGGTGGTCTGTGTGTGTTTCAGTCTTGGGATGCTCTTGACCTTGAGTACTTGGAGTCAAGAGTGTTTTGATTCTAGACAGAACTGTTTGGCTGAGTCCACAGCACTGCCATGGGGGCAGGGAGAATGTGTGGCGACAGTGTGCTGGAACATAACTCCCAAACCTCAAAACATGCCCAACCATAACAACAGCATTAACCACTGACCCAGGGGCTGGGGAAATTCTAGCTCCACTTCTCCTTCCACCAGTAAACATCAAAACACTATCCCTGAAGGGTCAGAGGATGCCTTCACTAAGTGGTCCAGGGAGAGTGAGAGAACAGAGACAGTTACATTTAAAAAGTTTCCCCGGTGATAAGTAAATTGAGATATTTTTAGTAGGTAAGAAAGACGTTTGACTCACAACTGTAAGAATAAGAACAAATACATTTCAGAGTTTACTTTTTGTCACTTTTTTTCTCTATCTCTTCATCCTCCTCCCATGTGGCTTTTCAATTCTTGTCCCTACTCAACAAACAGGCTTTCTGATTTTATGTTCCTGAAAGTAGCTGTTAGTTCGTCCTCTGTAAGTATGATCTTATTTTCTCTCTGCCATTCCTCTAGATCACTTCAAGGCTTCGCCTTTCCTCACTCGGATATTCTCTCCTATGTTACTTCCTCAGAGATGTTCTCTCAGTCTCCCTGGATAATGTTTCCTCCATCAGCTTGTCTTTCTTGTACTCTTAGTAATCAGTAGGCTCTTGTCTCACTTGTCTATGTACTTTTTGCTTGTTACACATAGGTGTGCGTTCCAAAAGAGTACATACCACGTGACTATCTCACTTATTAGTATATCTCCTGCCTAGGATGTGGGTGAAATGTATGTATTAGAGAGATGGATAGAAAGATATAAATGAAATGGATATGTGTATGAATAAATGATCAGATGAATAAAGAATAAGTGGATGAACAGAAATTAATAGGTAGATGAATAGAAGAATGAATAAGAGATACAACAGGTGAGTAGAGAGAGGCAATCAATAGTTTGACTTAAAAATTTATCCTATTTATTCATGTGTTTTCCTCCATGGCTCACACAACAGAAAGCAAACTGCACATTAAGATTATAATTAAAGCCATAGTGGTTAACCAGTTGAGGCTGTGAGAAATAAACATAAGTTAGTTCCAGGTTTAAATGAGTACCACTTTTTCTTCAAAATAGCTTTGATGTGCTTTGGTGCTTAGTAAATAGTTTGTAACTCCTGCTGGCCACTGTGGCACATGCCTGTAATGGCAGAGGTAGGCAGATCTCTGTGAGTTCAAGGCAAAGAACTCACAGAGAAACCCTGTCTCAAGAAAGAAAAAAAAAGTTCATAAATCCCAAGAAAATTCCTAAGTAGTAAACCGAGAGACATTTTCTGCCTTGGCCTTTTAAAAATGGAGAAACCAAACCATGTGCTAGGAAAAGGAAACCACGTACTACGGGAATACTATGCTGGCTATGATGGTTTGAATGAGAATGGTCCCTATAGACTTATATATTTGAGTGTTTAATCATCAGTTGGTAGACCCTTTAAGGAAAGATTAGGAGGTATGGTCTTGTTGGAGTAGGTGTGGCCTTGTAAGAGGCGGGTCACTGGGAGTGGGCTTCAAGGCTTTAAAAGCCCATGCTAGCCTCAGTGTCTCTCTCTCTCTGCCTGGAGCCTGTGATCAGCATGTAAAAAAAAATCTCAGCTGCTGCTACAGCACCCTACTTGTCTGCTTCCCACCATGATGGTGATGGACTAACCCTCTGAAACTATAATCAAGCTCCCAGTTAAATGCTTTATTTTATAAAAGTTGCCTTGGTCATGGTGTCTCTTCACAGCAATAGGACAGCGACTAAGCTACTGGCTTAATTCCACCCACTGAAATGAATTGATCTTGTCCCTTAATTAAATGGACATTTAAGAGTGACACTTTTACCATCTGCCTTTTGAGTATTTGTTCATTACTCTTCTGTTTGTTTGTCTGTTTTAGAGTAACCTCAACCTGGAGGGTGACTCCACGTCAGAAACCGGCTTTCCTTTGTCCAAAGAAGACCCAGAGGAGCACCAGGTTGTCCACCAACCCTACCCCAGACAGCGATTCCCTCAAGACACTGGGCATCCTTCACTGCAAAGAGATGGCCCCAGATCCTTTCTCCTTGACCTACCAAACTTTCCAGATCTCTCCAAAGCTGATATCAATGGACAGAATCCAAATATTCAGGTAATTGTCAGCAGCTAGCAATGGAAAGAAAACAGTTCATCTTTTGTTTCCCATCCTGATTCTAATGAGCCTTGCAACCTTCCCCCTCGTCCTTCTCAACCCCTCTCTGACTTCTGCTGAGGGCTATATTAGTCCCATAACGACAGTGTTGCAAAACCCTTGATTTTTGAGACACCAGGGTATAAAAACAATGCACCCTGAAATTGATGAAATGTTGTAGCTCTAGGAAAAGGCTATCATGGCTTGTGGCTAGACCAGGTAACCCACATTCTGTCTTCAAAGCATTCAAGAAGGTTCTCCCCTGAAGTGCCTTGCTAGCTTGCCTTCAACACCAGAAATTCCTTCAGGAGAGAATAAATGACTAACAAATAAAAAGGAAGGTGAAAATGGAACTTTCTAGAAGAGAGGTCAATATATTTTATTAATATGGGATTTTAATGAAGCCAGGGAAATGGGACACCAGGAAGGGATTATTGGACTCAGAAATAATAGCATCCATCCATACTACAAGGGAAATGTGGCTTTGGTCTGCCCCTCCAAGCATCCTCATGGAAGAGAAGCCATGCCATTCTCCCAGCAGCAACTGTTCAGGGGGTCACTATGTGGTTCATCAAGCCTACATGACTAGTAAACTGAAGTTACAGTACTCAGCTCCAGTGTCTCCAACTCCTAGGAATACCCACCCACCAACCCATGTTTCAAGGACAAACTCCTGATGGTGAATATGGTTCTCATGACCATCCAAAAAGGCCCTGGGCAACCTAACCCTCACCTCACTCCTTTCTTGATATGCCTGCTTCCACATGTCTATGCTCTGCTCTGATCTCTTTCATGTGGGTAAGGACAGCTTTTCCATATTTTATCCTCACATCAAATTCCTATTTGCTTGTGCAACAGCAGAAAGTTCCTCAACTTGGGCTCAGAGCATTCTTAATTAGGTGGTTCGCTCCCATCCCCAAAGTTGGTGTCGTGTGTGAGGTAGTGCCCTCACCTCAAAGGTCCTTAGACCATGGCCAATCTTAATCCCCATGGCTAGCATTTAATCCCAGAGGCAGGAACTCAGGGAGGGTCTTTATGCTGCTGCCTGAACTGACACCTTGATGAACCACATAGCGACCCCCTGTACAGCTGCTGCTGGGAGAGTGGTATGGCTTCACCTTCATGAGACTACTTGGAGGAGCAGACCAAAGTCACATTTCTCTTGTACTGTGGGTGGATACTAACATTTTTGAATCCAATAATCCCTTACCTGTTCAAAGTAACATTTCTGTTAAGTGTTACATATTCTAATGATTTATTGGAAAAGCAGGCCTTTTGCTCTCAATGGAATTGGACACATGGCTATGAAAGAGCAGTGGCTCTACCTGGGGGAGGGACAAACTGGCAGAGTAGAGACAGGTGGCTGCATGCCACCGCTCGCCACTGCTCACCACTGCTCCCTAGTGTGTCTTCATCTATGCAAATTTTTCACTTTTTATAGATTTTATGCTTCCTAGGCTCAATCGCCCTCACCTCAAAGGTCCTTAGGCCAATCTTAATCCCCATGACCAGCATTTAATCCCTGAGGGAGGGAGACAGGGAGGGTCTTCATGCTGCTGCCTGAACTACTGGAGAAGTGGATTTGAGAACTGCTCGTGTAAAGCTAGGAAATCCAGGAGAATGCTGGATTTAGGAGAAAGGGATGCTGTGGGCTTTTAAGCTGGTCCGTACCATTGTGCACCAGTAAAAAGTTGAGTTTGGAGCCAAACTTCTTGTGTCCCTTTACTTTCTCCATCAGTCTGGGAATGCTCAATCCCTATCCGGGCACCGCTGGGACCTTTGATATACCACCTGAGTGTTAAGGAGGGACAGTCTGGTGCAAAGGCTTTGGGGGTTGCAGGCTAAACCTGGGGAAAGCTGAGCCCACTCCTGACCACATGACGAATCTGTGCAGGCATTAAGTAAAGCAGCCAAGAAAACTAAGATGTCCTCATGATAAACTGACCTGTTTTCTAGGTTGGAAGTAAGGGACCCTTCCAGACAGTTCCACCTGGGAGAGGAGCTAACTTAGTGGGGAGAGCGAGGCAGAGGCTTCAGGGGTAGCAGCAGAGAATCAGGGCGGCATAAGCAAAGTCCCCGCCCACCCCGAGCCAAGGTGCTCACACCCAGGGGTTCTCTCTGCAGAGCGCCTTGGACTTTTACAGAATCCTCTTCAGCCATCACAGAAGTGTGGCTACGGATGAGAATCACCCGCCTTTGCGCCACTGAGGCTCTCCGCACCCTGCTCTTGTGGACTCCTAACGGGTCAAAGTCCCAGGAAAAGCTTCTTTTCACTTGGTTCTCTGCTGGCCCAGCACCAGAGCTAGTGTATCTCTGAGTAGTCCTTCTGAAAGGAAGTTTTGCTGGCCATGGTGGGAGGAGGACAGCTATTCCTAGGAAGTCTCTGTGCTTTTCTAGACACCAGAGACCACAACAGCTGCCAAGAGCACAGGTTTTCTTTTCTTTTTCTTTTTTTCCTTTTTTAATGAAATACACTTTAAATTTATTGGTTTGATGCTTGTAGAAAATCTTTCTTTAAATAATTTATTCATATTACATCCAGATTGTTATCCCCTCACTTGTATCTTCCTGTTCCCCCTCCCTCCCTCCCTCTTTCACCCTATCCCCTTTCCCTAGGCCTGTGACAGAAGGGGACCTCCTCCCCCACCATATGATCACAGCCTATCAGGTCTCATCCTGATAGCCTGCTTCCCCTTCCTCTGAGTGTTACCAGGCTTCCCCATCAAGGGAAAGTGATCGAATAGTGGGCACCCAAGTTCACATCACAGGCAGTCCCCCCTCTCCACACAACTTTGGAGAATGAGCTGTCCATTGTCTAGATCTGAATAGGGGGTCTAGGTTTACTGCATGCATTGTGCTTGGTTGGTACAGTAGTTCGTGAAGGTGCCCCTGGGTGCCCAGATCCACCAGCCATGATGGTCTTCTTGTAGGGTTCCAGGACCCTGTGGGTCCTTCCATCTCCCCACTCTCCTATATCTCTCTCACCTCGAGTCCCAATAGCAAGTCCCAGCATCTGTCCCAATCCTCTGCTAAGTGAAGACTCTCAGAGGACATCCATGTTGGGCTAGTGTCCAATTATAAGTAAGTATATACCATGTGTATCTTTCTGGGTCTGGGTTAACTCACACAGAATGATCGTTTCTAGTTCCATCCATTTGCCTGCAAATGTCAAGATTTCCTTGTTTTTAATAGCTGAGTAGTATTCTAAAGTGTAAACGCACCACAGTTTCTTTATCCATTCTTCGACTGAGGGACATTTAGGCTGTTTCCAGGTTCTGGCTGTTATGAATAAAGCTGCTATGAACATGGTTGAGCATATGTCCTTGTTGTGTGGTGGAGCATCTTTTGGGTATATTCCAAGGAGTAGAATAGCTGGGTCTTGAGGTAGCCCTATTCCCAGTTTTCTGAGAAAGCGCCAGATTGATTTCCAAAGTAGTTGTACAAGTTTGCACTCCCACCAGCAATGAAGCAATGTACCCCTTTCTCCACATCCTCGCCAGCATATGCTGTCACTTGAGTTTTTGATCTTAGCCATTCTGATGGGTGTAAGATGGAATCTGAGTTGTTTTGATTTACATTTCTCTGGTGACTAAGGATGTTGAGCATTTCTTTAAATGTTTCTCAGCCATTTGATATTCCTCTGCTGATAATTCTCTGTTTAGCTGTGAACCCCATTTCTAATTGAGTTATTTGGTTTGGTGGTGTTTAATTTCTTGAGTTCTTTATATGTTTTGGATATTAGCCCTTTATTAGATGTAGGGTTGGTGAAGATCCTTTCCCAGTCTGTAGGCTGTCGCTTTGTTCTGTTCACAGTGTCTCCAGCCTTACAGAAGCTTCTCAGCCTCATGCAGTCTCATTTATTAATTGTTGACCTTAAGGCCTGGGCTGTTGGATTTCTGTTCAGGAAGTTGTCTCCTGTGCCAGTGAGTTCAAGGCTCTTCCCCCTTTCTCTTCTAACGGACTTAGTATCTCTGGTTTTATGTTGAGATTTTTAATCCACTTGGACTTGAGTTTTGGAGTACAGGTTTTCTATGACTTCAAATATCAGTTACTGGCAGATGGATTTGAGACAATACAACTCCAACATAGAAATGTTGAATCCAGACACCCTGCTGCCCACTGTCCAATCCTGTTATTCCATCTGCTTTAGATAATCTCTGTCTGTTGGTCTTCCACAGACTGTACAGAGGAGTCAGACACAGCCAGTGCTTTATTGATCTGTTGGTTTCTTTACCCTAAGAGAATTGAGCTCCATTTGTGGAGTTTGTTTCTAGAAGGCCACACGAGGTTAGTGTGAGTCACTCAGAAAGATATTCAAACAAAGACAGCTACTGCTTCCATGTACCCCAGACTTGTCTGCCTGTCTGTTTCTGACTGTTTCTTCTCTCTCTCTCTCTCTCTCTCTCTCTCTCCATCTCTTTCTGTCTCTGTCTGTCTATCTGTCTGTCTGTCTCTCTCTCTCTGTCACTCTCCATCTCTTTCTGTCTCTGTCTGTCTGTCTCTCTCTGTCTCTGTGTCTGTCTGTCTGTCTGTCTGTCTGTCTGTCTCTCTCTCTCTCTCTCTCTCTCTCTCTCTCTCTCTCTCTCTCT
>OU015742.1:9763790-9790138 GCA_907169655.1 Acomys percivali | reverse complement strand
TCTCTCTCTCTCTCTCTCTCTCTCTCTCTCTCTCTCTCTCTCTCTTTCTCTCTCTCTCCTCTCTCTCTGTGGTGTGTGTGTGTGTATGTGTGTGTGTGTGTAAATGTTCATATACACAGCTTTAGCCTCTACAGTCCCATGCACCACTACACTTGAGTACACCAGTTCCCTGGTGGTCCTTTAGAATACAAGGTGCTTCCCAAAGGGGAGGGGATAATGATTTCCTGGTTGGCAGCCCTCATCTGAGCCTTAGAGCGCTATTCTTTTGTTGAAAGCCACTGGTTCAACCTAGCTCATCCAGCCAAGCACAAAGCCCTGCTGCTCCCCATGGTTCCCTGAGCATTTCTCCTGGCTAGTGGCCTGAATCTAGGTGAGGGTGTCAGTGGGTAGGCAGGCATGTGCTGCCAGGGCCTCTGGCCTCCTGTGCTCTCACCCTAGCAACCTGCCACTTACTCCCATCTGTTAGCCTCAGCTAGAGCCCAGGCGCCTAGCAGGGATCACTAGCCTTACCCCTGACCCCTCTGCAACTCCAAGCTCTTAGGAATGTGCCCAAAGCTCCAGAGCTGGATCCTGGCCCTCCTTTGAAAAGAAAAAGACTGTCCCTCTCCAAAGTGACATTCCTGAGCATCTTCAAAGGGCCATGTGCCCTGGGCCTCTCGACTTTTAGGGTAGAAAATCCTCATAAAAGGCCAGCATTTGCTTCTGTGGAGCGTTTTTACATTGAAAGTCAGGCAGCCTCTGCTCCCTTTTAATTAAATTCCACGTTAGCACTGCCTTCTGCCTGTGGGATTGGCAGGAGAAAACAGTATTATCTCTGCATATTCATCTGTATATAGCACATCTAAAGAAAGAAATGGCCTCACATTCCTAAGCTGTATCTCCATGTTAGATTTCAAACAACATAAGAAACTAGATTCTGCTTTTTTAAAAAAATCATTCAGGAAAGAGTTAATCCCCTGGGACAACTTAGACTTGAACCTTAGTGGCCTGGGCTGAGTTTTTGTTCTTTGGTTGATGGTCAGATAATAAAGAAAAAAATTCCAAGATACATTCATTATTAGACTTGCTACATCAATTCACTGCTACAGTACTATTGGCAGCCAAGTATTTCTCTTTTCTGAATCAAATCTGAGGTCGGTGTCCACTTCAACCAATATAATTCTGTCTTTGCTTCCACTGAGAGGTACTTAGACACAGTGATCCACAGACCTTTCTTTTCCACACAGACTTATTTGCATGGCCCTAGGCCTCTGGGGTGCTACAAGATAGACTCTGAGGGACTGGTCAAGGTTTTACATGCATCTACTTCTGATTTTCCCTCCTGTGTATCTAATACTTTTGAAATAGCCAGTCTGGCTGGACAGGAGCCTGGAAATGACCATGCCCTGAATAAGAAGCCATGGGCCAATGAGGACCAAGCAGGATTCCCATGGGCTTCTGCTGTCATCATGAACCATGGAGTCAGACTGAGCTGGCTTTGGAATCCAGCACCACCACTCAGACTGCTAGGCTTGGGTCCTGTAGCCCCTGGCTGGTTTTTCAATCTCTCTCTCTACCTCTGTTTTCTTGTCTATAAAACTGGTGTGATAATTCCCATGCCCTCTAATCTCTGAGGATTGAGATCATATCATCTATACAAAGAGCTTGACATAGGATACGCTTTCTGGAAATGATATGACTAGTGAAGACGATGAAGATGAGGATGACAGAAACCCATCTGTAAAGAAAATTAGGCCAGAAGATGGCTCCGTGGGTAAAGGCCCTTATGTCATACTTCTGGCTGCCTTACTCAATCCCCAGAACCCACGTAAATATGGAAGGAGAGGACTGACTCCCCAAAGTTGTTCACTGACTCCCACACACCAATTATAACAAGCACATACAAGCACACAAACACACACATACACACACAAACACATATACACATGCATGTTCACATACACACATAAATAACTTTTGAAAAGATCATTTGAGAGTCAGCAGATTTATGTGGAAACTATCTCTATGCTTTCTTTGCCATTTACCTTGGAAAACTGATTTCCCTAAGCCAAGTCTGTGCCTGAAAACTGAGTCTAAACTTTGTAGAACAGACAATAATGTCTGGGCAAGCACGCTGCTACAAATCCCAGTGCGCTAACCGCAATTATGTAGGGAATACCACAGTTTCTTTGGAGCATTGTCAGGTCTGACACAAGAGGATTGAATATCTTCCTGGTCTATTTTGTGTTCTTCCTGCTGAAGTTGTCAAGGAAGAAGGGCGACAGAGACCTTTGCCGAAGATACAGTCCTGGATGTTCTGTCCTCTTGAGGGAATCCTTTTTCTGACTGGGAAATTCTAACATCCATCTACCCAGCTCCCAAAGCTCAGAGGAACAGCAAGAGCAAACACTGCCCTGGGCTCATTGTGGCCACACCGCTTACATACCCTCGGCGGCCACGGCTTCTGAAAAGTCAGACTGAAGACTGCCATAGTCTTGCCGCAGGAAATGTTTTGCAGAGCTAAAGTAAAGAGTCTCTTTCACTGCGTGTACTAAGGTACTTCAAGGACCTGGAATAGAACTAGAAAGGGAGCAGAGACCTGGGGTCTTGATCAGCTTCAAGTTCGCTGTGCTCACTCCTTACCTTCAGCGCAGCCAGGTTTAGCGCTCATTCCAAAGGCTTCCCTGGCTTGAAGTCCCCAAGTAGAATAAGGGAAACAGAAAACGAGCCCCAGCCACTGGAGAAGGCACTTGCCATGCTCCCTGCGTCTTTTTTAATTGGGCGCCTATAAAATTCCAGGTTCAAGATTAGATTTCTTCTTCTGATACCAGCATGAGGTTCCCTTCCACGTCGCTGACTGTGGGGAAGGGTTGGTCCAAAGATTTGTTTCTGTTTTGTTTTGTTTTTTAATTCATTTGGGGGCAGTGGCTAGAAATTAAAGAGAAGACAGAAACCTCGAAGCGGTTGAGATTTAGTCACTAATAGAGTTTTTGGAGTAAGTTCCGATTTTGCTGCCCACTGCCTCGCCAGGCAAGGACTCTATTTTGGTTGGATCTGAGCAGCAATTTCAGGAGGGAGAAGGAAATCGTATTGACGGTAATAGCTTGAAACATGAAATTGTTTTTATTCCCAGCTTGGAGAAATTGCAGGGCACATTTTGTTTTAGCAATCCCTTTGACTCCAGTCTGAATACAGACGGAGCGCCCAAACTGGTGGGCATGTCCTCTCTTATCTCCTACTCGGAGACTGATTTCATTACCATAATTGCCTGCTTGCCTGGCTCCCCTGTCTCTTGGCAGCCTCCCTCCTCCAAGACCTTTAACATCCTTGCAGACAATGGTTGCAGCTCAGTGGTTCTATCTGTAGGAAGCGGGGGATGGGGCTTCAAAGGAGAAAGACCATGCATTCAAGGACTCTGCCTTGTCCCTCCTTCCATGGAAGTTCTGCGTATGCCACCCAGGGGTGTGCTCTTTACTCACTTGTCCTTCCAACTTCCCATGAGGGACCTGGCAGTCAGTATCCCCTAGCAACTGTTCATGCCACCAAACAACAACGATAGCCCATATATGTTGTATTTCTTTTCTTCTCCTAGTTTTAAAAATCGTCGCTGAATTACATGCAACTTTCATAATTGTAAGTATACAAGGGATGCTCACAAATTAAGGCAGTAGTGGCAGCATGGGCTAAAGCTCATGGCACCTTTCTATGCATCCTCCTGCAGAGGAGATAGATGCAGTTGGCCTGATACATTCTCAGTATACTATAGGATCTGAGGTCACCCTCTGGACCATATCTAGATCTCTTGGCAGCTTCTTCAAGTGTCAGACGGAATACGATTCAAACAACCCCACCCTACCCCCAGCCTCATCCCCACCCCCACGCCAAGCTGTTTATCTAAAGGACCGGCACACCCCAGTGCAATTTGGCAGACTATCTCGGCAACTCCTCAGATGTCGGGTCAGGGCAAAACTGGGATCGCATCTGCCCAGTACATCTTGCGCTGATTACTTGGAGTGCGTGTTTCTGATTCATTTGCATCTAACTCTTCCAGGACGTGTTGCAAGAGCTATGTGATGGCCAGAGGGACCCAATGAGTCTTTTATTAGTTTTTGAACAAGTTTTCTTCTGTGCTGATTGTCTCTCAGAGCCAAGAAGCTATGTTCTTCCAGACCTGTGACAGATTTCAAAAGTAGGCTTTCGTTAATCCAAAGAACAAGTTCTAACCATAGCTCAAGGACTATGTGCTTTGACCCTGCTCATGGGGCTGAACAATGGGAGGAGTGAAATACCATAGCTGGAAAAGCCTTGTCCTGAGGGCCTTGGACTCACATCTATGCAAGGCCTAGAGCATCTTAGCCTGACCCTAGTACCTGAGCATCTCTGCTTCCTCAGTCTCTGGGAGGTTAGCTATGTTTGAAAGGCAGGGTGGCAGAGTTAGTAAAAACAAGGGCTCTAGACCCATATTCTCCTCATCTGCTACTTCTTAGCCATGTGACTTGGCCACACCTTAACATCTATGTGCCAGTTCCCCTAATTTTTGAAAGGCTGTCTCACATAGCAAGCACCATAACACTCAATGGCTTGGAGCAGTGACCATTGGGTGGCCCGTGGTCCTCTAGGACAGGAATTGTGGCAGAACTCACCAAGAGAGCTCATTCATGTCCCATGTGGTATCGCAGGAGGTGACCAAATGCCCATAATGGTTTCAGTCATGAGCACTTAGCTCCATCTTTCTTCCACATAGTATTTCTCTTTATCTGGCCCGTCTTTATGGGGTGATCAAGGCGGAGCTTCCTTACATAGCTACAAGAACATTCCAAGAAAAAGAAAATGGAAACTGCAGTGCAGTTTATGGAAGCTGCAGTAGAGTTTCTGGAAGTTGCAGTACACTTTTTTCCCCACATGTGTATGTATATGTGATACACATGCCACTGTATACACAAATTCAAGTACATGTGGGTGCACATATATGTACTGGTACACATATGTGCAGAGCCTGGAAGTTACTGTTGGTGTTTTCCTCAATCATTTCTACTTTTTGCTAACATTAGTCCTAATTGGAAACTAATATTACATTGAGGCAGGGTCTCTCTCTTGAACCCAGAGTTCTCCAATTTAACTAATCAAACTAGCCAGTTTGTTTTGGGGAAATGCCCTGTCTCTGCCTCCCCAGAGCTGTGACTGCAAGCAGGCAACCATGTCCCCCTAGCATTTGTGTGGGTGCTCAGGATTTGACGTCCAGTCCTCACACTTACTCAACAGTCAATTTTACCCACCCACCGAGCGTCTCCCCAGCCCTCCCTGAGTCACCTCCCCTAACCTAGACCAAGTGAGTCAGTCATGAGGCCAGCCCAGATGGCAGTAAGTGAAAAATGGACTCCACCTGTTAGTGGAAAGTGTGTGTGGCACATGGGCAGGGGTGCAGATTGTGCAGACTTGATAAATTCACGTGGACAGGGCATTTAGAGAAGTGCCTGGTACGCCACCTGCTCAGTAAGTTATGCTTTGACAGGGTTCCTTCGGTGAAAGGCTTCTCAACAATTTCATCACCAATAAACCAAGAACCTAGTCATGCCTGGCTTCGTGCCTATCTGAGGCCACACTCCTTCAAGTTATGAAGCTTGTGTGGGCTATTCCTGGATGCCTCACAGTCTCTGTTGCCATGTAACTGCAGCTTTCTTTCACAAGGGATGCAGCCATCCTTCCCTTCACCTCTCTCAGACCATCTTCCCAGCTCGAGGCTGCCAGTTTCTCATTGATCTGGCCTGTTCTGAACTCCTCAGGTCACCATCGAGGTGGTTGACGGTCCTGACTCAGAAACAGAGAAAGATCAACACCCAGAGAACAAGCCCAGCTGGTCAGTCCCGGCTCCTGACTGGCGAGCCTGGTGGCAGAGGTCCTTGTCCTTGGCCAGGACAAACATTGAGGACCAGGACTACAAGTATGACAGTACCTCAGACGACAGCAACTTCCTCAGCGTTCCTAGAGGATGGGATCGCCCAGCCCCAGGCCACCGGACTTTTGAAACCAAAGAACGGCCAGACTATGGTGAGTTTACTGCCTAGTGATGTAAAATTGGTGGGGAGAGTAAATGAGATGATAAGACCTCTTAGAGGTGGGACCAAGCAGAACGCAGTTTACAGCTTGTGGCTTTCAGTCTTCTATGAGACATCCCTCATAAACGCCGTGTTCACAAAAGCCCCATGAAGCTACCCACAGCCACATCTTTTTGGAAACAGTATAATTTTAAAATTATACTTAAGAGATATTTTTAGGGTCTTTGAGGTTCTTTCTGTCTTGTCTTTTCCAAAATTTAATTTTATTTCTAATGATGAATAAATCATTAAGTTACCTTCCCTATTTTTTTTTTAAGCTTGTAAAATCTGTGCTAAAGACCAATTTAATAAAAGAGATGTGTGCGGCTGCTGTCTGGTGGTAGGCATGTGTGACATTAGCAGTAGAGTGGCCCTTGGGAATCCACGTGAACAACTTGTGTCACAAGTTGTCAAAGCAAGCTTCCCCCTCCTCAGTAAATGTTACACCCGTGAGTCGAGACGGCTAGGTTCCTCTTTGGGGAACAAGAGAGAGATAAGGTAACAGGAAATTTCTGACCTCAATAACTTAAAATAATAAAAGTTCTTGTCTCACTTCACTTAAAACGAGAGTCAAGGTGACGGGACCTCAGAACCTCCCCGCCACTCTCCTTCTTCCTTCAGATGAATATTTTTCAGAGTTACAAATGCCCTGTTGTTATGGTCTCATGGTCTACCTCTCAGCAGACCAGTGAATGAGCCGTACATAATGAGAGGTATAGGGGTTTTGATGAGAATTCCCCCCATAAGTCTCAGACATCTGAATACTTGGTCCCCACTTGGTAACTGTTTAGGAAGAATTAGGAAGTGTGGCCTGGTTGAAGGAGGTATGTCACTGGGGATGGACTTGAGGTTACTAACGCCACCACCCTCCTGTGTGCTCTTTCTGCCTCCTGTTTGTGAGGTCTCAGTTGCTGCCCCAGCCACCTGCTTTCTGCTACCCCACTTGTGGACTCTAGTCCCTTCCATCATGGGCTCTATCCCTCTAGAACCATCAGCCCCAAACAAACTCTTACTTCTTTAAGTAGCCTTGGTCATGGTGTCTCATCACAGCAATAAAAAAAAAAAAAGTGCCAGATACAAGGATGATGCACAGCATTTCAGACAGAGATCCAAGCAAGTACATTTCTATGCACAGCAGTTTTCCATTCTCTAAACAGCCCACAGTGAAGTTGGCTAGACACTAATTATTGGTACCTTCATTACGATTCAATTCTTTGAAATTATCTACATTGTTATGGTCTAATTTTAACAGAATAATTCATAGTGATTTTTTTTTTTTTTGCCATTGAGTTTTCTTTGTAATGTTAGTTATGGCTGTAATAGTTAATGCCTTTGGTCAGAAGCAATGTTGCTGAAATGACAGAATAGAGAACAGGATTCAGTGGGACAGATAGTCCTCAGATATAATTCCAGCTGTGCTGAGTCTGAACTGCTTGAACATCCTTAAGCATCAAGTTTTTGATAAGCCTCCATTTCCTTACCCATAAAAGGAGTATAATTCTCCCTGCCATAGACTTATCCTGGGAGTTAAAGGACCATCTGGCATTAATGGTGCTGACTTTTCAATGACCAGGTCCAGGCAAGTTCCAGTCAGTTCAGTGGCCCCTACAGTGGTCCACAAAGCTCTTCTGTCCTGACACTATAAAAGGAAGAGTTTACCATCCCAAATAGCATCTTTGAACATCAGCTCTCAGCTCATTGCAATGCAGAGCACTGTCTTCCTTCCTTGAGCCCTTTGATGTCATTGGGGCTGTCAACATGCCACAGAAATAGTCTGAGGAACAGTGTGTTCTTGTTGTCATTGTTGTCTTTACAATTATTGCATCTGAGACTCCGTTTCTGCTCCAAGCCACACCCCCTCCCAGCCGAGCTGACATGCAGTGTCCTCACTTGTGTCTCTAGCATCATAAATTAGGTTTCCCTTCTGTTGCCTATATTGCAGCTTCTTCCATCTGGCATTAAAGCAGAGAGGATTTCTCTCCAGAAAGATGTGTTCCTGCCATAAATCCTTATTCTGCCCTTTGACCTCATGAAATAGGAATCTCCCTGAAGGTATTTTCTGGATGCTTATCTGGCTCAGTGTGTGATAGAGGTTCTGGCCAGTGAAAGTTTTCCTAGGAGATTGCCCCCCCCCCACCCCCAACAGAAATGACTTATCGTGTGGCTAATTTGTTAGCAGTTACGATTATGAAGGAAGCCACCTACTGGTAGAATAAATTAAGTCCTTGATGGCTGCTTGCAGATAAGACATTTTAGGATAGATTTTTATGAAATATTTCTAACAGATTTTAAAGGAAACTACTCCATGCAATCCTTGCTCTTTGGAGATGTAGGCAGGAAGATGATGAGTTTGAGGCCAACCCAGAGCACACAGTAAGCTAATGTCTCAACAAACAATCAAACAACAACAAAGAAACTACCACCACCCCAATTTAGCAGCTTCAAAGAACAGAGGAAGGGTCCCCCCTCAGGAGTCTGCAGGTTGAATGGTGTTCATCCAGACTGGGATAGGCTGGCTTGGCTGGAGCTGGATAGTCTCCAGTGATCTCAGTAGCAATGATAGGCCTGAGCTAGACAATTCGCAGTGCTGGGATGGCCAGATCCTCTCTCCTCCTGCTCCTTAATTCCCTTGGGCTCTTTACATGGTAGTGGAATATTTCCCTTGTGCTAAAAAAGAAAAGTCTACATGCTTAGACATTCTACAAGCCTTTGATTGCATCCTATTTGCCACCCTCCCATTGACTGAAGCAAACCATACAGTCCAGAAGCAACATGAAAAAGGTATAACCAAGGGAGTGGACATGGAGAAAGGGTTTATGGGCATCGTTTCTTATATGCTCTGATGCAGCATTAGCATTTAGTCATTGTGTGGTATAGTTTTTTTAATTTTTTTATTAATTTATTCATATTACATCTAAATTGTTAGCCCATCCCTTATATCCTCCCATTCCTCCCTCCCTCCCGCTTCCCCCTCTACTCCCTTCCCCTATGTCTGTGACTGAGGGGGACCTCCTCCCCCTGTATATGCTCCTAGGGTATCGAGTCTCTTCTTGGTGACTTATTATCTTTCCTCTGAGTGCCACCAGGCCTCCCCATCCAAGGGGCATGGTCCAATATGGAGCACCAGAGTTTGTGTGAAAGTCAGATCTCCTTCTCCACTTAACGGTGGAGAATGTCCTGTCCATCGGCTAGACTGGGTAGGGGTTCGAAGTTTACTGCCTATATTTTCCTTGGCGTGCCATAGTTTGAGGAGGACCCCAGGGCCCAGACCCGCCTGTAGTTTTCCAGGACCCTCTGGATCCTTCTATTTCCTCATTCTCCCAGGCTTCTCACCCCTAAAGTCTCAATAGGATTTTCTCCCCTCTGACCCACTTTCCTGGTAGGTAAAGTTTTTCATGGGGGCGTACCCCTTGGACTAGTATCTCAATATAAGTGAGTATATACCATTTGACTCTTTTTGCTTCTGGGTGAACTCACTCGTTATGATAGTGTGGTATAGTTTTTATCAAACTGACCCAAGCCAGAGTACACTTGGAAAATGGGCATTTCCTGATTTATGATTGATGTGAGAGGGTTCATCGTTCGTGGTGGTCCTGGAACAATTAAGAAGGCAAGCTGAGCTAGACATTGGTGCAAGCCAGTAAGCAGCTCTCCTCCTGGTCTCTACTTCAGTTCCTGCCCCCAGGTTCCTGCCTTGAGCTCCTGCCCTGAATTCCTTTGGCAATGGATTACAAACTGTGAGCCATAAGATGAAATAAAGCATTTTCTCCCTTGAGTTTATTTTTGCAAATGTTTTTCATAGCAATAAAAAGAAACCAGTGCAGTCTTTTAAATCCAGAATATCAAACTGAGAAGTCCACCTTATGCAAAAATTCAAATATGGGCCTCATAGTGAGCTAAGACCTCTAGTCGACTGATGTTGCCCCACATGAGTTCTTACCCTTACTGAATAGATGTTTTAAGTTGATAATGACAAGATATGATAGATATTGATTTACATTCACAATTGTAGACTCACCAAGATAGGAAAGCTGTTTTCTTCAAGGTTGCCAAATACAAATAGCCAAAACACTATGAATGTAACATTTATATAATTCCTGATTGTTTCATGGTCTTTCTTGCTGTAGGTAGTTTATTGTATATATGTGTAATAATATAAATGTGTATGTATAAAATTGTAAAAATAAATAAAAAATAAACTAATAATTAAAAAAAAGAAAATGAAAGGCTTCAGGAGACTTCTAGAGATCTGAGGCCCTTTGCTTTTATAAAGTCAAGTAGCACAATGCTTGGCCCCACTGGATTTTATCCTATGCTGGTATTCCCTTCACACGTGTCATGTATGACTTAATGCTTGTTTTTCAACTTTACCCTCGTTCTTTTTTTTTTGGTGTGAAAGTATGAGAATTGTTACTTGTGCCTCTTGTTGCTCCCTTTAACAAGATCAGGCCCTGTCTGTGTGTGCAGGATAAAACGCAGTGTATGCACATGTAATATAATTCATGACACTTAGAGGGCCTCACTGACAAACACACAGTCATGCAATTGTTCTAGGCATGTCTGCAATGTTCTGGGAAGGAGCAGTGACTGTCCTGTCTCAGACCTTTCTCCTCTGGAAGCAACTTGTCTGTCCTGCCCTGCTGGGTCAATGCCCCAAGGAGACAACAGAGAGGGCCACACTGGAAAACGATGCTCAGTTCCCTAACCTAAAACATAAACTTCAGACATCGGGATGCCTGTGTGGTTGGGAAGCTATCTCTTAGAAGAAATCAAAGTATAGAAAATTATCTTGATAAAAGGAGATCGATATGAGTGATGCTTCTGATGGAAGGTATGGTGTGGCATGAAGAGAGTCCCGTTCTGTTAGGGAAGAGGCGATCACGATGTCATGTACAAACACACACACACCCACACACACACACACTCACACACACACACACACACACTCACACACACAGGCACACATGTACACACACACACAGAGACAGAAACACAGACACACACACAGGCACAGACACACACAGGCACACACATACACACACAGAGACACAGACACACATGTACACACACATACACACACATACACAACACACACACATATACAACACACACACAGACACAACACACACATACACAACACACATTTTGAGAAGGCCCAGAAGCCTTGTGATAGCCCAGGGTGCCTTCAGAGTGAGCATTGTATAACAACAGCCTTGGCGCCTGGCACAGGACTCAAGATTTAGGTGGAACTATGTGGGGGACATTCCTGCTGGGCCTATGTAATATCAACCACCACAACCTATTCTGAGTGAAGGGGATCCCATCCCTTCAAGGCACATGACTATAGCCCCATGCTTGGCGCCCACAGAGGCCCCGAGGCTATTGGAAGCTGTGCATGAGCCAGGAGAAATGATTATGGCGTGATGTTACTGGAGAAGAGTCATGTTTTAGAGAGCGAGGGCATGACGCTACAGCCCAAGCTTCCTTTATGTTAACCTGACAGCCCTAGACAAGCCCTCACCCACCCACTCTAGGGCTTTTGTTAGTATTTACTTCTGAGAAGGGAATGTTAATCTTCATTATGTACCTGCCTTCCAGCCCTCCTAGTGTGATCTACGTTTCTTTTCCATGTCATTTATAACTTCTAACTTACTATATAATTTACTATTTTCTACTTATTGTTCATTCCATCATGGTAAGGAGCCCTGAAAACTATTCTTAGCAACATATCCTACACACCTAGAGTTATGCTTGACATATAGTGAGAGTTCAACTAATATTCATTAGCTAGATATTGAATAATGACTTCAAAGGCTATTCTTATATTTACTACTAATATATTGGTTATCTATGGCTGTGTAACAAGTCATCCTATACTTGGCACCTGAGAAAAATAGCACCCATTATTTCTCATGATTTAGTGGCCCGGGAAGTCCAGAAATCATGCAAGCATGCAATTATTCCAGGCATGTCTGCAAAGTTCTGGAGAGAGCAGTAACTCTTCTGTCTCAGACCTTTCTCCCTCTGGAAGCAACTTTGTCTGTCCAGCCCTGCTGGGTCAATGCCCCAAAGAGATAGTTCTACTCTTGCTTGCTTCAGCTACATTCAGTTTCTACAGAGAAGGATTGGGAACCTCCCTTACACTATCAAGCATCTTTGTAGTCTTCCATGTGGCTCCATTCTTGGTGGTAGCACATCAATCTTGAACTTGATCAGCCTGAACCTTTTTCATGGTGATTGGACTTAGCAGAGCAAACTAGACTGGAAGCCAACAGGGAACATAACATCAAAATGAGACCAGATTCTGTAGAACTCTTCTCTCTTTTTCTCTCCTCTCCTCTCCTCTCCTCCTCTACACTCCTCTCCTTCTTCCTCTCTCTCCCTATTCCCTCCTTCCCTCCCTCTCTCTCCCTTTCTCTCTCCCTCCCTCTTCCCCCCATCTCCCATATCCCCCAACAGGAAGGGAAGGGTGTCCCAAGGGTAAGGTTCTAGTCAAGCACCGATGAACACAGTGCCGCAGCCATCTCAGCCTTCACAACTCTGAGCTCTATAGTGAACCTACAGCTGTGAGCCTTTGAGCTCCTGCTGCATCCAGCCCCTTCAAGAGTAAGAATAATGGCAGTGGAAGACTGCACAACCAGCGACTTGACCAGGAGACTTGGGAACTCTTCAGATGGGGATGATGACCATCTCCCTGGCTCCCTTCCAGATTCCACAGACGGTGAGGGTGATTGGAGTCTCTGGTCTGTCTGCAGCGTCACCTGTGGAAATGGCAACCAGAAACGGACTCGCTCTTGTGGCTATGCATGCATTGCAACAGAATCCAGGACCTGTGACCGTCCCAACTGCCCAGGTAAGTGGAGGGCTGTGGCTCCAAGTTCAAGGGAAAGATTGTTCTTTTGTTTTGTTTTGTTTTTGTTTTTCATTTATAGTTTAAAACTTAGAGAAAGTCTCTGAAAGATAACCATTTCCTCAGAAATCTTTTGACCAAAGTGGGAAAACTAGAGATAGCTGATAGACATGGTGGATGAAAAGATGGATTTCCTGCATCTTAAGCACAATTTCAGTGGCTCTGACTAAAGGGCAGTGCCATATTGTACTCATTTAACTTGAAGGAGAGACTCTGGTCAGTGTGGTCCTTAGATGTGCAATAACGTGAAAATAGATACTCGTGCCTGGTAAGGAAGACTGCATGAATGGATTCTCACTCTCAGGAAAACTGTGGATTTAGTCCTGTCAGTAAGACCTGCTTCCCAAGGCTTCCCAGGTAACAAACTGTAGCAACTTAGCTTTTAATTGTTGCCTTACAGTGTAGAATCAGTGTCTTGAATGGTAAATTAATTGCTAACTTGGTGAGGAATCATGTTGGTACTAAACAATACTTGTGACTGTGGCTGTCAAAGTTAACATGCTTTGTCAAAATGTAGCCTATGGCTTATTTGTTAGACCTACATTGTTAGAGGGATCAAACAGGAGGACGCGGAGGAGAATCAGAAGCAACCAGGACCAGGAGTGGACCAGAGATTGAATTTTGTGCCTCCTGGTCCTTTACATAAAGCTTATCAACTCCTGGCCTATAGTTTTACTGTGTTGCCAATTGCCAGGTAGAATATCAGCCTACAATGATATCTTGGGCCCTTTCAAGAAACCAAACATTCCAAATGGCTTCAGCTAAAAGAAATTTCGGAGACAGAAAATCTGATCCCCATACCCCAGACTTCATTTTTCTGCCCCTAGACGTTTTATTCTCAAACCAGAGACATTTGGACCAAAACAAAAGTTGAAGCATAAAAGGATTTCTGGAGGGAGAGAAGGACAGAGGGAGGGAGGGAAGGAGGGAGGGAGGGAGGGAGGGAGGGAGGAAGGGAGGGATGGAGGGAGGGAGGGAGGGAGGGAGGAAGGGAGGGGCAACTGGAGGGAGGTGTATGCTGGCAAAGGGCATGCAAAGAAAATGGGGTTGAAATGTAAGAAGTGGTGGCTCTGGCTCCATGTCAGCCCTGCAGACGTTTTGCCTCTCCTCCCAGTCTTCCCTATGGTCACTGCAGTGAGCTGAGGTGGAAGTCTGGCAAGTGGGTTTTAGATGGGTAGGAACAAAGCAGTAAATAATAACATGAGTAGGAGGAAGAGACATCCAGAAAGAATGCAAAAAAGAGGAGAATATGAAGACAAGGATCCAAAGGATATTGAGATGAAGAAAGAGAAGATTGCCTAGGGGGCGTGGGTGTTTGTCTAACCATATGTGAGGCCCTGGATTAGAGTCAGAGCAAGAAGCAAAAGAAAGAGGAAAGAAGGAGAGAAAATGAAAGCAAAGGGGTAGGAGAGAGGAGGAAAAGGAGAGGGGAAAGGAGGAGGCAGAAGAGAGGGGTGGGAGGAAGGTAAAGATTAAGGGGTTGAAGAAAAACAGGGAAAAAAGACGGTAATAAAGAAAGAGAATGGGAGTTCTTAGAGTAATTAAGTACCAATCAAACTTCCATGATTTTTAGGTGTGTTATTTCATTTAATTCTCAAAACTGCCCACCCCATGAACAGAAGTTTATTGTTGTATTTGCTTGGCATTTGTGCCAGCAACAAATGATAATTATGGAACTTGAATCCATGCTGCCTGATTCCAGAGTACCCTGACTGGTATACTCTTCTGTCTTCACCATGAAGAAAGGTTGTAGGGGGGGCATCCCTGCATTTTTGTCAGACCCAGTATACAGAGGCAAAGCGGTAGATATGGCTTTCTTTGCAGGAAAAGGCTCTTTTCTGCTGCCATTTTGCATGTTTCCTCCTTGGGTACCAGGACCACTAAGAACAATGCAGCCAGCATCCCTGCCCATACATTTTCTTCTCATCTGCCCTAGCCCACTTCAGTCTTTCCAGCCTTTCTGTTTTAGGAGTCCCTTTGGATGGAAATGATTACTTTTAGCAGGGTCTCCTTCCTTATTTGCTCTGTTGAATTTCTGATTTTTGCTGAAAACATCTGTGGAGTAGACAGGGTCTTGTGGGCTTAGTAATGATCATATTATAAAATGTCCCCTTAGGGGGCTGGAGAGATGGCACCAACTGCCCCTTCAGTTCCCAGTATGTATGTCAGGCAGTTCACAACCACCCGAAACACCAGCTCCAGGGGATCTGATGCCCTCTTCTGCCCTTCTGAGGCACCGGAACACACATAGCACACACATACACACACACAAAAATAAATATTTCTTATAACCATGTCCCCAGGTCAAGCCTTAAGAGCCCTAACAAAATCAGAGCAGTCTCTTAGAGGATATCAGTCATGCTCAACAGTGAACCCAGGGTTCCCCAGCAAAGGTACTGCCAGCCTCCACTCTTTCCTTTTTCTCCTGACTTAGCTTGCACAAAACTCCCATATGTACAGGAGCTGAGTTGGTTGTGGTAATTCTAAGGGAACACAGAGATTTGAAGCAAAGTGGGATCAGTTCCTTAGAGTAAGTAATGGGTTTTTCTGCGCATCCTTTCTGATGCGTCAATAGGAATAACACTAGACAACTAATGAGGCAGAAAACATGAGTTTCTGGCTCAGGCTGAGGCTCTCTCCACATTTCACTCCTGTAACTCAATCGACTCTGCAGGGGAGAGGTGTCTCTTTGTTCTCCTGAATTTAGAGAAGTGAACACTGAGGCACACAAAGATGAAATGTCCTGCCCAGGTTGGCACAGCTAATAATGATTAACCCCAGACAGCTGGCCATTAAAAAGAAGGAATTAGGGCACTCTGCTGCCTCTGATTTAGTCTGTCACTCACCAGACAGCTACCCTGCACCACTACCCACCCCTGATCTCTAAGGCAAAGGGCTGGGTCCGTGGGACTCACGCAGACACATTTGGATCTGATTTCGCGCTGTGAATATTATCTGGGGTCTTACTATGTTTTATGCACGGCTACCTGCTTTTTACTATTTCCTCTGTTGGCAAGTTTCTACCCCCGTGGGTAGTAATGAATACAAAAAGGCTTTGTTCAGGTGTATTTGTTTTGTATTTGGGGGGAGTGGGAATGGGCAGTGGTGAATTTTTCCATATAACTGCGGAAAATGAGCTCTTGTCTGTTTAGGAATTGAAGACACTTTCAGGACAGCAGCCACCGAAGTGAGTCTGCTTGCGGGAAACGAGGAGTTTAACGCCACCAAGCTGTTTGAAGTTGGTAAGAGGATTTTTTTTCCTTCTTCAAATCCAAATATTGGTTCAGTGCTTTGGAGATTCATTTTGCTTCTTGCAGAGCCATCCTTGGACCTGTGAAAATGTTTCATTTTTCCCTTTGAGGTCGGGTGCTCCCAACACATTTCTTGCCCACTGAATATACAGAGAAGAAGCTGCCTCATCCCTCCAACACCAGACAGACTGAGCCCCTAGGATAGCTTTGTGAGCAACTTATAGAGCCTCCCAAGTGAGAGACCAGACCAGTTGAAGCCCAGCCTCCCCTAAGCACAAAAGAAGCCCTCTACCCAGTGACCTCTGTCCTCATCCAGCATCCAGTAAGAGAAAGTCTTGAGCAGAGAAAAGGAAAGGGATGGAAGTTTTCTCAATATTATACACTTCCTTTCATTGCAAGAATTTTCCATTAAAAAAAAAAAAAAAAGCAAAACTCATCTGCGTGAATGGGTGTGCATGTGCCTGTGGCTCAGAAGCAAGAGCCTAAAAAAGTACAGCAGAAGGTACCTGCTCAGGTGCAAGCTAGCTTTTCAACCCAGCTTCATTTACTTCTCCAAATACCATGCTGTGCTGTAAAAGAATAAGATGCCTTCTGTCAGGCTTCTTTTATCCCCTAAGACTCTTTTGTAAATTCAAATGTGCCCGCCTCCTCAGACGAAATGGAGCAGGACTTTTAGTTTCCTAGACCAACTGTTTTGAGATACAATTTTCTCTCTTTCTCAAGGAACTATAGGAGTCAATCAAGGGTCTAAGTAGAATAGTCTAGAAAACAAAGAAAGGCTGAAAAAAAATGGTGCCAGCACTCCGATGAAAAGAAGCAATAACCAGTATCAGCATCAATATAATATCGGGGCCGTGGGGGGTGAGGCTCACCTCTCCACCCCCAGCTCAGGCGATCCCACAGTGGCAGCTGAGAGCACAGTCAGTTTTCTCTCAATGCGTGGCCTCTCCTACGCAGAGCATGTCACAGTGAAGACTGTGTAGTCAAGAACACTTGAATGACACAAACTGGTCTTGATGGGAGAAGTACCAGAGTCAGATGGTTAGGAAGGAGGGTAGATCTGGGGAAAGTGAGGGTTGTGAGTATGATAAGAATATATTGTACAAAATTCTCAAAGAACTAAGAATATCTTTTCTGAAAGACAAGGGCCAGCCATGCCTTAACCACCAAGAGGTGAACATCATCCCATTACTACCAGGTGGACTAATTTTTCAAGGCAGGTCCCAGATCCTGGGTTAGCTAAAATATACGTTGATTTGCACAATGCTTGTTAATAATTTATTCTTGAAACAAACCCATTCAAATATGCCTGTAAGCCAAACTTGGGACAGTTTAGAAATTCTGTGTTACTGGCACCTCACGTCACATACAAAATGAAATCACATTTATTTAGCAAGAGCCTGCAAACACAGTTCACTGGATTTCTTTTTTAAGCTGACTTTAAAGGTGTGAGTTTTGCATGAAATGCAAGGATAGAAGACACGGTCTGTGGGGGACAGAGAACTCCTGTCTCCTCATATAACATTTCACAGGCAGGTATCCTTTACCATTTTGTATAGGACAAGGCACATGGCCACATCCAAGGCATGGCTAAGGGTCCCAGAACTCAGTAGAGACCTGTTTCAGCCAGAATCCAGGCCAAAATGAATTGAATTACATAGGCATTTGACAAGTATTTGGTGAGGGGCCGTTTGTAAAACTATAAGCAGAGTTGATTTAAGCGAAGAAGGGAAACTCAGTGCTGACAACAGTGGAGAACTCTGACCATTCTTGATCTGATGGGGCCTGAGTAGGAACAGCAAGCACAGCTCACAGGGAGAGCCACCTGCCTACAGTGCCAGCTTCCCAAAGGATGTGGACAACGTGCAGTGAGAGGACCCAACAAAGCCTTCTAGCCTTACCTTCTTCCCTCCATGTGGTCCATTGATGGGTCCTCCCATTGGGCAATCAAAACAGAAGTCAGGGGTGAAAAGCTTATTGATAGTCAAGATGTATCAGGACAAGAGCATCATGGGATGAAGACACAGAAGGGCAAACAGAAAATTACATAAGCAGATGGGAAACACTGGGTTGCCAAATGGTCAAGTTACTTAAGCTGGTACTGTCTTGGGTTTTCTTGTCTATAAAATACCATGAGACAGTAGTGCATCCCAAAGAATGACTGCAGAGTTCAGAGAGTTAATTATCTGCCAAATTCAAGCATGCCCATCACACTGAATACCCTGTTTAAGTATGTTTTGAAAAATGAAAACAAGTCAATGAATGCCCTATAGGCACATGAATTTCAGTAGTCTCCCCCCCTTTGAAAATATAATGCCATTATCTGGAGTCTCCTAAAGTTTGTTTCTGAAGGCCCTGCCCCTCCAAGAAGAGCCAGTGACTTCCCAGGTACTTCCCAGAAAGGAACTGTCCCACTCTACGTGGACGTGCAGGCAAGAGAACACAGCTGAGAAATCCTAGCACTCAGAGAAAAGACAAGCCAACTGGCCTTACCCAGGACGGTGTACCATTCATGTCACATCCTCTGCCACTGATACCTCATCCCAAGTTCATCAGGAAAGTCCTATTTTCATACCAGCTTCACAATTAGACATCAGAAACACGGCTGTTGAAATGCCTTGTCCATAGTCATAAAGCTGGTAAGAAGTTGGGCTTTACTTCCAGCCAGATAAAAATGAGAACCTAACCTCACAGCTGCGCTCTGTGGTCTCATGAGAAATGCCCTATTCCCCCCTCCCCATCTAAGTGATGAGAGACTTGGATCCCTTCCCAGCTGACCCTGTGTCCTGATCCCATGCATAAGCGTATTAGCCTCCCAGGTGTCTGACCCGAACCTGGAGTCATTTCTCCTGCCTTACTCTTATAACCACAGGCTTTGCAGCCACTGAAGTCTAACAACTCTGGATCTTCTGAATCCCAATCTGCAGTTACCAAGTGTATTTTCCTCATTCTGTTCCCACTGATAAACTATACTGACTTCAGCACTGGGTCAATTTTCTTGCTACATAGCTCAACTGATACATATTTCACTGTGTTCGGTAGCTCCCTGGGGCCCTCTGAACAAGCATAAAGCAGATAAGATCTCCATTGCCTGACTTCAACCTTGTTCTTTTGTAGCTTCTAGAGAGAAAGATAGTGTCCTTAGCCCCAGTCATCCTCACTCATGTGTTCTCCCCTCCACCCTCTCCTGTGTGTGTTTGTCCATGTCTGTGCACGTAGAGGCCAGAGGTCAATACCAGATGTTCTCCATCTTAACTTTTTTTTTTAAGATTTATTTATTTATTATGTATACAGTATTCTGACTGCAAGCCAGAAGAGGGCACCAGATCTCATTATAGATGGTTGTGAGCCACCATGTGGGTGCTGGGAATTGAACTCATGACCTTTGGAAGAGCAGTCAGTGCTCTTAACCTCTGAGCCATCTCTCCAGCCCCATCTTAACTTTTTGAGACAAGGCCCCTCACTGTATCAGGAGCTTGATGTTACAACTAGACTGGCTGGCCCTCATGACCTACGTGTCTCTACCCCCCACCTCACGCCCCCAGTGCTGGGGTAACAAACATGTTCCTCTGCACCCAGCTTTTTCATCAGCTCTGGGGATCTGAACTCATGTCCTCATGCTTGGCAGCAGGCCTTTTATGCGCTAACCCATCTCTCTAGTCCCCCTTCAGATTTTTCACTGTTCAAGATTGGTTTTTACAATTAGTGCTTAGCTGCAGGCCCTCCCCCCTGCCTCCTCCCACCTCTGCTACTGAATGGTTCAGTTTGGGTTCTGCAAGTAGCTCATACCAGATGGGAGCAAACGTACAAGGTGACAGTATGACATCTGAGGAAGGAGAAAAAGAACATCAAACAACTCAGCCCTGTCCAACAGAGAATGCTTAGCCAAGGGGACCCAGGGTAGAAACCAGACAGTAGTGTTTCCTCCAGGGTCAGTATGACCTGGATTATGGGAGGTGGTCTGCAAAGTACGCAAGAGCAGACTTTCTTCTAGGAGCTCTGAAAAGGAGGTCTAGCTACCACCAGCCCTACCACAGCTCATCACCAGTATGTATGACATGCACCCAAAACTATCGCTGACTTCCCCTATTAGAAATAATATCTCATTTCAGTTTTGAAATGTTTCATTTTGTTAGAAAAGAGAGCCAAGTATTGTGTGGTACATGCCTGTCATCCTAGCATTCAGAGGCAGAAGCGAGTCCCGGGCCATCCTGGGACACACCATGAGACCGTCTCAAACAAACCACAGAAGAATGTCTAGCTTTAAGCAAACAGGGTTTTCTTTTATGGAGAAGTCAATAAAGCCAGAAAGAAGCCGGTGGTGGGTGCATGCATCAGTCAGCTTTCTGTCACTGAAAAAAAAAAAAAAAGTACTTGAAAAAAAAAAAAAAAAAACAACTAAAAAGGAAGAAAGATTTCTTCTGGCCTCTAGTTTCAGCGTATGGTATTTGGCCTGTTGCCTTTGGGCCTGTGCAAAGCAGAACATCACACAGAGCAAGTGATGAGGACAAGGAGGAGGCTGTTCACCTCATGGCAACCAGGAAAAAAAAAAAAAAAAAAAACAGAGAGACAAGGAAAAGGACCCTGTAGTCCCAAGATGGATGCCTTTTGATGGTGTGCAGTGTTATCACCAATATGTTCTACTACCTCCCAGTAGTGCCACAGGCTGGGGACCAAGCCATCAATATTGGCCTACTGATGGACATTTAAGACCCAAACTGTAACAGTGGGAAATGGGATGGAAGTGTGGCCAGGTGAACTTGTAGATCCAAAGGTATTCTACCCTGGGGCCGGCCAACCTCCTTTCAGAAGGGATGCTGATGGAAAAGCTGTGTGCCAGCTCAGCAGAGTGAAGGCCAAAGTCTGGGGCCTTGAACAAAGGAGAGAGAGAGAGAGTTCGTAAAGTTTGGTTAGGATGGATTCTGTTCTGACCAGTCAGTGTGGGCAAGCAGCTCAACTAATCATGAGCAAGAGAAAGGAAGGTCTGTGCCTGGGCTTATCATCCATAAAGTAGATGGAGCGTCCGCACGTCTCATCTGAGTCTGATGTGAAAAGGGCAGAAGGTAATGAGTGATGGGAAGGGGACACACATTCTTTTTTTTCTTTTTTTTAATATAGTGTATTAATTTATTCATATTACAATTGTTATCCCATCCCTTGTATCCTCCCATTCCTCCCTCCCTCCCATTTTCCCCTTACTCCCCTCCCCTATGACTGTGACTGAGGGGGATCTCCTCCCCCTGTATATGCTCATAGGGTATCAAGTCTCTTCTTGGTAGCCTGCTATCTTTCCTCTGAGTGCCACCAGGCCTCCCCATCCAGGGGACGTGGTCAAATATGGGGCACCAGGGACACACATTCGTAATATTGTTGTTTTCCAGGACAAAGTTCTCTGCAGCTCGGGCATTGGGCCTACTCATATGCCCAGCCATTTTTTACTTTCTATTTGGAGATAACGTCCCACTAAGTTGCCCAGGCTGGCCTTGAACTCACTCTGTGTATCAGGCTAGCCTTGGATTTATTCCCTATATCAGTTTTGCCTTAAGCTTATTCTGTAGACCAAGCAGGGCTTGAATGTGTGATCCTCCTGCCTCAGCCCCAGCTAAAAATGCTCAAGCCTGATCCGCCATGAAGTTGTTAAGTAAAGTATGACATTGTCATTGTTGGGAACCATAAGAAGGGCTTTCTGACTTCCTAGGTCACCGTGACACTATTTTTTTGTTCTTTGTACCTGTTTGACCCCTATCTTGTATCAAGTTCCCTCCCGTTTGGCTACCATATCCCCAGTCCATTTCTTCTGGCATCTTAATCTCAACCCAAACAACTATAGGATCATGAGAACCCCTGTGAGTGATCAGGCAGGCACTAGGCTGACCTGGGAACCTTATGTCCTGCCCACATAGAGTATGACTGTTCACCTACACCCTGGCAAGTTGTTCCCAAGGAGCAATACAAAAACAGCATATGTATCAAATTTCAGTTCTTAAAAAAAAAAAAAAGCCAGGAATGCACAATTAGAATTTATATCCATATCTGGGCATTGTGACACACGCCTTTAATCTCAGCACTCAGGAGGCAGAGGCAAGTGGCTCTCTATGAGTTCGAGGCCAGCCTGGTCTACAAAGTGAGTTTTAAGACAGTCAGGGCTACACAGAAAAACCTTTCTCAAAACAACAAACAAAATATTTTTTTAAAAAGAAGAATTGAAATCCATAAATTATTTTTATTTAAAACAAATTTAAATTTAAATATTTGATCATATACTCCCCTTCCTCCAAGTGCCTTCTGGACTGTCTCTCCCCTTCCTACCCACCCAACTTTAAGTTCTTCTCAAAAAACAAAAAACAAATACAACAAAACCTCCAAAACCACGAAAACAAGTTGAAACCACACCCAAAAGAAAAAAATTAATAAAACCACCAAACTGTAACCAAATAAAAGGAATATTTGACCAAAATATAATTGGAATCCATAAATTCTTAAGTATTTGCAACTAGTCAGGTTTTTCTTATGCTTTAAAAACCAAACATGTCACGTCTGGGTTCTGAGTCGCAGCCTCACCACTTTGAAGCATCTTAGCCTGTGAATTTGGATGTAGTGATAATCAAGGTCCAGTGGTTGGGAGATGAATTGTGTTTTAAACAAGTCAGTGAGTGGAAGAAGTAAAATAAACTTAACTCTACAAATGGTCCTTTGAGGCCTTTCTACCATATTACCGTTTACTTAGGAAATTCAATTACAGCTCTCTGAATTAGCTAATTTTGTTAGGATATATAATTAGGCTTTGGTTATCTGTTATGATATTCTGCTTTTTGTTGTATGTTTGAGGATTTTATTAAGGAGTTAGTTGAGATCTAGTTTGGTTTGGACATTTTTGAAAGATGCTCTAAATTTAGAGATAATAACATATGTTTCTACATAAGATTCTAAAAGGTGTATCAAATGCACTGACAGTTAAATATATGCTATAGAATATTGGTAGCCATGCTATCAGTGAATTCTTTTTGCTATTCTGTGTTTGAAAATTTGAGGAGTTGCCAAGTTCAGAGGATATGAGAGTGGTCCACGTCTGGTGGTTATGGGTGCCCATGGTGTCTCTGGTGCCTAGGGAGAATAATGTTGACTTTAGTGTCATCCTCCCAGAAAGTTTAGCATGTTCTGAGAACGATTTTCTTGGTCTTTTTTTTAGACATGGACAGCTGTGAGCGATGGATGAGCTGCAAAAGCGAGTTCTTAAAGAAATACATGCACAAAGTGATCAATGACCTACCTAGCTGCCCCTGCTCCTACCCTACAGAGGTGGCCTACAGCACGGCCGACATCTTTGACCGCATCAAGCGCAAGGACTTCCGATGGAAGGATGCTAGTGGGCCGAAAGAGAAACTGGAGATCTACAAGCCTACTGCCCGCTACTGCATCCGCTCTATGCTGTCCCTGGAGAGTACCACACTGGCTGCCCAGCACTGTTGCTATGGCGACAACATGCAGCTCATCACCAGGGGCAAAGGGGCAGGCACACCCAATCTCATCAGCACCGAGTTCTCTGCTGAGCTCCACTACAAAGTGGACGTCCTGCCCTGGATCATCTGCAAGGGGGACTGGAGCAGGTACAATGAGGCCCGGCCTCCCAATAACGCACAGAAGTGCACAGAGAGCCCTTCTGATGAGGATTACATTAAACAGTTCCAAGAAGCCAGGGAGTACTGAAGCACCGCTGGTTTGAAAACACAAATGCACTGCACTGATCTGCCAACTGTCACCCAGGTCTTTTTATCCACATTTTTGTATATTTGTATAGTCCACATGAGTATTTTTATAAGTACACTAGGGGTATGTGCCAAGTCTGGGGGACTGCTATGTCCAGTGCCTATATACCACGTGGGAAGTCCTCCTAGTGTCTGTGTGGGCCGGAAGAGGAACCTGGGCGCAATAGTGGGTGTGATTCAATTCCCACATCCATCCAGTGCACGGGAGCACAGAGACTGGGGTTGTAAACATTAGAAGCAGTTTTTATATATAACTTATTCAATACAAATGTGACTTACGTGTAACCTTTTCTCTGGAGTTGTCCTTGTAAAAATTATTTAATCACTTCTGAGAGAGTTCAGAAAGAAAAGGACTTAGGGGAATGAAGAGAAAAGGAATTTTGCAGTGGAAATGAACCAAAGCAATAAACACCCACCTTACCCCAGGTGTTCTTTAGTCGTGGGGCGTCTGCTGGAGTCACAGATTCCAACAGTTTCTTGTCTTAAGCAAGGGTGGGCAGGAAGTGAGTGTTTGGAGTCGAATCTAAGACATGGTTTTAAATGGCTTTAAAATAAACGGCCAGTGTAATTCTACTAAGGAGCCCCAGCAGTGGTGCCTCTGCCCAGTCCTACCAGGCTCAGAGGACTGTGGGGAGCTCAGGCATGAAGCCAGGAGTGGCACTTTGCAAAGAAAAAGCAAAACAAGTTGAGAAATAATACGGGCCTCGTTTTGTCTATTGTATTTTAATATAACAACTTTTCTCCACCAATATAGTCCCAGTAAATAAATATGAAAAGGGGTGAGGGGAGCCAAAGTCTGGGAAATCCTAATTTTTTTATGTTTAAAAAAAACCACATTATTTTTGTAAAGTATTTATTGAGTCATTGGCTATTGTGCACTGTGCAGTTATAAGACGGTCCACTTTTGTGGGGGTAGAACTTGAGGACAGATGAAGAGTTGGTTCTTATGCAATTTTTTACTTGCAAAACTCCAGGATAAAAAGATATATAATAAAATCATAATAAAATATGTTACCGAATCCTTGATTTATGATACAAGTAGTGTAACAACTCCAAGTGAAGCAAGGTTTTCATGAGGAGAAAGTGTCAACCCAGGTAGGAATAAAAGATTCACAAACTCAACAGTGGCTAGGTCAAGTCATCACATCTTCAGCATCAAGAGCATCTCTCCAGCCCCCAAGTAGTTCAAGTTAATAGGCACACATATTCTTTTGTCCTCACTCAAAACTAAGAAAATCGAACTAAAGCAAAGACTTAAGATGGGCAAGGCTACTTCCAGACAAAATAAAGACATACAAGGAATAAGTAGAACTACTTACAATGCAAGTTATTGTTTTTCCAGATGAGAGAGCGCCAAGGTCAGAAAGTATAAACCATGTTCGCCATGTCCTTTTTGAAATGCTGGTTTGGTGTTCTTGTACCCTGGTGATTTTGATATTCTTGACCACACACTCAAGTTCTCCTGGTGACAGTATGGTCTTACAGAAAAGCTCTTCCTAGTTCTGTATACATTAGAATGAATCGTTTACTGAAATATTACCCACCAGATTATTTACACTTAGGTTCTGCATCTAGAAACAGAATGGTAAGTCTGGTTCAGGGCTGGAGAGATGGTTCAGTAGCAGTAAAGAGAACTCAACTGCTCTTACAAAGGACCCGAGTTCATTTCCTAGCGCCCACATGATGGCTCACACCTATTTATAACATTTCCAGGGTTCTGGCACCCTCTTCTGGTTTCTGTAGGCACCAGGCATGAGTGGTACATGTGCATCCATGAAGACACTCACATGTACACATAAAAATAAATGGCTCTTTTTTAAAAGGTCTTGTTCACATTTGAAGGAATGCTAAATGAAGCAGAAGAGAGAATTTAACAGTCCGTGTATCAGAGGAGAGGGTTTGGCTTGTAATACCTACAGGGAAAAAAAATCTTCAAATAGAGCATCTGTTTGAAATAAAATGTATTGCCTTTGAACTGATCAACTTCTTGTCAGGACACACGCACTAGTAGGAACAGAAGAGCAGGTATGTGGGAAGTTCAGCTGAGTAGCAAGAAAGGATAAGAATGCCCTGATGGGCATCCTGAAGTAAGTTCTAGGTTGTGGGGAAATCCTCCTGAAGATCAAGAACGCACCTGAGGTTTCCAGGAGAGGACTGGTGTTGCAGGATATTTGACCCCAGTGTGATCCCTGAGATTGTGAACTGTAAAAGCCTGCCTTTGGTCCCACTGTGATTCTGAGACTGTGAACTGTAAAAGAATGGGAGCTTTTTTCTGGTCATTTAAATTGATTTTTTAAATTGTTTCTTTTACTTTTTTTCTTTCTTTTTTTTTTTTTTTTTTTTTTTT
>OU015742.1:9745814-9763780 GCA_907169655.1 Acomys percivali | reverse complement strand
GTGTGTGTGTGTGTGTGTGTGTGTGTGTGTGTGTGTGTGTGTGTGTGCTCCTAAATATATAAGTACAACCTCCTCAATCTATTTTCAGGGCTGACCATTTGGTACTGAATAATCCATTCATGTGCTCTTCCCTGGGGAAGATGATTTCTCCTACTCTGAGCATTCCTTAGTTGCCTGTAGTTTTGTGTTGTGGTTGTCATTGTTGTTGCTGTTTTTGTTGTTGTTGCTGTTGTTTTTAATAAGGTTAAGGCCTCTTTGGGCTTCTCCTGTCCACTTTGGCATATCTGTCACTGTTGTCCCTATTCAGTTCATGGTCAGGCAGTCATACTGGGGAGACTCTGTGGGCGTAGCTTCTGACACTCCATGGAGAGACAGTCTTAGAGCTCCCTGAGCCTGTGCTTCTTCTCATCTTTCCTACCCCTGTTTGATCCACCACGATCCCTGAGCTTAGGTGCGGGGTGTTTTGTATATGTATCCACTGGGTCTGGGCTCCATAACTCCGCATTTGGATTGGTTGTGGTTTTCTGTAACAGTCTCCATATGTTACAAAGAGAAATTTTCCTGATGAGGGTGAGGACTACCTTTATCTGTTGGAATAAGGACAAATATTTAGAATGTAGTCATGGCTTCTGCTGAGATAGTAAAGTGACAGTTGCAGGTTCTCCTCTGAAACCTATGACCTCAGTAGCCTTCATAGGGTAGTTGATTAGTTTTCCAATAACCAGGCATGACCTGCCTCTTGCTGAGTGAGTCTTGAGTCCAGTTATACCAAAGTACATATGCACTGTCCTGCCATGCTGGTCATTGCTGTGGTTTATAGGCATCATAGGTGCATAAGACTGGTTGTTTCCTCTTTTGGAGGAGTGAATGGTGCCTCCTGGTACCATTAATGCTAGGCCTCAGTGAGGAGCTTTCAGGCCAGTACCAGCTCAGGAGCCTCTAGCCCGTATGTCTGAAGTGCATGGTGTCTTCAGCAGTGGGAACTTACCTCCTACGTTTGGTTGTAAACAAGAGCAATTGTGATAGACTGTAATGTTTTTGGAGTCTTTTGAACAACCCTGACCAACAACCCAAAGGAGAGCTTCTCTCACTTTATGTTGACTTTCTTTTTAGATGGTCTCTGACTCTTGAAGGGAGCATTGTCAGCCCAGTTGGGAAGTTTTCATTTAAACTCAATATATATATATATATTTATTTACCAACTTAAGTAAATGATAGGTATTTTTAGGCAGACAGTTTGTAGTCTGGTTCCTTATGAATTTTTCAAACATCTTTCCTGTTATTTTGTCTTCCTTTTTTATTTTTATCTCCCCACCTCTTTAATTAGAGTCTCCTATTTTTCCATTTCTCTCATCAGATTACTTATTCCCTGATAGTCCTCTCTCCATTGATCCCCACTCCTAACCCCAGCAATGGTTCCTTTTCACTTTCTCCTAGCTTCTGCAATTACTCCAGGATATGTACTCACATTTCAAGACTTGGAGCTAAGAGCCTCAGATAAGAGAGATTATGTGACCTTTGTCTTTCTGGGCCTGGGTTACTTCATTAAATATGATATTTTCTACTTCTATCAATTTACCCGTAAAGTTCATGTTTTTATTCTTCTTTATAGATTAATAGTATTCCATAGTGGTATATGTCACCACGTTTTCATTATTTATTCATCAGTTGAGGTACATTTAGGTTGTTTCAATTTCCTAGCTATTATAAACAGAGTAGCAATGAACATGTCTGAGCAAGAGACATAGAGTAGAGTGTCCAGTCCTTTGAGTACATGCCAAGGAATGGTATAGCTGTGTCATAAGTTAGATTTGAAAACCTTTTTGACAATTGTCCACACTGATTTCCATATTAGCTGGACTAGTTTGCAATTCCACCAACAGTGAGTGAGGTTTTTCCCTCTCTTCATATCCCCTACAGCATTTGCTGTATGCTGTTTTGTTGATCTTTGCCACTCTGATTAGGGTAAGATGAGATCGTAAAGTCGTTTTGATTTGAATTTTCTTAATTACTAGGGATGAAGAACATTTTTTTTGCAATATTTCTTAGCCAGGTTTTTCTTCTTTAGATAAGTCTCTGATCAAAAAGGCCCACTTTTTTAATGGGTCATTTGGTAGGCTCTCTTTATAACCTTTTGCTTTTTGAGTTTTTAATATATATTCTGAATATTAAACCTCCATAATATGTTTAGCTAGTAAATATTTTCTCCCATTCTTTGGGTTTCCTCTTCACCCAGTTGACTGTCTTTCTTTAGCTGTGAAGAAGCTTTTTACTTCTATGAAGTCCTGCTTATCGCTCTTTTTACCTAAGTTCTGGGGCAAATTGCGTCTTATTCCGAACATCTTTTCCTACACCTACACCATGCATGGTACTGACTCTGTTTTCTTCAAACAGCTTCAGTGTTTTGACTCTCACATTTAGGTCTTGAGTCACTTTGAATTAGCTTTTGCATGCATGATAAATATGGATTTAACTTTGCTCTTCTGCATATCGACACACAGTTTTCCCACCACTATTTATTGAAGATGCTTTCTTTTATCCATCGTTTGCTTTTTGGCATCTTTGTCAAATATTAAATGGCTGAATCTCTAGTAAATACAGAAACTCATGGAGGAGAAACAACTTATTATTGAGTGATGAATGAGTCAAGGAAGAAACCAGAAAAGTAATACAAATTTTCCTGGAACTAAATGAAAATACAATAAAACCTCTGAAATACAATGAAAGCTGTCTTATAAGAAAAACATATACCTCTAACTGCCTATCTTACAAAAAATCCTAAAGAGGACAAATAAATGACTTAATGATGCAACTCAAAAATTGTAAAAACAAGAATAAATCAACTAGAAATCAAGTTGACACTAAAAAATAATAAAAGTAAGAACAGAAATCGGTGAAATAGAAACAAAGAAAACAACACAAATAATGACTCTAAGACCTAGTTCTTTGAGAAGATAAAAATTTGACATATCTTTGGCCCAAATAACCAAAAGAAATTTAAAAAGAATTTTTAAAAAATTAAAAATTAATTTAAAAAATTAATAGAATAAGAAACGAACAGGGAAAAATTACAACAGACAATGAAGAAATTTATAATGTTATAGGGAATGTTTTAAAAACCTGTACTTTGGTAGGTTCTCTTTTATGTTGGAAAGCCTAAAAGAAATGGGTGAATTTCTATATTCCGCCAAACCACCAAAATTAAAGTAAGAAGCCAATAACCTAAAGATACCTGTAACAAATGAGATTGAAACAATAGCAAAAAGCTATCCAACTGAAAAATATCCAACTAAAAAAGGCCAGATAGTCTCAGCAGAATTCAACTTAACTTTCTTTTTTGTTTATTTATTTTTTACAATTTTATTCAATATTTTACTATACATTTATATTATTACAAATATATACAGTAAACTACCTACAGCAAGAAGGACCACGAAACAATCAGGAATTATATAAATGTTACATTCATAGTGTTTTTGGCTATTTCTATTTGACAGCCTTGAAGAAAACATCTTTCCTAGCTTGGTGAGTGTAAAATTCTGAATGTAAATCAATATCTATCATACTGCATCATTATCAACTTAAAACACTATCTAGACCTAAAAACACCTTAACCCCTAAACAACTAAGCTTAATTGTAAAACTAAACTATCTAGTCTTCAACCCCTTCAGACACTTGAGAAGGAATAAAAATAATTACCTGAGTACAGGGAGTGCAGGTTAGTAGCTCCCAAAATGAGAAAATGACAGAGACAGTTTGATGCCTGAACAGTCATCCAAAACTCTCTATAATATTGGAGCATCATCTTCAACCTTCTGGTCCAATATAGCTGACACACATACTTGTGAGGCAGGAACTATTGAGGACTTGCTTACTCTGTCTTGGCAGTGTTTGGCCGTCGACTCGGCCTGCATCCAAGCTTGCCCATTTTTAGGCAGAATTCTGTAAAATATCTACAACCAATTCTTCTTAAACTATTCAAAATAATAGAAACAAGGACTCCCAAACTCTTTCTATAAAGCCAGTATCATTCTAATACCAAAACCAAGTAAACACACACACACACACACACACACACACACACACACACACACATCTATAGGGCAATATCCTTGATGAACATAGATTTAAGCATGATCAGTAAAATAGCTGCAAACAGAATACAGACATACATCAAAAAGATTATCCACCATGACCAAGTTGTCTTTATCCCAGTGATGGTTAGCATACAAAACCCAATCAATGTAAAAAACACATAAATGGACTTAAAGACAAAAAAAAAAAAAAAAAAATCACATCATCATCATCTCAGTAGATGCAGCAGAAGTTTTTCACAAAATCCATCAAACCTTCATGATAAAAGTCCTAGGGAATGCAGAGCTAGAGGGAATGTAATTCAACATAATAAAAGTTAAATATACGGGAAACCAACAGTCAACATCATCAAAAGGAGAAAAACCTCACGCAATCCTACTAAAGCCCAGAATGAGACTAGGCTGCCCACTCCCCCCCCCCTCCAGTGTTGTACTGGAAATGCTAGCTGGAGCAGCCATAAGGCAAGAGAAGGGAACTGAAGGAGTGGGAATCTTACTTTTTTTTAAAGGGTGTCTGAAGGAGGGACAAGTGAGATGTTGCCAGTTAGAAAATGAGCTGGGAAACAAATTAGTATTTTCTAAAATTTCAGGCATGTAATGATCAGAAAGAGACAGTGATGTTTCCTGGAGTCATATCCAAAGCGTTTCATTAAGGATTTACCACACAATAGAGAAGATAATTCTTCACAGTTCAGTGAGAATAACTGATCAGTACATTTTCCCATGAGCTATTTCCCTTTTACTATAAGATCTTGCTTACCTCATGAATTATGAATAAGAGAGGTTGGGTAATCTCTTAGTATATTGAGACTGTTATCTTCTACATATCACTGGGACTGTCCCATGCCTCTGGAAATTCTCTGAACTATTAAACAACAATCTATTGCTCACTGTCAAATTGAGCTAATTTTTTGACCCAAAGCCCAAAGGACCAATGAGAATTCCCCCCCCCACCCCTGGGTTATTTGATAGACACAATGACCTTCCCCAAGCTCAGATCAAGGCCCTAAGCAGCCCAAGTACAACCATAGACAGTTACTTTCCCAGGCAAGAGAGGAGGATGGCAGAGTGTTGTGGTTAATTTATAAGTAGGGACTAATAAATGTTTATTATTAGCCCTATAATTCTGCTGTCAATCAATGAAATATAGATACCTGTTATACTTCAAAATAGCCTTGGTTCACCTGGGGCAGGGCAGATATTAATCCCCTAAACTACCTCCCATACTGGGGCAGGTATTCCATACCCTGCCCCAATCCCATGCCATCTGCTTCTAATAATTTCTATCGAGCTACCTTCCATCCTTAATCCCAAACAACTTGCTAATACTCTTCATCTAGGCCAAATCTCCCACCCACGCCAGCCATGTGCTTCTCCTCCACCTAGCCCATGGCCTTCCTTCTCACTTTCTCTGCTCTCTCCCAAATGCCTGGGAATCTTAGCCACTCCTATCCCATTTGCACTGCCTGGGTGTCTTGGCTTTTTTATTGGTCAAACAGCAACAAGGTTTTAGGCAAAGTTACAAACATTTTGGGGTACATGAATCTGCTCATGTGGGTAGCAACCAGACCAACCTCCAACAGCAGGGCCTCATCTGCGATCTGTAAGCCTCACCCATTTTTGGCATCTCTGAATGCTTGCCTCCTCTGCCTGTCCTTGGAAAGAGCCTATTTTGGGTCATCCACCATGGCTCTTGAGGGCTACACCTGGATGATACCAGCAGAAGCCAGCATACTCATGGCTTTCTTGTGGCAGCATCTGGGAAGGGTGCAGTGGAGGAGCAAGTTCATTGCTTTCTCTTCTGCTCCATGTTCTAGCATCTGCATTGGTTACATTCTCAAAGCGTCTCTAGCTTTTTATTTCTATAGCTAAGAGGGCAGGGCTTCCCAGTCCTGAGACCCATGATCAAAGCGTTGTGACTACAGGAATTTGCTCATAGCTTTGCAGGCATTTACCTGGAGTTTTCAGAGAAGGAAATAAGTTCTATGAGGTTAGCTTCTATGCTAATATCTTTCTGCTTGGAAAACAGATGTTAGTCGAAGGCAGTTCTGTATTCACTGAGCCTGTATCCTTTTATTCCTTTTCTGCTCAACTTCTAACTCTTGACAAGATCTTCCCTGTGGCTTATTCTGCCTTTGTTCAAGACATGGCCTCATCCGTGCTTTTATGTTCAGTTCTCACAGGTTCCTGAGAGGATTTCTCTAATTCCGTAGCTGAACTTTTGCCCCTGTGAAGCAGCAGAACTCAGCTTTTCAAGATGAGAGCCCGCTCCAAGAATAAGAACAGAGATGGTCTGGAATCCCAGTACCAGTTTCATTCTTCTTTCTTTCCCTGTTACTGTGATTAAAAAAAAAAAAAAAAAAAAAAAAAAAACACTGTGACAAAAGTGACAAAAGGAAGGATGGCTCAGAGTCTGGGGGCCACAGTCCATGACGGTGGGAGTTTGCACCAGTGGTGATTGAAGCAGCTGGTCATGTCACGTCCACAGTTGAAAAACTGAGAGGGGTGAATGCATCCTGCTACTTAGCTCCTTTTTTTTTCTACTTACACACTTCTGGATCCCAGGCAGGGAGTGACGCCACCAAGAGTGGGTGGATCTTCCCACCTCTACCAAGGCAATCAAGACAGGTCTATCCAGAGAGAGGCCCATCTCCCAGATGATTCTATACGTCAGGATGACAACATTAATTATTGTAAAGCGTGACAAGCAGAGAGGATATTTGTGCGGCTTTTTGTAAATTGGGCTTCAAAACACTGGACATCATATCTACACTCCACAGCTTTGTTTCTCCAGCAATGTTCAAAAAAAAAAAAGTAAGTTAGGCGCCTAGGAGAAAAAGAAAAAAAAAACAAAAGTCTATGGCAGTGGTTCTCAACTTTCTTAATGCTGTCATCCTTTAATACAATTCCTCATGTCGTGGTGAACCCCAACTATAACATTTTTTCATTGCTGCTTCATAACTACAATTTTGCTACTGTTGTAAATCGCACTATAAATATCTGATATGTGATCCTTTTGCAAGGGTTGTTCGATCCCTGAAGGGTCACAACCCACAGGGTGAAAATTACTGTTCCATGGGGACTCCCAGGAAATCTCTGCATGGGCTAAATGGGCAGAAGGGTCTCTGCTCAGACATAGGGTTGGCAAGAGGGCAAGACGATCCCCCATCCCTCCACGGTCTCCTATATTGTGTTACCGTGCTCACCTCTGCCTCAGTTTCCTGATCTGTGGCTAGGGAAGAACCAACTGACCTGCCTACATGCTGAAGGTATGTGCGATGTCCCAAATAGCCCCATTGGCACTCTCCTTGTCTGTTTATGCCAACAGTTTCCATTTGGAAGCTCCAGTGTGCCCTTACTTGGGGTTTCTCTCCCGTCACTGCTCTATCTGAGCATGCTAGAGCTCCAAGGAGTGAGTATAACGCTTGTGAGCACTGAACATCACACTGACGGATGCACAAGGCCACCCTTCAAGTTGGGCTACGGTGAAGCATATTTTATTGCATTCCTCGAGCCCCCATGGGTTGCTTCCTAGTCACTCATGGTATTAATTTGCTTGGTAACACGCAGCTTGTAGGCTTCCTACCCTTTTTACTTCTCTTCCCTACTTCCCCACTGGTAATTGCTGGGATAATCTCTCAAATTTGCTACTTTCTCAGATCCTTCTTGTGGGATCCTACACCAAGACCTCCTTTTATGCTTTAACATTTATTGAGGCCATTTAAATGTAAATTTTTTATTATTATTGTCATCATGCAATACAAAGGATGAGATTTTTGTCATTGATGGCAGATCTACAAAAAAGTCAAATCAATGTCATTTTGCCCACCTGTGGTGCTTATTACTAGATTCAACAACTAGGAAATTACTCTGCCAAATACATCTATAGGTTTTTAAACCTGTCCCTTGCTTTCCAGATTAATTTCCTTACTGACTATGTATAGACCAGAACAGTCCCAAGGACCACACTTACGCAGAGCTCAAAACAACTAAAAACAAACAAGCAAAAACAAAAAACAAAAATATCAAAACACTCATGAGCATCAGTTCTGTTGTGACTCACAGAACTTCTCAGGAAGTAGGCTGTGGAGAGGTCGGGCAGAACTCCCTCCGTCATCCATTTACAATTTCCAATGGAAAAATGTGTGGGTTGTCACCATGATGCCTGCACAATTTCAGATAAATTAAAGGCTTGCCTCGGTAATTACTGGGTGGGTATATACACAAACATATACCCATGCGTACAGGTCTCACATACAGTAGTATAAATTAAGACAGAAAGCTTAAGGTCAGATGCTTCTCTGAGATGTAGAATTGGTTTACTGTATAGGATTAGAAGAAGGGGGAACATTTTCTAGGATCAGAAGGTAAGATTTTTCTGGAACAAATTCATAGGACTTGAAACATTTTTATTGAACCCCACCAGAAAAACAAAGCTTAGACACAGATAATTTTGTTAGATCTCTGTGCAGAGATTTGGAAAGCCAAAATACAAAGACCCATGCCCTTGCATGTAATGGCAAAAATAACATCATCCTTAACCAATTTAGTGGCAGGGAACTGGCGAGGAACTGGGTTGAGACACAGCTGCAATAGCAAAGCTGGGTATGAATTTTATGACTTTGTTAATTTTCTATCTGTTCTGGGAGTAATAAATGTACCCTCATAGATATTCATGATTTCCCTCAAAAATTAAAAAAAAAAGTTTAAAAACCCCTTTTAAATGGCACAGAAAAGCCTTTCATTCTTGAGGCATGTAATTCATGGATGATTTTCAAAATGTCATGTTTGAATTGGGAAAGTAACATTTCTTGAATTAATCAGCCAATTGCTTCAAGAATATGACTCAAAGGATATAAAAATTTCAAGCCTGACTTTTTAAAGGCATTTTTTCCCTATGCAGTGAGTTTATTTTTCACAAAGGTCATGGCTAAATCCTGAGTTTATTTGCCATGGACGAGAACCATCTAGATGAAGTGTGCCTTTCATTCCTTAGCAAGAGGGAGTCAGCAATCCCTAGCAGGCTCTGCTTCAAGGTTTTATCCTGCCCGAAAGGAACCTTCACACCATGCAGATCTTTTCTCCTCTAGAGGCTCCTGTACCTGAATTTTCTAGTGTTTAAGGGGTTTCGTTGATGTTTTATTTTTTAATTTCTTTTTTAAATCATAAGTTATTTATTTATTAACATTTTAATGAATTATTTGAAAACTTCATACAAATGTATTTTCATTATATTTAAACCTCCTCCCATTTCTGCAAGATCCTCTCTCACTCCCTACCCTTCACCAATTTTGTATCCTTCTGTTTATTTGTTTATTTATTTAAATGACCAGTCAACTACAATTTGTGCTGCCTATAAATAACTGAGTGTGGAGCCACCCATTGGAGCACAGTCAACTCTCAAAGAAAAGTGACTCTCCCCACCCAAAAGATATTGGGTGTACATAGCACCTTGGCTGGAAACTGGAGCTTGTGGGTCCCTTTCCACTCTGTGCTGGAATGTTAGGTGATTTCATCTTGTTCAGGCCTCACACAGGTGACCCCAGCTGCCGTGGGCCTGTGATTACAGCAGGGCTCTCATGGGCAGAAGATGCTTTTCTCTGGTCCTCCCTGGCTTCTAGATCTTAGCATCTGTTCCCTGCATCCACACTTCTTCCACAAGGGTTCCTGGGCTTTGGGGATGGAGTCTGATGTAGATATAGTGTCCTTTGTGTCTGAATGCTCTGTCAGCACTTACTCTCTATCCTCCCACCACCTGTCAGCTTCCCCATTAGCCACTGTCCATAGCACACAGAAACTTCTCTGATTAGGTCTCAAAGCTGCACTCCTCTATGGGTAGAGAGGGAATTTGATACTATGCCCATTTAGCAGAGTAAGAGTAGAAGGCTCACCCACTGGGACCTATGAGTCCCCCAACCATTTTTTTTTTGCAGGGAGGGGGCAAGATTTACTGTACCAAGAATGTGTTTCCTCTTGTGGAACCAACCTTAAGTCCAATCAAGAAGCAGTTGATTCCCCCATCACACTTGTGCCACTGTTGGACCCATGAACATCTCTTTCCCCAATGGTCATTATTGAAGTTCATAGGCTCACAGCTGGGTAAGTTTGCTGATAGCTCCCCACCCCCACCTCAAGAAGCCTTCATAGCACTTTCCAGAATTATAAAGAGCTGGCCAACATGGAAGTATTGATCAGGTACTTAGTCACAATGATGAGAAAGTTAACCTAGTGCTTTTCCAAATAGTGCTACTGTAAACACTCCAGTGTCTATCTTTGGGTTCTCATGTATGCAAGCTTCTATTCTGAGTGGGAATAAGATGTCATTGATTGTGGTGTTTTGAATGGCCCCCACAGGCAGGCAGGCTGACAGCAGACAGGCAGACAGGCAGACAGGCAGGCAGGCAGGCAGCAGACAGACAGGAAGGCAACAAGCAGGCAGCAGACAGGCAGACAGGCGTTGGAGCAGCAGCTGAAAGTTTACCTCTCTATCCACAAACAGGAAACAGAAAGAGATAATTTGAAATGACACAACTGTTTTGAATCTTCAAAATCTGGTCCCAGTGACACTGTGCCTCAAGCAAGGCCATGCCTATTAATCTTCTCCCAAACAGCCCCTCACTGATTAGGGACCAAGCATTCAAACACTCCAGACTTATGGAGGACATCTTATACAAACCACATAGATGAGACAGACAAATTATTTTAGACAAGCTATGACACAACTCACAATGAGGAAATGGAGATGAGCACGCTTATGTCTAAAATGAAACCATAATTAATAACCATTCAGAGCAGAACACATGAGTCTCAGAAAGGTCCACTGGTGAATTTCTGAACACTCAGAGAAATTCTTGTCTGTCTCTACCAAATCTTTCAGAATCCAGAAGAATGAGGACATTTGCTACTGTGTGCGTTTGGGTTAGAGGTACGCAGCATCAGAAGCCCGTGTCCTTGAACTCAATCCCATGGCAAGAGACTACACTTCTACTGAGGAGCTCATTTTGCTGGTTATCCGGAAGGACACACCTTCCTTGTGTAGAAAACCAAGGTTCTTCTTTGCTCACATTCTCCCTTATTAATCTAGTCTTCTCATTTCCCTTTATCTGTATCTATGGGTAATTAAGACGATGGCTAAAGCCTCAGTTTCTAGAAAGGCCAAGAAGGAAACTTTCATACGTTCTTCGTCTTCTCTCATTTCTGAGTGCCTCTAAAGTCCGAGTCCTATGAAGCCCTTTGCATCATGGGTGACCGGAACTTGGATCAGGAGTTGAGGGGCTTCTGTGAGGTGTAGAATAAGAGAAACATGTTTAATGGTTAGGCCTTTGATTGTTAGGCACCTCCTCTCTTTCCAGATTACTACATATGGATATAGAATATGGAAGGCTTAGGGAGAGTCTGTGCAGAGAGTCTTTTGTCCTTTTCCATACTTAGAGCTGCAAGCTCTAACTTTAGGGCAAAAGTGTCTCAGGTAAGAATAAACTTTCTATAGTCTGAGCTGTAGTTGTTATATTATATCCTGACTTTTTTTTATTATTATTATTCCATTCAGAATAAAGCAACTGCCAACTATGCACCACATACATTTGGGATTTGGGAGAGGAGAGTCCCCTAAGCCTATGGTCTACGGTCTATGCCCAAGACCATATGAAAACATGTGATAGAAGCTGTGTGACAGGCTTGGGCGTTTCATGCTCAGGGATATCAGATTTGTGAATAGAGGTGTTTGACTTTCCAAGAAGGAGAAGTTGGTTCTGAGTAAGACAGAAGCTTGTACAGTGCTGATAAGCATTCTTACCGAGTGTGTCTATAATTTGGTGGGGTGAGATGACATCCATATGTTGTTAATAGGTAAACTTAATTGCCTTTTGAGTCAGTACAACTGTAGGCACCAAGGTGTGGAGTCCAGCCTCCGGCAGTCATATCTCGCTGTTCGGAGAGGAAAGACATGGTCTTCAGATCACGAACTCTTACTACTATTCCCTTCCTCTGTTACATTGATGTGATCCCATGTGGCAGCCAGACCAGAAACATCTGCACGGCCTTCAGTGGTAATATGAGCCACAGACATCGACACAGACCCCTGCTGTTGGATGACCATGGACCGAGACATGGCCCTCAGAGGCAGCACAAGCTGGGATTTCACCATGGCGTTAGGTGGCAGGGCAGGCTACTCACATCACAGTGTTTTCTCCACCCTCACGCTCTCCAGTCTGCCTTTCTTGATAACATTTATCTGTTCCACATCTCTTTCTCTCCCATCTCTCCACCACATACTTGCACATCGTAAGTGGCACCCTCTGTAGATAGGCCACGTGGCTGGTGAGCTTCTGGGTTTCCCCCACCAGCCAGTGCTGATGGTGGAAGGCTGGCCTTTGAGTGTCCTCTGCTCACCCATGCCATGTGGTGTGGCAGCAAACAGATCTTTCTTAATTATATTTTAAAGGTTGTTTTACTTTTTAGTCCCTCCATTCACATACCTAACTCTATGCATTTCTTTCATTGAACATTCTTTTTTTTAAATTTCCTTCTACTCAATTTCTCATCCCCTGTGTTTTCCCTCTATTTTATTTTCTACTATAGTTTTAATAGTTTGGCTTTATCTTAGTGTTTAAAAAAAAAAAAACACCCTAGCCTATCTATTTCTTACTGTCCTTCTAATATTTACCCAATTTTATTTTTGAGCTTTCTTATTTGGGACACTTTTGTTGTTTTAAGTTTTCTTCTTTTTCTAATAGGTTATTTTTCTCTCCCCTTTATAACATTTTCTTTTTCATTTCATTTACGTAAGCTTTCTTATCCTTATGTCATACCCTTGCTGGCATTTATTACTTTCACATTTTACTCCTCAAGAAAATCCTGTAATCCTCTCTAAGAAAGGGCCTCAGTCTCTCACTACCTGGTAAGGATCCCTGCTCACCGGCTCACCCTCCTTTTTTCCTTAGTTTTCCCCAAACCCCCATGATCCCCACTCAGCCCTATTGCCTAAGAACTAAGCCTGTGTACCTCCTTCACACTCCTGAGAACTTCCTCTGAGAATCGTCTAACTCTAAAGAAGATCTGTTCTTGGCTAAGAAGCTTCACTTAACCTTTGCTGCGTTGGGACCACATCTGACACTACATATGAACATTAACACCAAGTTGCACTAAGACTGACTCCTAAGCCTGACAAGTTGAGCTAGCAGCATAACATCAATCTAAATACCCACTCAAGAAAGAGTTAAACAGGTTTCCATACCAAGAAACACTAACAATGACCTAACTCCAGATGCCTAGATTCTATCAGAAAAACAAACATGAGTAATCAAAACAATATGTCTCCTCCAAACACTAGTGTTCCCATAGTAATGTTCCCTGATAAAAGCAACTTAGATGATGTACAAGACAATGATTTAGAAAATATCAATAATAAATATGCTCAAAGAACTCAAAGAAGATATGAATAAATGATGAAATCAAGACCATGAAAACACATATAGTTGAATAAAAACAAAATAATGCAAAAAATAGAAATAGAATTTAATAAAAAGATAGAACCTCTGAGGCATAGCCAATCTGAAAGAAAACTTGAAATGAAAACTTGAGTAAGTCAAACAAAAAATTGCATAGGAAAGTCTCACCAATAAATTGGAACAAATGGAAGACAGAATCTCAGAGCTTGAAGACTAGGTAAAGGAATATATGATTATTCTGCCAAAGAAAATGTTAAATCTAAAAACAAAACTAATGTTAAAACAAAAACACTCTGATACAATATCAAAATACTAAACCTATGAATCATAGGTATAGAAAAAAAGAGAAGAAATCCAGAAAAATCTAGAAAATCCAAAAAAAGCACAGAAAATATTTTCAACTATATTAGAATATATATTTATCAATTATATTAGAAAACTCCCAAATACAAGGAAAGAGCTACCTCTCAAGGTGTAATAGGAATATAGAACACCAAATTGGACCAGAAAGGAACTCTTTATGCCATATAATAGTTAAAACACTAAACATATAGAACAAAGAAAGAATATTAAAAATCTATGTTCAAGAAACACTAAGTTGCATATAAAGGTAGGACCCTCAGAATAACAATTGATTTTAAAGATTCTTTGACAACAAGACAGGTTAACTCCTGGCAACACCCAGCCTACCTCAAAGAAGATGATGAGCATCAGAGAACCTCCTTATGGAGATGGCTTCAAATGTGGCCAACAAACCACAAGGAAAAATGCTCTCATTTCTGCCACAGACAGAATTCTGCCTAAAAATGGGCAAGCTTGGATGCAGGCAGAGTCGATGGCCAAACTATGCCAAGACAGGGTAAGCAAATCTTCAATGGTTCCTACCTCACAAATATGTCTGTCAGATACATTGGGCCAGAAGGCTGAAGATGATGCTCCAACATTATAGAGAGTTTTGGGTGACTGTTCAGGCATCAAACTGTCTCTGTCATCTTCTCATTTTGTAAGCTGCTAACCTGCACTCCCTGTCTACTCAGGTAATTAATTTTATTCCTTCTCAAGTCTCTGATGGAGTTGAAGACCAGAGAGTTTTGAGTGACCATTCATGCAGCAAACTGTCTCTGTCATTTTTTTTTTCTCATTTTGAAAGCTGTTAACCTGCACTTCCAGTTCATTTACATGATTAAGTTTTATTCCTTCACAAATCTCTGATGGGGTTGAAGACCAGTTAGTTTAGTCTTACAATTAACCTTAGTTGTTTAGGGGTTAAGATCTTTTTTGGTCTAGATAGATGTTTTAAGTTGACAGAGATGAGATATGATAAATATTGATTCGCATTCAAAACTTTAGAATTGCCAAGAAACAAAAGATGTTCTCTACAAGGTTGCCAAATACAATTAGCCAAAATATCATGAATGTAACATTCATATAATCCCTGATTGTTTTTCTGCCCTTCTTGCTGTATGTAATTTTTTAAATTTATGTTTAATAATATAAATGTATGTGTCAAAAATAAAATAAAATCTTTACGAAAATAGAAATGGATTTAAAGAATTTATGACAGCTAAGCCAGCTATCTAGAGGATAATGGTAGGAATACAAAGGCTAAAAGTTAAACACCACAAGAGGAATTGAGAAATAAAATAATAATGATGTGATACCAGAATAGTTAATCAAAAGAGGTCTAAGAAAACATCACCAAAACAACAAATTAACACACATTGTCCAATAACTGTTATGTTCTGAATTCCTAGATAAAGAGAAACAGACTCTCAAAGAAGCACCTTATTATGATGACAGATACCACCCAAAGGAAAAGGGATGGGAAAATTATTCCAAATAAATGGAACTAATAAGCAAGCAAGTGTAGCTATTCTAACATCTGATCAAAAAGCCTTCAAACCAAAGCTAGTCAGAAGAGGTATGTAAGTACACGTTATACTCACTAAAGCAAAAAAACACATGAAGACAACGTTGCAATCCTAAAAATATATGCCTCAGATGGAGAGGAGTCCAATGTCATAAAGAAAATACTATTAGAGGGCAGTCAGTGACTTCAATATCCCACTCTCACCTACAGAAAGGTTGGCCAGACAAAAACTAAACAGAGAAACTTAGGAGTTTGATATCTTCATAAATTATATGGACACTACAAAAATTTATAAAACATCCCACCTAAACACTATAGAATACACATTCTTCTCAATAGCTTATAGAATTTACTCCAAAGTCAACCACGTACTAGGACACAAATCAAGTCTCACCAAATAAAGGAAAACTGAAAGAGCACCCTGAATTCTATGTGACCACAATGATCTAAACCTAGATATCAAGAGCAGTAGAAACTACAGAAAGGCACAAACTCCTTGAAACTAAACACACTACTGAGTGAAAATGAAATACAGCACACAAAACTCTAGGGGACACAATGAGGGCAGTATTAAGAGAAAAATTTAGAACACTAAGCACTTATAAGGAAAAAAATTGAGATCCTAAATTAGCAACTTAATGATGAACATGAAGCAATACCCCAAAACAATAGATGGGAGAGACAGTTAATATCAGGGCTGAGATTAATGGCCTGGGAACAAATCAATACAAAGAACCAATGAAATGAAGAGTTAGTTCATAGAAAAATTAAAAAGTTTGGATTCAAGGCCTGCTCCTCAGAAGAGAATTCATAATTTCGACTGGGAACTCGGTCAAAAGCCCATGACTGGGCAGGTTACAGGCCCTGAGGGGAGAACCTACTTCTTGTGTCTTGCTAAACAGGCATGCTGTCGGAGTGTCTCCCAGAGATCTATTTATGTTTGTGCCCATAGGTTAGTGCTGCTCTCTGCCTCTGTCAAAGGAGCTTCTTCTACATTGGTCAGTGGTTGAAGAAGAGATAACTGGTCAAAATGCTAAAGATACACTGGATACTTATCCTTAAATGGGTCATCTATAGTAACTTTGTAAGGGCTCAAGGAACACCAGAAGATGAAGAGAAAGGTATGTAAGGGCCCAAAGATGGGGAGGACTTCTGTAAAATGCTGTCTGCTAGATAAGACATGACTGTTGCCTTCATAAACTCAGAGCAGCTAGGGTTACCTGCACAAGACCAAGCTAGTCGCTGATTGCAGCATAGATGAGGGAGTGGCTCAAGAGGGTCGTCCCTGGCTGAGGAGTTACTGGCAAAACAGTGGTAGTGACAAGAGGGAGCAGAAAGCATAGAAAACTGGAAGGCAGGGAGAAATGATGGAAATAGTCATTCTCTGCCCAGAACACGGCCCTGGTCAACACTATCACAACACAGCTGTGGTTGCTCGCACTGGCTCTGCATAAAACTGGGCCTGGCACTGGCTAACCACAGATCTGAGAAGGGACTGTGATCACATATGTTCACGTATTGGCAACCAACAGACTGTGGAGGAAGGACATTCGCTGTTCTCAACTGTGTACTGAATCATGAGTCAACTAGGCTCTGATGGCTAAACACAGGCAGCCTTGACTGAACCCAGGGGGCCATAAAACAAAACAAACGGCGTGAGTGTGGAATAAGAACATGAGGTTAGATGATGAGGATGGGAGAGAAGTAACAGGGAGGGAGGTGGTGAGAATTAACCAAACACTCTCTATATATGCACGAATTGTAGATGAACCAATTTAATAGTAAGAGAGAGAGAGAGAGAGAGAGAGAGAGAGGGAGAGAGAGAGAGAGAGAGAGAGAGAGAGAGAGAGAGAGAGAGAGAGAGAAAGCTAATAAACTAAGCAGACACAGACAGTTCTCAAAAGAAGAGATACAAATGACTGATAAATACTTGAAAAGGTATTCAGCAACTTTAGCCATCATGGAAATAGAAATTAAAACTTCTTCGAGGGTCCATCACACCCTGATTATAATCGTTAAGATGAAAAAACAAAAAGCAAAACAAACCAAAGCAACACCCTTCCCAAAAATAAAAATAAAAAAATAAAAACACATACTAGTGAAAATTGGAGAGGTGAAACTCTTATTCAATGCTGGTGGGAATTTCAACTGGTGTACTTAAAGGTTCCTCAAATACTAAAACTAGCCCTACCATGTGACCCAGTAGAACAAGTCTAAGTCAGCTTCTCCTAAAAGTACTTGTATGTCTATGCTTATGACTGCACTATTCCCCAAAGCTAGGAAATGGAACCTGGAAGTCCATCCACAGATGACTGGATCAAGAAAAGTGATACATAAACACAATGGAATTTTATGCATCCTCAAGAAAAAAAAAAATGAAATCATGACATTTGCATGGAAATTGGTGCAACTGGAACTCATTCATTCATCCTCAGTAACCTAAGCTGTGACCTCAGAAAGGCAAAAAACAATACTGTTTGTTCTCATCTACAAAGCCTAAACTGAGTGTGTGTGTGTGTGTGTGTGTGTGTGTGTGTGTGTGTGTGTGTGTG
>OU015742.1:9699586-9732632 GCA_907169655.1 Acomys percivali | reverse complement strand
CTTCTCCTTCTCCTTCTCCTTCTCCTTCTCCTTCTCCTTCTCCTTCTCCTTCTTCTTCTTCTTCTTCTTCTTCTTCTTCTTCTTCTTCTTCCTTCGTCTTTGTCAGGCTGCCATTCGCAGAACCATAGACCTCACTGGATTTGGTGACCTGACAGGCGCCCTTACATGGGGATTTGTATCATAAATTCCCACTCAGAGGCCCTTGATCCACGCCCTCCTCACCAATTTATGCTGTCCTGTCTTTCAGACAGAAACTGGTGTGTTCACATGTGGCAGGGCTGGCGGCTCATCAGACAGGTTCTATTAGCTTGGTTGCCAGGTGGTAACCATATTATTTCATGCTTCTTGGTAACTTCTGTGCAACACAATTACCTTTGACAGTTCTTGAGTGGGACAGCAATTTTCAGCAAATGTTTTCAGTAACCAAAGGCCAAGAGGAAAGGAAACGTGAGCGCTTCGGTTAAGTTTTGAGCGTGGCTCTGACAGGTCTTCAGCACCTCTGTCGTGGTATAAATAGGAATTCCATGGAAATTCAGTACACATGGAATTTGCAGAAGGAAGTTCAGCAAGGCCGATGGTTTCCATTGTACTTACAAAAAAAATGTGTCCCGACACAGGATAACAAGGCCTACCGTGACGAAGTCCTTTCCAGCCCGCCAAATACCATAGGCTGCAAGAATTTTCTTTCACTGAGGTTTAATACTAAGGACAGTTTTTGTCTTCTTTCCCATGAATTCTTCATTGGAAAGAGAGTGATGTTTGTTCACTTCTGTGGTTTTCTTGGATTCACAACACCCTTTCCTTTCCTCAGAGCTATCCAAAGAGGGTATAACTCACTACGCATGAGTTGGTTTCCAGACTCAGAAAAAAAAAAAGATGCATAATTATTACAGGTGGATTGTTCAAACTCTAACTTTAGAAAGAGAGAATCTGAAAGTCACTTGCTCGCCGTACTCCAGCACAGTGAGGGCACACACATACACATGCACATGGACACACATGCACATATATACATTCACACAAGCCAAATACATGGAACTTTAAAAAAAAAAAAAAAAAGAAAGCCTAGAACAAAGTACTAAGGTCTCTAGTCACATACAATGGAGAAAAAACAGAGCTATTCAGACACCAAGTCACGGGTATGAAGGGGACTGAGTACATACCATTGATAAATCAGTAGTGTGCAGGGCTAGTGGGGTTGAATGTAAGGCCACATGTCCATAGCTACACCCAAAGAACATACAGTGACTCACATGCCCTTGGCCCGCTACCCAGTAACATTTCTCTTTGACACACCCAAGAGGAGCCTGGCCTTCGCTCTTCATTTCATTAGCAGTGTTTTACAGGCCAGCTTGCTTTTGATCTCGGCTGACTAGACACACGATATCATCGGCTCTAAATCAAGCCACATTTTTTACTCTTTCCTCCAAACTAGTCTCCTTGGTGAGGACAAGAGCAGCTAATCCTTAACATGTTGCAGATTGTGTCATCTTCTAGTACGTCATTTTTTATCTCCCCTATTTACTTAGCAGCCACTTTGTCCATAACAACTATTGGCTTGTCTTTTAGACTCAAAGGATGGATGGGAGAATATTGATTATAAATGTTGCCCCAAAGTTTGATGTTAGATCATTATCAATGTTTTTCTTGCTTATCTATGATTTAAAATACAAAACAAAATGGAAAGATCATTGAACTAGAGAGATGATTCAGTGATTAAGAACATTTGGTGTTATTTGTTGAAGACGTGGATTAAGTTTCCAGCACCCACATAATGGTTTATAATGCCAGTTCCATGGGATCCAGTGCCCTCTTCTGGCCTCTGCCGACATCTGCACATACACAGTGCACACACTGACAAGCAGGCACTCACACATAGCCATTGAAGAAAAACTTACAAAAACAGACAGCAACAATCCAAAAGTGATCTACACCGGGGGTTGGATGGCTTATCTTGGCTGATGATCTAACAGGGTTTAGAATCACTAGGAGACACGCTTCTGGACAAATCATTGGGTGTTTCAACAGAAGCTTAACCAAGAAGGAAGACCCACTTGGCATGTGGGTGAGAGCATCACCCACAGGGCTCCTAAGCCAGATAATAAGGAGAAGGTGAGGTGAGCATTCATGTCTCTTTCTTTTTCTAACTACATGTGTAAGCTGCCTCACAGTTGGTGACAGTAAGCTGGCATCATATTTTCTCTGCTACCACACTCCCTCCCCATGACAGGCTTCAAATTGTGAGCCACAATAAACTCTTTCCTCCCCCATCCGCTTCTGTCAAATATCATGTCATAGCAATAAGAAAAATAATGACTCCTGGAGTAGCACAGAAAAATCCATGGCTATATGGTCTCTGTTTTCCTACAAAAAACACAGGCTACAGTCTTTCATGGATGCTGACCATCAGACACTTGCGTGGTTTGAGAGGCGTAAGAAAAGGCTTGTAGGCAGACGTCACACACTGTTAGTCAAACAGCTCCTGGACCCTGTTCAATACAAAAGCAGGCTGAAGTCTTTCATTTGACTCTTTAAAAGTTATAATTCTTGGTGTTTACTTTCTTATAAAGAAATAAAATATGTCTGTGATGAAAAAGTGTCAGGAAAAAATAAACAAACCAAAAGAAATTTTTAAAAAAATTTAGAGATTTAAATTTTCCTATAAGACCCCTGTTGGTTAGGCTAACACATTCTCAAATACTTTTTTCACTTAACTCTTTATGCTATAGAGTCTGCAAAAGGCCAACACTATTATCAGTTAGAGGGTCAAGACACATTTCTAACCAACAAGAACTAAATAAAGGCTGAAAAATATTGGAGAAAATTCAAGGTTCTTCCATTTCTCTTTCTTGACAGGAACTGTAGCCGCTGTCTTGGGACCAAGAGGCCCTCCTCCTGAAGACAAAACCAACATGATGGAAGTACAGAGTGAGACAAAGGGACTACTGCACAGCTAGGTCCACGTCAGCATCTTCTAACTTCCAAGTGGGGGAAGTGACGCCAGTTTACATTGAACAGAGCTAACTGGCTTCTCTGGGACACTAGGTATTGTTAATTGATGGCTCCGACTCCCTAGAAAAGCCTCTGCGATACGGATGAACCTTGTTCCAGGGGCTTTGGCTCTTGACCCAAGTCAAACAGATGTCTTTGTTTAGATAAAGCCTCATCGGTTTCAGTAATAGTTCCACCCTCGTAATAATAACAATAACTGATATTCCTAGGGTAGTTCAATTTTCATTATCTCACTAATCTCCATTTTTAAGGTAAGGAAACAGAAGTGTTTAGAGGTCATGAGTTCCCAGGGAAGGCATTAGGGCTGCCATTCAAATGCTGTGATTATAAGTGTTTCCCTCATTTAGCCTTTATGGTACTGGGACTTCTCCCACATGTGATAAACCTCTATGCACATCTATAGGTTGGGCAATGCAGAACCAGCTCTCCATTCTCAAAGCCAGCCGTGGTATGAACAAGGCCATTTCTTAATCAGCTCACCAGCCTGAACCTCATAGCCCCACAGCCCCGAGTTGCTGTGAACAAAACTTCCTTCCCTCATTATCTCAGTAGCAGACAATGGAGCCTTCTACAAACAGAATGTGTTAATCTTTCCTTTTGCGTTATCATTCCTCCGTTTCAGTGAGCAGGCCTCCAATATAGTCTTTTAATATATGAACGAAAGTTTTAAATGTGGACTTTAGCTTCCCACAAGGCTGAATTTGATATAGCTACATTATTGTTAGTATGAATCCTGGCCAGATAGCTCTTGGGTTTCAGCCCTAGTTTTTTCACACAGGGGTGATGATAGTCTCAAAATATTGAAAATAGGTTTTTTTTAGGACTAAATAAGATAATAGGAGCTTAGGAAGTCAAGTTCCTATCACAAGGTTTCATGAATGCTCTTAATGATCTCCATAGTCTCTTCCAGTTCCATAACTCCATGCTAGATTCATGTAGCATTCTCTACAGGTTTACAGTGTGACATCATCTTGGATGATCCTCAGAGCAACCCCAAGGGGCTGGGTTATGATCCCTAAACTTAGTGGCTTTAAACAGCCTCCTTTTTGTCCCTCTTTAATATCTTTTGTCTTGGTAAGGTGGGTCTTCTCATCTGATCTGCTCAGCTAGGCTAGCATGCTGGAGATCAAATGAGAGGGTCATCTGGTACCCAACTGTTCTGGCATGACTGCCTGCCTGGTGGTTGGACGGCTCTCAGCCTCTGTAGCAGGATGCTTGGCCAAATGTCTGCCACTTCCCAGTTGGCTATCTTGAGCTCGTTCACTTAGTGGCCACAAGAGAGCAAAGGAAAGTGTGTGATGCTTCTTGAGACCCAGACTCAAAATTGGCACACGTCTAACTCCAGCAGCCAAGGCAAGTCCCAGGCTAGCCCAGATCCAACACATGAGGAAACAGGCTTATCTCTTGACAAGACGGGCGGCAGAGTCACAGTCTGGACTAAGAAGGACATATGGCCATTTTAGCAATAGATGGCAGTATCCAGACAAATTTCCAAAGCCACATGTGTGTGGGCTGGCCTTCCCAAATACTCTTAGCCCAAGCCCAGACAGAGTTTATATTTCCAGCAAGGCACACACTGCAGGTCTGCATGGGTTGTTTGTTTTGCTGTTTGTTTTAACTTTAGTTATTTCCAGTGTATGTTTTTCAGAGAGAGAATGGTCAGATCTGTCTGGCATGTGAATTAAGACAAGTTAAGGAGCATTGCCTTGTCAGAGACCTCAGAACCTGTCGGAGATAGCCAGCAGAGACTGTGACGGGCACTTGAGGCGCTGGTGGCCACCATCCTTCTTAAGAGGGAGCCCATCAACTGCCAATGTTGTACAAGGTATAATGGTCTATGTTGTCTAGCTGGCTGGGGGTGACAAAGCAGTTTCACCTCACCAGCAGAAAGGAGAGAGTCCCAGAGTGAGGAAAATGTGGAATGCCTGGCCTCAGATGACAACACTTGGCTCACACTTGTGTGTCTGAAGGATTGACACACATTATGACTGACTGTCAAAGGGCTTGGAAGGTATGTTTTTTTTCAGAACCATGCTTTCCACTCTGGACAGGAATAAGGAAGGGCCACATGTCCCAACAGGGTACTTCCTTAGGATGTGTGTGTGCTGGAGGCAGGGTAAAGGAATGGGTTACTGCTATGTCCTAGCCACTTCTGCCTTTCACAAGAAGTCATGTGGGGCCAGGACAATGAGAAACTAGTGGATACAGCTGCCAGAGATACAAGAAAGAATGTCTGGCCCTCATGTGCTTTGCTGGCAGATCCTCTGGGAACAGAGCCTTCTCCTGAGATGTTGTAACATGGCTCAACAGCAAAAGGGTCAGAGAAGGGTCCTGGCCAGCTGTAGCACGTGTTCCTTCACTGGCCCTTGCCTCAGACACAGGCCCAACAGCAGCATGCCTGTGTGAGTGGGCAAACGAGCAAGTTCTTATCCAACAGTCCCCACCCACCTTACAGGTATTAAATAAAGTCCGGCAGGAGGCCAGTATCTGATATGCCTGGAGGCCCCCATAGGGATGCCAGCTCCTCCATCAAAACAAGCCATGGCCAGCTCACCCACCATTCCCCCAAGAGAGCAGACTCAGCAGAGCCTCGGGGAAACGCAGTCTGGCTCATAGGAAAGGGTTCGCCTGGGTCTCGCTGCCCAGGTTCTTGTTTTTGGCTCTAGAGACAATGCTGAGTTCAGTTCCTTATAAAGTTTCCAGACTTAAAAGCCAAGGAGACTCCCCAAACCATACCTGGACCAGAGAGAGAACAAACAAAAGAAATGCATGTACTTTCCAAGCCTGCACTTCATCCTGCAGGCTCAGTTCTTGGGTCTGCTTCAGCAGGGTGGGACCGAGCTCTGCAGCTCCCACTTTCCTTGCCGGAAAGTTCTCGCTAAAAGATGGCTCACACTGGTCCTGAGATGGAAGGCTCAGCCTCAGGCCTCTGAGAATTGCACTCCACCTCCTCATAGCTCCACACCCCTTTCCCATTGGCAAAGCATCGGCTCTGGCCATCCCAGCAGTTGATGTGTCCATCTCTTTACATTCCCAACCATTTGAGTCAGGTCCTGTGGAATCCGAGATCTAGCCAAATTCCCAAGCCTAACCAGCAGCCCCATTTCCAAGCCCCATGTGCTAATTGGGTTCTTGTTTCTGTGAGAAAATACCTGACGAAAATCAATAAAAGGATTCGGTTCATGGTTTGAAGAAGATATAGACTCCATCATGATGGGAAACCATGGCAACAGGCATGTGATGCGGGATTCCACTGTGCCCATCGCCAAGAAGCTCAGAGAGATGACTGTTGGCGTTCAGCTCTCTTTCTTCATTGTATTGATCTTAGGATCCAGGCGTGGGATGATGACACCTGTATCCAGGGTGGGTCTTCCCTCCTTAGCCAAACCACTGGACTTGTATGCATATACACTCTCAGAAGTGCGTCTCCTAGGTGACCCTAAAATATTGTCCTGTAATCAATAAAGATTAACCAGTATGCCCCTCCCGGGCCCTCCCTTCCCACCTTACCCTGAAAGTTCCATGTGGAGACCCCACCAAGTAATGTTGTCACCGGTGGTGTCATCAAGGTAAATGTCAACGATTCTTTGCTTTTCTTGACAGCCCCATATTTGTTTGTGGTTGTTGTTGGGTTTTGTTTGTTTGTTGTTTTTAAGAATAGTCTCTTCTCTGGTATTCAATTGACTTTTTGGTTGTGCCACACCAGCATGAATGTCTGAGGGGAAGTGTGACTTACAAGAGGCCAAGAGGGCCCTCAATCTTGACCTCCAGGCTCTGGGAATCAGATGTTGGGATGATTTCAAGTATATGGAATGTCAGCATTCCAACATGCTCTCTGCATCAGCTCCTGTCCCCAAGATGATGGGCTGTGATGTGGAAACATACACCAAATAAACACTTCCACCCACAAACAGCTTAGGTCATGGTGTTCCATTATAGCAAGCGTACCCTAACTAAGGCTGTACACATACTGAATTTTTTTTAAGTAGCAGTAATCAGAATGTATTTTTGACCTGGCAATTTTCTCCATGTCGGCTATTTTCTGACCCACAAGTCTTTAGGAACTGGAGTCCACCAATAGGCAGGAACGCCCCCACAGGCTGGGTTAGGAGGCAGTATCAGAGTGCTTAATACTGCTGTTTCTTCACCTTCTCCCTTCCAGCCGCAGCATTCCTGACCTCCAAAGAATACCAAGGAAAAGTGGGCGTCGTCTCTGAGTGCCCTGCCATGCATCTAACATCACAGCTTTAAGGCTCTGGCTTCACATCCCTGCAAAAGAGGGCTTGGTCATTTCTGCAGACGAGGGATGCAGTCCTGGACTTCGCAGTACAGACTCACCAGTGTCCCTGGAAGACGGGCCATGGGTTAAGAGCAGGAAGAGCCTCATGAACTTGAGAGCTGAGCTAATCCCACCTGTCCTACCATTTCCTCGAGCCCAGTGCATTTTGCCTAACTCAGACTGAGACTGGAGGAACAGATGAAGGCGTCAAGAAGAACATGGGGCGTGGAGGGCAGGGCGGGGACTGAGCCCCTCACACATTACTGTTTCAGCTTCTTCATTTGTTGGTTGTTTCTAATGAGAACATCCAGCTCTAAGCAAAGCCATGAAAAGCAAACGAGCAACAGGATTGCTTGGCCAGCACTCTGGCTCGGAGATCTTGGAGGCAGCTCATGCAGGGCTACCGACAGAAGCCTTGCTCCAAACACAAATATTAGCCTTGGCTACCTGGTTGTCTCCTTTCTCAGTGCTTTTGGGGGCCATTTTAAGTTAAAGTAGGTAAAGAAAGAGATGAAGAAGAGAAAAAAAGATAAAAACATTTCTTGGAACAAAGTGAGGTTTAGTTTTTAGTGATCTCTAACTGGTTCTAGTCCTTAAAACCCTTAAAGCCTGCTTTCTCTTCATAACTCAGATCCCAGTGCCTACTGGATCCTCATCCAGGAAAAATGAAAATAAAAATGTCAGTGTCTGAATTTTGGGTCAAGAGGGCAAAATACCTAAGTGAACCTCTCACCCTACAGCTCAGAAGCTTTAAGGAGTAAGGCACTGAACTGAGAGACCTTTTTTGCAGCGTGACTTTCTCCCATGGGAAATCACAGTTAAGGACCACAGAGGGTCTGTCTGCTCCACCATGCCAGAGGCAATGTACAAGTTTCATGCCAGGGGTTAAATGCTCTGAGGATGGAAGAACAAAGCCTTTTCAGGGACCTCTGTGGAGGACCACAAGCTTACAGGAGCAATGGAGCTTTTATTTATTTGTTGTTTGTTTATTTTGGAGACAGGATTTTTCTGTGTAGGCCTGGACTTTCTTTGTAGACCTGGGTGACCTTGAACTCATAGCAATCTGTGCCTCCCTGAATGCTGGGATTAAAGGCGTGTGCCACCAAACCTGGCTACAATGGAGCTCTTGAAACTGACCTCATCAGCCTGTTGGGCTTCAGAAAAGCCAGGGAAAATGTACACAATTGCTGTCATGTCAGCCTTCTGTGATTTCTACCATGGTTACCTAAACTTCATTAAGCCATGGTTACCTAAATTTCCTTAAGCTACATAGTTTAATGGGGGTGGGGATTTCAGCAAGGTGTTCAACACATACCATTTAACCTAATAATTCCACGGCTTTTGTGAGTTTTGCCTTTTTGAAACAGAGTTTCAATATGTGTACCAGATTGGTCTTGAACTTTCAATAGTTGTGCCTCACTTTCTCACATGCTGTGATTAAAAATATGTGACGTTATGACCATCTAGGATTATGGGAATCCTCTACTATGCCTGTGTTAGGATTATAGGCATATATCACTGTACCCAGCCAGTCGTCTCACTTCTCTCCTGCCAGCAGAACCACCTTGCAGTGTGAACCCCTTAAACATCCAAGTGTGCTTACAACGTGAGAAAAGTGAAGTAGCTATGATGTATGTATGTATGTATGTATGTATGTATGTATGTATATTACAAACAGGCACAATCAGCCATACAAAGCTATATATGACAGAACTGAGGAAAGGGTTACAGTGTGTGTAGTATAATACTGAAGAGAGGAGAGGAAGGGAGGGGAAAGAAAGAAGGGAGGGAGAGAGAGAGAGAGAGCGAGAGAGAGAGAGCGAGAGAGAGAGAGAGAGAGAGAGAGAGAGAGAGAGAGAGAGAGAGAGAGAGAGAGAGAGAGAAAGAGAGAGAGAGAGCGAGAGAGAGCGAGAGAGAGAGAGAGAGAGAGAGAGAGAGAGAGAGGAGACTAGTGAAGATTTTTGCCTTGGCTTATTTTTTTTCCCTGTTCACTCAGACGTGAATTTTTAGCTCCCGAGACCCGGGGGCAGGGGCGTGCATGCCAAGAGCTTCTAAGCCTGTTGTGTAGCTGCATTATGGCTGCTCAGTGCTAATTAAAAGACTCCCTTTGTGCCTTCAGAACTTCCTGACATGGCACCAGGGCTTTATTTTTGTCTCTAAGCACCTATGTTGCTTCCTGTTTTCTAGCCACTTTAATGGCTTCTAACCCATGAGTTAGGAGAGCCCAGAGGAATTGCAGCCCTAGGCTGCCTTCTTATTCTCTAGGACAATTCTGGAGCCACAACAGATTAAGTATATCATATGAGAAGCAGCAACCCTGACGTGCAAAACACCCGTGTCCCACCACCTTCTGCATGCTGGTATTTTTGACAGTCCTCAATTAGAGAAACGTGGTTAACTTCAGCCTGTCATTTGTGTGGGCTAAGCTGTTTGAAAACTACACAAGGGAGCAGCCAGTGGTGGGAGGGTGGTTTCCCATAAACAGATGATGGAACCTCAGTGTCTGGAAGACACCAGCTGTGGCTTGGTCCCTGAAGCCTTTTGAGGGACACAAAAATCAGCCCCCTTCTTCCTTGGCTCCATAGCTGTCTCACCGGCTGGCTCTAGCCTATATCCTTTATGCTGCTGTCAAATGCCCTGCAGGGTGTCTGGTTCCTGGCCCATTGCTTCATTGCAAATGCTAAAGGTACAACATTTACCCCTAAGTACAAGGGCTTGCTGACTATGGCATAAATTTTTTTTTCAGGTCTGACACATTGATTTTTATTTTAGGACACTGGATATTTCACAAGGAGTCACTAAGACCATCCTGTGAGGTGGTATTTCATCGCGACATGACTTGCGGATGGTGGCATTGGACAGAAAGTGTGAAGACAGAAATAAAAAAGTCCAGAGAGCTGCCGCTGCACCTCTGCCTCACATGATTGAACCTCTAATACCCCAGTAAACTGTCACCAAAATTCTGATATTGGAAGGAAGCCCTTGCAGATACAACATGATCATCAATGCAGAAATATGCAAGTCTTCAAAATACCACGTACAAATAATAAATGTCTATTGATTACGCTACACATCATATGATCCCATTTAATCATCATTTTCAAGAAGCTTAAAATTTGAGGGGAAAAGGGAATTGGTAGAGCTACTTTGTCCCATGATTGTCATAGTGTCTAATTTCATCTATATTTGTGTTAAAATTGAATTGTATACGCTCAAAAAATAGTCAATTTGTGGGACAAGCTGGAGACTGTGACAGGCTAGGCTCCTGGAGGATATGGGGTGACTTTAGCTGAGACTCCTAGTGGGGGGGGGGCGACATCGAGATTGAAATGGTTTCCTCATAGCTAAGCAGGACTTCCAGTGGAGGGAGGAGTACACCAACTCACCCACAAAAACTTTTGCCCCAAATTTACCCTGCCTACAAGAGGTGGTGCAGAGCTAAAGACGGAGCAGAGATTGAGGGAATGGCCAACCAATGACTGGCCCAACCTGAGACCTACCCCAGAGGAGAGAGCCAAGCCCTGACACTGTTTATGATACTCTGCTGTGCTTGCAGATGGGAGCCTAGCATAACTGTCCTCTGAGGGCTCTCTACCCAGCAGCATATCGAAACAGGGGCTGAGACCCACAGCCAAACATTAGGCAGAACTCAGTGAATCTTATGGAAGAGTGGAGGAAGAGTAAAAGGATCTGGAGGGGACAAGAACTCTACAAGAAGACCAAGTGACTCAACTAACCTAGGCCACTAGGGGCTTACATAGACTGAGGCACCAACCAAAGAGCATAGATGGACTGCACTTAGGCTCCCAGCACATATGATGGGCAGCTTGGTCTTCATATGGGTCCCCTAGCATGTGGAGCAGGGGCTGCCTCTAACATGGACTCTGTTGCCTGCTTTTAGATCATTTGCTCCTTGCTGGACTACCATGTCTGGCATCAGTGGATGTGCTTCGGCTTGATGTGACTGGATGTAACAGGGTGGGTTGGTATGGGGGGTGCTCCCCTTTTCTGAAGAGAAGGGGGCAGCGGCGGGGGAAGAGAGTGGCTAGCTAGGAAAAGGAAGAGAGGAAGGACAGGCTTCGTTCGGAATGTAAAGTGATTAAATAAAAATTTAATTAATAAAAAAGTCAATTTGCTGTATTTAAATGTTTAGGGTTTTGTTTTGTTTTGTTTTAATGCAAAGTAGACTTTGTAACCAAAGTCGGCTTTATATCCTGTCGTGTTACCAATGGAATTTTGGTGATAATGTGGCCCATAGTTTAGTCTCTAGCGTCCTAGCTAGCAGCTGCATGTGATTCATAAGCATTCGAGATACAGCCACAAAACTGAGTCTCTTGTTTAATTTTAATGAATTTTCACTTTGCATAGTCCCTGTACCTAATAACTACTGCATTGGGCAGTACAACCACAGCACACCAGCCTGTGTATATTGTATCCCAGAGCTTATCTGAAATGTGCTGATACACAGGTTAGACAATTTAAATGAACACAAAATCAAAATTAATAGATTTAAAAGTTAGGGCAGATCTTCAGGGCTGGGGAGATGGTGACATTGATAAAAAATCCTACCACACAAGCACAAGGGCCTGACTGAGTTTAGGTCCCCAGTACCCAAGTAAAAGTCAAGCATGCAACACATTTCTGGGAGCCCAATCCAGTAAGAGAACTTGTGGAAATTTCTGTGAAAAGTAAAGAAAAATCACACAGTGTTGACCTCTGTTGTGCACACACACACACACATGCATATACAATACACACATTAACATAATTTTTTGAGATTTGGATTCAAATATGTGTATACCATTTCAGTAGAGCACATGCCAAGAGATGATAGATACGTATATTGGGGTGGGGTGGGGAAAATACCAGGTGAGTGGTAGTGGAAATGAGTCTGTGCCTTTTCAAGCTTACATAAGTAATTCAAAGGCCAATCATGATATGATTTTAGTTTGTGTCAATCACAAAATAAACCATGTTGCTTTTCTTTTCTTTCTTTCTTTCTTTCTTTCTTTCTTTCTTTCTTTCTTTTTTCTTTCTTTCTTTTTTTTCCTTTCATTTTTCCAGACAGAGTTTCTCTGTGTAGCCTTGGCTGTCTTAGACTCACTTTGTAAACCAGGCTAGCCTCAAACTCACAGCGATCTGCCTGCCTCTGCCTCCCAAGTGCTGGGATTAAAGGCGTGCGCCATCGCGCCTGGCTACCATGTTGCTTTTCAATGTCTTGCAGACACTGCACAACCACTGAACTATTGTTCTAAAATAATACTAAGACAAAAACAAAAAGTACATAGATTCTCTATAATTGTGGTGGTTTGAAATGAAAATGGCCCCATGGGTCCATAGGGAATGGCATTATGAGGAGGTGTGGCCTTGTGGGAGAAAGTATGTCACTGGGGGTGGGCTTTGAGGTCTCAGATGCTCAAGCCAGGCCCAGTGTCTCACTCTTGTCCTGCTTTCAGCCAATCTGAAGGAGAACTCTCTAGTACCTTTCCAGCATGATGTCTGCCTCCATTGTGGCCTTGCTTCCCACAGCAATGACAACAGAGAACGCCTCTGAACTGTAAGCTGGCCTCAGCTAAATCTTTTCCTTATAAAGGAAAGGGTTGCCTTGGTCTTGGTGTCTCATCACAGCAATAGAAACCCGAAGACAATACTCCAGCCCCTGACCACTCATCACTTTCCATTACTCAAGGGACTTGGAGTGTTCCCATAGCGCTTTGATTTAGCTGTTAACTGCACACAAAATGGTATCTCTTAATACAAGCAAAAGAGGCATTTCTTTCTCTTTCCAGTGCTTCCTCAGGACCGTTGAAGTAGCCCCTTTTGCAATAGTGTGTCTCTTCTTTATGTCTCCTCTCTTTATCCTGAGTTACTTAACTTTCTGGTAGTCTCAGAAATACCTGAGAACACAATGTAAAGGATGAAGAACTTATTTTGCCTCATGCTTTCACTCAGCTCTGTCCATCTCATCCTGTGCACAGTGACGCACACCACCATGAAGGGCACATGGTGCAGCAAAATGGCCGACCTCACTGTGACCAGGAGATGTGGTAAAGGACAAAGAATGGCCTGGAAGCAGGACACACACCTTTTCAGGGCACACTACCACTGACCTACTTAAATCGTCCCCAAATCGCACTGCTTGGTAGAGACCAAACCTCCAGCATATGAACCTGTGAGGGACCCTTCACATTCAAACCATCACGCCTTAATATGTTCTTACTTGGCTCACCTCATTTGAGTAGTTTGTATATAGACTTTGTACATTTGATGTTTAGTTATATTTTGCTAACACACTAAAATAAGTATCTATATACAAATTATCGAAAAAACAAAAATAAAGAAAAAGTAAATAATACAATACTATGAAAATATTAAATGAGGTATAAGAACTTACATGTTATTTTTTAGATTTGTTTATCTCACTGTATGTGTATGAGCATGTACCATATGCATGCCTTGTGCCATCAGAAGTCAGAAAATAGTGTCAGATCACCTGGAACTGAAGTTGCAGATGGCTGCAGCTACCATGTGGGTACTAGGAAAAGAACCCAGGTCCTTTGAAAGAACAAGTAATCTTGACTGCTGAAACATCTCTCTAGCCTTTATATATTTGTTTTATTTTTCTAATTTTTAAAGATTTATTTATTCTTATTATATGTAAGTAAATGCTTTGCCTGTGTGTGTATGTACGTATGTATGTATACACATAAGAACATGTACGTATGTATGTATACCACATGCTTTTCTGGTGCTTACAGAGGTCAGAAAGAGCCAGTGAGTTCCCTGGAACTGACATTATGAGTGTTTGTGAACTGTTGTGTGGGTGCTGGAAATTGAACCTAGCTCTTCTGTGAGAGCATCAAGTGCTCTTAACCCCTGAGCAATCTCTACAGTCCCATTATACATTTTAAAAGAATGAACAATTTTAAAGCATCGGTAGGGGTTTTGGAAAATAAAGATGAAATATCATAGAGTTTCTTGATTAGTTGGTTGGTTGGTTGGCTTTGTTTGTTTTGTTTTGTTTTGTTTGTGGGTTTGGTTTTGGTTTTTTTAAGACAAGGTTTCTCTGTGTAACAGAGCCATTGGCTGTCCTGGACTCACCCTGGTATACCAGGCTGGCCTCAAACTCACAAAGATTCACCTGTCTCTGCCTCCTTAGTGCTGGGGTTAAAGGCATGTGGCCCCAGGCCTGGCTCTGTCATAGAGTTTTAAAGAAACCAAGTAGATTTTTTAAATTCTCAAAAGTGAAATAAGCAACTTAAAGAAACAACAGACGTAATTTAAGATCCAAATGATAGTTATTCCAGACAGCTACAGGAGAGAGAGGAGAAGAAATCATCAAAGAAACAATAAAATAAAATTTCTCTAGTTGAAGATCATGCCAAGATCCAAAGGGTCTACTGAATAACTAGGATTCTGATGCTCACTGAAAAATAGAAGATATCATAAAAGCATGCAAAAAGAGAGAAAGAGAGGTGACATATTTAGAAAAGAGATTAGTATTGGGCTAGTTACAGCACAACATGGAGAAAGGCAAGCAGCTAAATTTCAGTCAGGAATCTATACATGGCCAAAGTGTAAATATGGAGACAAGGTTATTATTAAATTGAAAAGTCATTGCTTCCATCTTATTCTTCCTCGTGGAAATAGAGTTTGTAATCCTACAGCAAGAGAGGATAAGAAGAGAATAAAGAATACAGCATTCAAGAAAAAGGAGGGTCACAGGAGATGATAGAGAATCATTCTAGGGACAACCTCACAACATTTTTCAAAACCGCAAGAACACAGGAAGGTAGAGGGGCCCTGGCAGGGAGGCTTGCAAAGAGAAAAAAACTGGAAAAAATTAATTACCTGATACATTAAAACTTTGGGCAGATCTTGTGGGTGGAAGCTAAGGTAAGCAACACTACAACTGAACACAATGAGGCAGGTACACAGGGAGATAACCAGAGAGCATGCAAGAATGAGGAGGAACCCAGAAGAAACGGCTTCAAGAGACCCAAGTGGCCACGGGCGGTAAGGGTTGAAGACAGAAAGAGGTAAGGTCCCTGAGCTTGGGAGATTTATTTAATTTAAATACTACGGTAAAGCGGTTTTATGAGCAGAAAAGAAAATGTTTAAAAAGGGAAGGAGAAACCATGCTTGCTGGGCTGTACATCAGAGAGCAAAGATTTAGTTGGCGAGGGAAGCCATAAATTGTGGCACGGCCATCTTTCTAAAGGCTCCCTTCTGCAACACTGCCCCCAGACGATATGGTGATATTATGTAAGGGAAGACAAGAAAACTCATGCCAAGCCCCACTGTCCCTTTTGGGAAACTGTTGGCTCGGTTCACAATGCTGAGTCTTTGTTCCGTGGTATTTGCCGGAGAGTAGCCTTTTGGAGGTGAGATGTTTATTTTCCATGGTTAGAAAGTTTCCTACATCCCTGCTCACCATACAAGTGCTGTCAGGAATTGCACAAGCCTCAGCATGCTTCCTCCAACACTGGTGTGGCAAGACTTGGCTGTCAATCATGTGTAACATGCGGGCAACAGAGTCTTTGGAATGTTCCATGAAGTGGCTCTGTGTGCTATTTCAGCCAGGTGAATGTGGCTGGGAGTCCTGTGAAAGTCTCACTTGTCCTCATACTAGCAGCAAAATAGCTATGCTGACCCTTTGTGCAACTGTGACTGTGATTCAACCACTGCTGCTAATAGCGAGAACTTGCTAGAGACTTCTGCTGTCCTGTTGGCACAATTAGCATCTCCTTCCACTTCTGTTTCTCCTAGGTTTCTGGGTAGAGAGGTAAAGTTTTGTCTGGTAGAGGATTCTTAAGAGACTGAAATCAAAGAAAGAGTAGAAACATGCAATTGCTCATCTTGCCAGAGGTCATGTGCCTGAAAATCTCCAAACACTTTGGGGTGAGGGGAGCAGGAGGACAGTAAATCTGTGGCTACATAGTGAGACATTTTCTGAAAAACAAAAAAGTTCTGTTGAGGGTGCATGTCTTTAATCCCAGCACTTGGGGGCCCAGGCAGGTGGATCTCTGTGAGTTTCAGGCTTCTCAGATTTGACATTGAATATCAACAATTCTGTGGTTTTAAGGAGCTTGGTTTGGGGATCAGTAAATATTCTTCAGCCTGACACTGAAAGAATTAAGTTTTTAATCAAACGTTACAGTTTGTTCCAGGAAAAAAAAAAAAGTTTTTTTGTTTGTTTTTTTCGAGACAGGGTTTCTCTGCATAGCCTTGGCTGTCTTGGACTCGCTTTGTAGACCAGGCTGCCCTCGAACTCACATAGATCCGCCTGCCTCAGCCTCCCTGGGTGCGGAGATTACAGGCATGCACCACTGAACCCAGCCAGAAAATTCTTATTCTGAAGATAACCTGTATATTTTCTTTGATGCCCCTTGGACATCTAGTAGGGCTTCTTTCCCCAAAATAATAAACTATTCACCTACCTCCCTTTCTCAGGTCCACAGATGGCTTTCTAAGACAGACTCTCTTGCCTTATCAAAGGATGAGTTGGTCTAGAGCCACCCTGCTTTCAATGTGTGCCTCTCATCTAAGCCACTAAATCATGTAGTTTTGCCACTTGACTCTCTGCATTGATAATGCTCTGCTTTCAGCCACTCAAAGCCATATCTGAATCCTTATCCATATCCACCTTTGACCCTTCTCTTTTTTTTCCCAAGCGTCTTCCAAAGTGGTGCTTTCTTTACAACAATAGGTTATTGACTTGTTTGACTGAGGCTGCCTGCCCTGTGCCTTTGAAGCAACTGGCAAATGACAAACACTTGCAGGCTTTTATTTCACTCTTAGACCCTCAACTGTTGGCTTGTCAGCCCTGTTCTCATCTGTGTACTCATGCAAACCCTTGTGCCTTCTACTATGAGGCCTCACATGTAGTAAGGGAACTACTCATCAATTAATCATGGAAATATAGCTATAAACTGCTCAGTACCAAAAGAGGAAAGCTGGGTAAGGGCAGAGGAACAATTATTGGCCCTACTTTGAGAAGTCTACAAAGAACTGTGTCATTAAGGCTGAGTTAGGATGAATCCAAATCTCCAGGGAAAGGGATAAACAGGACTTCTTCAGTGGAAAGAACTCGCCCATTAGCCTAAGAGGCCATTAACATATTCTCCCATTCCGCTTGCTTCAGGGTCAGATAACTATTTTGTTTCTCCTTGCTATTTGTCTCTCACAGAAAGAAAAAAGAAAGCTAAATGTGTTTCAAATAAGAAGAGCACCAAAGAGGAAAGTAAATTTATGTCTTCCACTGTTAACCGCTTTCTTTTCCTCTGAGCTCTTTTAAGCTCATGGTAAGAAACAGTTGTGATGAAATGGAAGAGGATACAGCATTGGAGGACGGCTGCACAAGCTCTTCTAAAACTGTCAAGCAGCAGGACCGCATGTCCAGTCCTAGGTATTTATTCAAGAGAAAGGACATTCATATTAAGATAGAGTATATATGACTATCTACAGTAGTGCTGTCCCTCTCAGATCAAGCAGAAAACAACATAGGGTTTGTCAACAGTAGAAGAGATAAGTAAATTCAGCCAGCCAAAGACTCATGACTAAGAACGTTAATGCTCTTTTGCAGTGGTTCTCAACCTTCCTAATGCTGCAACCCTTTAATACAGTTCCTCGGTTATTTTGTGACTCCTCCAACCATAAAATTACTTTTGTTGTTACATCATAACTGTAATTTGCTGTTATGAATCATAATGTAAATATCTGTGTTTTCCAATGGTCTTAGGCCACCCTGTGAAAGGGTCATTTAACCCCCCCAAATGGGTCACTACCCACACGTTGATAACTGCCAATCTGATCTATTACTATATATAGCAATATTCACAGATCTTACAAACAATACAATTATCTGAACACAAATACATACATATTATTCCATTCTTAGGAGATTCTAAAATACAAAACTAACCTATCATGAAAACAAAAAGATCAGCAAATGCCTAGGATTTGACGTAAAAAGGGCCAGACTACAAAGGGTCAAAATGATATGAATAAATTTATGTTAGCCTATACCCTGGTTCCTGTCCCAGAATTTCTAAAGCACTTGCAATTTCCTGGAGACACAGGTGGACTATCTCTCCTATAGTTGGCCTTCAACCTTGATTTCTTAAAATTTATAAAAGCTTTATAATTTCCTGAGAGATGGAAATATCTTAAAAAGAGTGCTCAAATCCCTTAGAATTTTGTTTGGTAGCAACAAGTTTTGTTTTTGTTTTTGTTTTGTTTTCTAATGAGGTGACTGTAGGCAAGGTTGTGGATGGAACAGCTCACCAAAAATAAGCCACAATCAAAAGCCTGCAGCTTTCATCCCCCGCCACCCCCAACCACATGCTTCCCAGAGAAAGGAGAAAGATCGTAACTTGAATTAGTAATCAGTCATGCTACATAATGAAGTTTCCATAAAAAAAAAATCCCTGATCCATGGGTTCTGAATTGGGAAACATATCCACTGCCAGGAGAGTGGCTGGCACATGCCAACTCTGTTGGGATAAAAGCTCCTGTGCTCACAAATCCTTCAGACCCTGCCCTGTGGATCTCTCTAAATGGCTGCTCATCTGCATCTCATTGTGTCTCTTGTTAACAAGCCCCTCTAGCAAATGAATCCACCAGGAAGAGGAGGTCACGGAGACCCTGAATCACAGCCAGCCAGCCAGATACAACACACTACTTGGAATAGGATCTGAATGAAGAGAAGGCGTTGAGCGCTCAGTCCATGGAGTCTGGTACTGTCTCTAGAGAGACATGCCTCCATTAAATTAAGTTAGGGAACATGCAGTTGACATATGATAAAGAACTGTTGGTGTGTGTGGAAGGGGCATCCAAATACATCTGGTATTAGAACAACTGTAATGAATGGCATGTAAGAGTACGGGGAAAGGATTTGGGTTTTTTTTGTTGTTCCCATAATGTTGTGTCTATGTTACTTTTCTATTGCTGTCATAAAACACTATGACCAAGGCAAATTTTAAAAGAAAGCATTTAATTTGGGTTTCAGAGGGTTAGAGTTTATGGCCATCATGGCAGGAAGAATGGTGGTAGGCAGGCAGAACACTGGAGTAGTAGTTGAGTGTTCATATCTTGGGACTAGCTGCAAATAGCATTAGTGTTTGAAGCCTAAAAGCCCACTCCCAGTGACACACCTCCTCCAACAAGACCACACCTCTAACCCCTCCCAAATAGTTCCACCAACTGGGTACCAACTATTCAAATACATGAGTCTATCAGAGCCATTCTAATTCAAGAAATCACATTCATTCGTAAAAGGACTTTGGGTTACTTTCTGAGGTGATTAAAAATGCTTTATATCTGATTGTGGTGGCAGTTACACACACACACACACACACACACACACACACACACACACAAAATGTATATGTATGTATTTCAATGAACTTTACATTTAATATAGATTTATTTTATTCACTTACATAGGATTTACTTTTAAAGCTGCAGTAAATCTGCTCCAAAGTAGTACTACCATCTTGTTAGACAAACGTTACTGCCAGCATTTTATAGAAGAGATGAACTTTCAAACATCCAACTCAGGGTTTAAGAGACACAATTGCTCATTGTGCCTGTTGCAGACCTGAAAGGCGTGACATAGCTATTTGTGTGGGCATAGGGAAAGGTGGATGGAGAAAGGGAATTGCAATTAATAGGCTCAAATGAGGAAGGTACTGTTGGAGGAAGGCTAGGGAATGGAAAGTAATGGAGCCATTATAAAGAGTTCAGGCCTTTAAAAGAATGAATCTTCCAGACATATTGGCCCATACTTTCACAAAGACATTTTGTGAGGCTGGAAAGGTGTCTCAGTGGTTTAGAGCACTGAGTGTTGTTGGAGGTTAGTTTGATGTACTTTGATGCTAATTACTGCTTGCTGTCTCTGTGACCCACCAGTACCTTGCCTAGAGCCTAACCTATTTGACCAATAAAAGGCCATCACACTTGGGCAGGGCAAATGGGATAGGCATGGCTAAGGTTTCTGGGCTTGGAGAGACATGGAGAATCTTGGGAGAGGGAAACCAGAGGAGAAGGGAGAAGAAGAAGGTTGCGCCATCATGGGTTAGGTGGAGAAGAAGCAAGTGGCTGGTATGGATGGACACTTGGCCCAGATGATGATAATTAGCAAGTATTTTGGATTATGGATGGGAGGTAGCTTGGTAGAAAATATTAGAAGCAGATGGCACGGGACTGGGGCAGGGATGGAAGCCCCAGTATGGGAAGTAGTTTAGGGGATTAATATCTGCTGTACCCCAGGTGTACTAAGGATATTTTAAAATTTAACAGGTGTCTGTGTTTTGATTGATTGCTAGCGAGTTAGAAAATACTGCCGTAATAATAATTATAGGCCTAATAATAAACATTATTAGGTAATACTGGTAATTTAACAGCAACAGAGTGTTCTCTGAGAGGACCAGGGTTTGACTCCTAGCACCCAGATAGTGGCTTATAACCTCCTACAATAACAGTCCCAAGGGATGTAATGACTGCTTTTGGCCTCCACAACTACTAGGTATGTACACAGATAAACATATGCTGGTAAGTCACTGACACACATAAAGTAAAATAAAAATAGTTGAAGAGGAGACCCTTTGCTTACAGTCCATTACAGACTATTTTTTCTTTGCAAAAATAACAACAACAAAAGTTGAAAAAAAGCAAGAAGTCGTGTGTGGTGGAAAACATCTGTAGTCTGGTTCTTGAGAGGTAGAGGCAGGAGGATTGCAAGATTGAGGCTGGGCTGTTATACAGAAAGACTTTGTCTTAAAATATAACAAATATATAATTCAGGCTGATGAATTGGTATGGTTCAATGTGGAATGTCCTGCAATGGTTTGTGGGCACTTGGCCTCCAGCTAAAGGTGGGCCTTCAGGTGGGACTAGTGGGCAGAAGACAGCCGCTGGGGACAACAGACCTTGAGATTTGATAGCAGATCCCCAGGAGGAATGTGGAAGACTTGGGAACCCTGCACTAGAAGCCCCGGAGTGTTGCAAGCTGAGTGTTATAGGGCAGTCTCATCCTGGTATGAAAAGCCAGAATGCTAAGACATGTGGACAGTGGAAGCCAAGCTCCTGAGAACGCACAGGGAATAAAGAGTCTATCAGAAACTGGGCTAGAGGCTGTTGATGTCACATCCTGGCAGAGAATCTAGCTGCATTCTGGCCATACCCTGTGATCTTGAGGCTGAATTCAAAACTAATGGATGCTTGTTGAGCAATGAAATATAAACAGTAAGAGCATTCAGCTGTGTCATAGGTACTACTTACTGCTCTTATTATTAAGTCATTTAGATTATTAGCCACCTCTGGTCCTGGTTGTAGGAGCTTCATATGTCCTGGCCCAACAGATAATGCAGATCCCCAGGCTATTAATTACCTCCAATTCCTAGCTTTCTGGGTGGAAGAACAGGTTTTATGTCCACTCCTCTGAGAGGAGAACCCTGTGTGCTTAATATTCCTGGTTATCCCGGAGGTCTCTGGGTGCAAGGACCTTCATGCTGTAAGATGCAAAATCAAGGGGCCATTGCGTCTCGTGCCACAGTTCCAGAGAGCCACTGAGGCTAAGAAATATGCAGCAGTATTGGAGCTCCTCGAAGGCTATTCCTTGATGCTGAAAAGTCTACATTTCAATGGAGACCTGAATATGGTGGGGATGCAGAGATCATAGGATGCACACAGAGGAACACTGCTGGCATGGACTGGGGCTGGCCCCAGAGAGGCCATCTGTCCCGCAGATGACAGAGCTAGAGAGGTTGAGTTACTCATGCCCTTTGTAGCCCAGACTATTCCACCATGAGCCCTATCTGCACAGAACTTCAGGATTTTTTGTGCTTGTTCTGTCAAGTTTGGGACTCGTTTAAGTCTAATATTTCTTTGTTATATCCCCATTCTTCCTTTTGGTAATGGAATGTTGACTTTATGTCATTGTGCTGGCCTGTTTTTATGTCAGCTTGATTGATACAAGCAAGGGTCATCTGGAAAGACAAAATCTTAACTGAGAAAAATGCTTCCATAGGATTGGCTTGTAGTCAGGTCTGTTGGGCATTTGCTTTTTAATTGATTTAATATGAGAGGGCCCAGCTTCTGGTGCCACCTGTGGGTAGGTGACCCTGGATGTTATAAGAAAGCAGGCTGAGAAAGCCATGAACACACCAGTAACTAACATTCCTTCATGGCTTCTGCCCCTGTTCCCTGCATCCAGGCTCCTGCCCTGACTATTTTTCAGTGATGGACTATTACTTGGAAATGTAACATGAAATAAACCCTTTCCTCCCTGGGTTCTTTTAGTCATGATATTTATCACAGCAATATAAAAGCCAGCTTAGACAGCCATTGCAAATTGGAAGTATGTAATTTGCTTTTTGATTTTACAGGGACTCACAATTAAAAGATGGCCTCAAGTTTCAGAAGAAACTTCATACTTTTAAAGTGTTGCTATGAAAGATGGTGGGACTTTTGAAGTTGAACTGAATATATTTCGCATTATGAGAGGGCCTTGAGTCCATGGGGGTCAGAGGCATAATGTTGGAGTTTGAAATGTCTCCCATAGGCTCAAGTGATTGAATACTTGGTGTCCAACTTGAGGTGGGTCTTGAGGTCTGATAGCCCTAATCTATTTCCTGCTTTCTGACTGCATATGTAATATCCCACACTTGTGCCACTATGCCTTCCCTTCCTGATAGTTGTACCTTCTTGAGCTGACTTGAAGTTCATCAAAAAAGCACTTTGTCTAAATCAGCATGATCTACATTGCATTTTTTCCTGTGTATGTGGACAGCAATGCTCCACAGTGGGGACATTTTAAAAATCCCAGTGGATGCATGAAACTACAGATAACACTGAACCGTATGCATAGTCTATTCCTATACATAAATGCCCATGATGAAATTTAATTTATAAATTATGTACAATAAAATACACATTAATTATAAGATATAGAACAATTTAAAAAGTATGAGTTATTTATTTGTCACTTTCCATGGAGTATTACTGGACTATGGTTGACTGTGAGTAACTTTTAAAGAAAGGAAGTGAAAATGCAGATGAAGGAGACTCTAGTATTAGATCTTTCTTCTCTTTGTCATTCAGGCTACTGTAAGTCCAGCATCCCAGGAGATCAAAGGCCATAGGGATAGATTGCCAAGAGCTAGAAGAAGCCCCACTGAGGGAGTGTGTGAGGCAGAAGAACCCCACAAAGGGAATGTGTGAGCCACAGGGTATTTACTGAAGCCTCCTAACAGAGAAGCTAACAGAGGAGAAACACTAAGTAGGCTGAGTGTCCAGAGGCTGAGCAGTGAGGTGTGGGTGACAGAACCTAGCTAGAATAGGAACAGTGCCATGTCCACAGCTCTGCTAAGGTCCTGGACCAGCAGCTAGATCAAAATCTCTCCTCCTGTTCATGGTGCTCTTACCTTTTAAACCATGGGAACAGTGACAACATGATCTGGGATAGCATGCCCAGCATCCCAAGGACCAGATCACTCAGAGGGTGAGCAGGAGGCAGGTTTTCTTCTAGGTAACATGGATTTACTCCAGTTCCCATATACATGAGAGAATGTCAGTGATCCTCCACATAGCCACTGCCTGGATTTTCCCATATTGGTCTACTTTCACTATTCCCTTTAGATGGAGAGATCCTTGGTAAAAGAAAGGGGTGTTTTGATTAGGGACCACCGGGCTACTGTTACACATATGAGACAGTATTCTCTTCTTTATTGCGTTGTTTACTTTGTTTCCCCTCTAAATTAAAATATTGAGTTTTTAAATCTTACCCATGTGTTTAGCAAGTAAAACGACAGATTTTGACTGATACTGTTCAGATCAGTTTGATTTGATTAAATATAACTAATGGTAGAAAGTTCAGCTTTATCAAACAGATTATCTACCTATCACTTTTGTTTTACTTTTTGTTACAGATTTTTCCAATTTTTGTCTCTGAAAACAGTCACTTTTATGCCAAATCTTCCTAATTTTTCTAATTACTCGAGTGAAATTTTACATTTACCTATCTTTACTCAATAAAGAAATATTTACTTAATCCCTATGCTGTGATAAACATTATTCTATACCAACACAAGGTAGGCTCTAGCTTTATCAAGTTTATAATGTAAACAACAGAAAACGGGCAGGTTAATAAAGACTGTCAAAAGGCTATAGTTGCTGTGATTAAAAAAAAAATTAAGTGAGATAATGACACAGAGTAAATACAATATGGTGGGATATAGTTTAGGTTTTCGTGTTTTGAAGGCTGTTCAGAAGTGGGGGTGGGTGGGTGAGCAAATGCCTAGTGGTTGAAAAGAGATAGGAACATCAGTCTAAGTAGATGGAATGACTAGTGAAAACAACCCTAAGCCAGCAGTAAGCTTACTGTGTAGAGAGAACACAGGCATGGCCACTGTGCTTGAGTACACAAAAACAAGAGGGGGAAGTGGGAGATGGTTTGGAAAGATGTGTGTGGTACCAAGATATGGAGGACACTGCAAGTCATGATGAGAACTTTTCATTACTTAGAGGAAAACCATGGGAAGCTGCTAATTAGGGAAAAGGATGTGATGATTTTCATATCTTAAAATATCTTTGTGGGTTTTTTTTTTTTCATGTAAGTCTTTCACCAGATATACCACTCCTGGGCATATACCTGAAAGATACTCTACCATACAACAAGGACATTTTCTCAACTATGTTCATAGCAGCATTATTCGTAATAACCGGAATCTGGAAACAACCTAGATGTCCCTCAACTGAAGAATGGATAAAGAAACTGTGGTACATTTACACAATGGAATACTACTCAGCTATTAAAAACAAGGAAATCTCAAATTTTTCAAATAGAGGGAACTAGAAATGATCATCCTGAGTGAGGTAACCCAGACCCAAAAAGACACACATAGTATATACTCACTTCTAATTGGATATTAGCTCAACACAGATGTCCGCTAAGGAACTCCACCCAGTGGAGATAGGGACAGATGCTGGGACTCACTGCTGGACTCCAGGTGAGAGTGATTTGAAAGAATAGGGGGTGGGATGGAAGGATCCAGAAGGTTCAGAGACCCACAAGGAAACCATCAATGCTGGCAGATCTGGACCCAGGGGTCCTGCACAAACTATTGTACCAACCAAGGACAATGCATACAGTAAACCTAGACTCCCTATCCAGATCTAGTCAATAAACAGCTCACTCTCCATGGTTGTGGGGAGAGCAGGGACTGCCTGTGACATGAACTCTGGTGCCCCCAGTTTGATCACTTCATCCTGGTGGGGAGGCTGGTGGCACACAGAGGAAGGGGAAGCAGGCTATCCAGAGGAGACCTGATAGGCTGTGACCATATGGTAGGAGAGGAGGTCACCTTCTGTCAGGGGTCTAGGGGAGGGGAATAGGGCAGAAGAGGGAGAAAGGGTGGGAATGGGAAGATGCAATGAGGGAATAACAATCAGGATGTAATCTGAATAAATTATAATACATTAAAACTAAAAAATAAAAGATCTTTGTGCCTAGTGGCAGGTAAAGGGCTAACCTGGGTAGTGCATTACATAAAACAGCATGGGTGGATACAGATGAAGTCTAAGCTTTAGAGTGTGAAAGGTGAGGTGAAAGGACTCAAAACAACTTCTAGACAGAAAGTTCAATGAAAACAAATTTACATGGTAAGTTCTGGGTTCAGAGGTGCACAGGGAGAGGAGATGGAGAGAAATTCAGTGTTCTGATTTGGACACAGTGATTTTAGAAAGATGTATTGGGTGTCCCGGTGACATATCACAAGGTAACCTGGAGTTTAGGTGCAGGTTCTAGTCCCAGCTGTTGATTTGGGAGGCACAACATCTAACTATCAGGCTCGAGAAGATCAGCTCTTAGAGGAGAGAGAACTGAGAGCCATGCCCAGAGACCACCAAGGTTCAGCAGTAAGGGACAGAAAACAAATTGCCAAAGGAAACTAACGAGGAAACCAAGGAGGGGTGGGGAAAACCAGCAGCAGGAGGCGTCAAGAATCCAAGTGCGTGAAGTCTGTGATCCTGTTTTTACCAGTTACTATCAGGGCTCCTCTTCTCTATATGCATTCCTTTTCACAGTGTTGGTGCTACCTCACCTCAACAATGTATCACACCAGACCCACTAAAAAGACATTCCCTCTGCCTATGGACTATATTCCCAGACACCGATGGGGATGACACCCGCAACCGACTTGACCATGGAAAAAGATCGGCTGAGAACAAATCGTCCCTGTATAAAGGATTTATTTTTCTGGCCTTTCCAAAATAAAATGTTTTCACTGTTTCATTCGCCCAGCATGGATTTCCCTGCAGCTAGAACAGCATATGTTTGATGGACATGTGCTCCAGGGAAAAGGCGGACTACAAGGAGCAGACTTCGAGGTGTGCCCTGAACAGTGCTTCCTGCTTTCCTTGCAAACTTAGCATTGCTCTTAAAATGAAGAAGGGTTTGCCTTCTTGGATGCACACCCAGATGTAATTCAGACCAGCTATGAAAAAACACTGAGCAACCCAAAACCTGATCGTAGGTGCAGGGGCACTAAATGTTACCACCTCCCAGCTCTTGCTAAGCCTTGGGAGTTGTAGCTAATCAGTTAGTAACACTGAAAGACTCCTTTTATGGAGGCTTCCCCACAATCAATGAACTCATTTTATGTAAATATTTAGCCAGGCAATAAACTAGACAGCCTATATTACTCAACAGCAGCCTCAGAAGGCCCTCCCAATTTATATACACAGCATTTTGGTAGGGCAATACATTTTACATGCATGACACGGTCAGCGATAAATGCACCAGGGTAGGTCAAACCCTATTTGGTTCTTTGCTTTTAACTGTCTTGGGCTTTGTGTGTTTCTTTAATCAGCTGGATGATTTAGATAAACAACACGTATTAGTCTCTGGAAGTCTAACACGCCTTGAACCTTTTCCAGATATTCATTGCCATTCATCATCATAATAGTTGTTTCCCCCTTGGCCATCATTAAGATTAGAAATGTCCTTGAACCATTTAATGATATTCCAGAAGACTGGACAGACTTTTCATGCCTTGATGAATTGCAATCATTCAGCTTAGACCAATGAAATTGGATATCCTTTAATGTGCCTGATGGCTGTAAGGAGTTTGGGGAAAAACATTGCAGCCTCCAAATGGCTTCACAGAACAACTGTCCATTGGAGGAACATGCATGACTTACACAAAAATTGATTAATGAGTTAATATCTAATCTGATCTAACTGCAATGGATATTCTTTGTTCATAATGCTAAATATGGTTTTGTTTTTTTACTTTTTTATTAATTTATTTAGATTACATAAATATGCTTTTGTAACCATATTTAAATAACTCGCTAGAGTCCTTATGATGTGATTTTTTTAAAAACTTAACCTAGATGTCAAAGAATGAAATCCACCCAAACTGACTTTTCAATGCTCACTCAAGCATGGAGGAAGCTCTTATTTCAAACTAATAAGAGTAAAGAAAAACTTGTTGCATTTCCATGTATCTCTAAGTGGCTACTGTAGGAACTATGACTCTCACACGTCTGTAACACAAGCAAACACACATGGCATTTGGTCTCACAAATATCATAAGTCCACAGGTTCAGAAACCATTGCCAATGCTCTGCTTTAGAACTAACAGGTGAGACTAGCAATGCACTTACATAATCGTCAGGCAAGCACATAACTCAGTCAGAGGACTTACATAGTATGAAGTAGACCTTGGTTCATTTACCAGTACCATCACAATTTTTTTAAAGTATAATATAATCTTTTTAAATATTACATTTTTAAAATTGGTGTCTCTGTGCACACAGACACACACAGACACACAGACACACACAGACACACACAGACACACACACACAGACACACACACACAGACACACACACACACACACACACACACACACACACACACACACGTGCGCACGTACCTGCAAAGACCATAAAAGAATGTCAGCACTTCTGGAGCTGGAGTTACACAGGGTTGTGAGCTGCCTGACCTAGGGGGTAGAAAATGAACTCAGGTCTTCTGGAAGAGCAGTAAGTGCTCTTAAGTTCAGCTCCTATAAATGTAATTTTTAAGTTCATCTACAAATATTACTCAGACCCCAGTGTCAGAAGCAGAAATTTCGGTATATGTATATATGTATATGTGTCCAAACATATATATCGGATGAGACATAGAGACCAAGTATGTGGGGACTGAAGCCTAAAGACTACTGGAAAATTCTGGCTACACCACCAGCAGTTTTACCAAGTTACTTCCAGGAATATCTATTTCTATATCTATTTGTCAGTTATTTGTTCAGCATGTATAATGATCCAAATGGTATTCTTGGGATGCATAGGGGAAAAATCAAATAACAGATAAAGGGATTTTAATCAGTTGCAGGTCTTGTTTAATATCATTTCTCTCCTCCCAGAACAGCTATGTGGGTCAACTGAGCTACAGCCCCTGGGAGCCATGAGTTGATGGTCTAGCGGGGTGTCACTATGAGCCTGCCAGAGGCAGAACAGTCTTGAGGAGGACTTGGGAGACTCCTTGGACAGAGATACAGATAAGCATCCTTGGAGAGGATTACAGCACTCTGGATGTAGTGGAGGTCGAGGGCACAGAGAAAGCCCACTGCTATCACCACTACTCCACCCACCCTTTCCCAAACCACATGTCCCAGTATTCCTTGGCAGTATATTAGGACCTCTTCTCATTAAAGGGCTTGTATCTAACCGCAAGTTTCCTAAACTAGCTTGTATACTCCTTGGTTTCTGTAGGTACAGCCTCCATATCAGAAATGATGAAAATTACTCATTTGGAAAAACAGTGAGTTCACAGTTCCAGGAGAACAAAGAGACCAGCCATGAGGGAATTCTTCAGTGGGCTACCTTCACACTCGCCTGAGTCTCACCGTCTTGACTAATAAACCTGTAACTACTGCTGTAGTTAATGCCATTTAATTTTTGTTTTATATGTACATTTTGTTCCTCTATCCTTCCTTTACTGCTTTATTTCTTCACTCCCAACCTACAGTTTCTCAAGCTTTAATAGAGTGTTTTTTGTGCAGCAAATTTGAGCAAGTTCCCATTGCTATTTCTTTAAGTATTTTTCAGCTCCTTCCTCTCTTCTTGCTATGACTTCTATTCTGCACATGGCAGTTTCCTGTTCCTAGTTTTATTGCCCCCGCCCTCCTTAGCATGCACAATTAGCATATCAATTTGTCCAGTCTGCATGTTTTCCCAGGTGCTTGCAAAGGGCATTTCACCTTTTCATCTTGCAACCTGAAGCATAAGAAATGCCAGCAGCCTGCCTCTACTGGTGAGACACAATGGGAGTGAGGTGTTATTTCTTAGCCATTATTTTTCTTCTTTTGAGAACTATCTGCTCAGATCCATAGCCCATTTTTTTTAAAGTGGGTCACTTGTGGTTTGTTGTTGTTTGTTTAATGATTTATTTTTATATTTTTATTTTATGTGCCTTGGTATTTCACCTGCATGCATATCTGTCTGAGGGTGTTAGATCTGCTGGAACTGGAGTTACAGACAACTCTGAGCTGCCATGTGGGTCCTGGAAATTGAACTTCCAGGTCCTCTGGAAAAGAAGCTTGTACTCTTAAGCACTGAGCCATCTCTCCAGCCCCAGGTCACCAGGTCATTTGTTGTTGTTGTTATTTTTTTTTTTTACTCTGTTTTTTGAGTTCTTTTTATACTCTGCATATCAATCCCATCAGGTGTGTGGCTGTTAAGAAGACTCTCTTCCATTCTGTAGGCTTCCACTTCACTTGGTTTGTTGTTGTTTTTTTTTTTTTTTTTAGTTGTGAAACTTTTTAGTTTTATGACGTTCCACCTGCCCATTGTTGGCCTAATTCTTGGGCAAATAAGAGTCTAATTCAGAAAGCTCTTTTCCTACGCCTTGATCATGTATGCTACTGTCTGTCAGTTTTCTGGTAGTTTCAGTGTTTCAGGATGGATACTTAGTTCTTTGATCCACTTAAGAGTTAGTCTTTGTACAAGGTGATAGATATGGGTTTAATCTCCCTTTTCTGCATGTGGACATCCAGTTTTCCCAACACAAATTGTTGGAGATGCTTTTTTTTCTCCAGAGTATGGTTTTGTCAAACATCAAATGCCTGAAACTATATGTAAACATGTAGGCTTTCAATTTTGTTCCATTGGTCACATGTCTGTTTCTGGGCCAGGGCCATAATGTATTTATTTCTATGGCTCTATAATGTATCTTGCAATCTGGAATGGTAATTCTTCCAGCATTGCTTTGTTTTGTTTTGTCTTGGTTTTTTGTTGTTCTATTTTTGCTCAAGATTGTTTTGGCTACCTGGGATCTTTTGTGGTTCCATATGAATTTTAGGATAGTTTGTTTGTTTGTTTGTTTGTTCGTTTCCTACTTCTGTGGTGAGATAGAGATTCTGGTTGGGATTGCACTGGATCTGTAAATCATTTTTGGTAGAACAACTGTTTTCACAGCGGCAGACTCAAATGGTTTTTTTTTTTTTCTCCTCTTTTTTTTTTAATTTTTTATTAATTTATTCTTGTTACATCTCAATGGTTATCCCATCCCTTGTATCCTCCCATTCTTCCCTCCCTCCCATTTTCCCCTTATTCCCCCCCCCCATGACTGTTCCTGAGGGGGATTTCCTCCCCCTGTATATGCTCATAGGGTATCAAGTCTCTTCTCGGTATCCTGCTATCCTTCATCTGAGTGCCACCAGGTCTCCCCCTCCAGGGGACATGGTCAAATATGAGGCACCAGAGTTCGTGTGAAAGTCATACCCCACTCTCCACTCAACTGTGGAGAAAGTTCTGTCCATTGGCTAGATTTGGGTAGGGGTTTAAATTTTACTGCCTGTATTCTCCTTGGATGGTGCCTTATTTTGAGCGGAACCCCTGGGCCTCTGGAGGAATCTCCATACCTGATCTCAAACTGTACTATAAAGCAATAGTAATTAAAACAGCATGGTACTGGCACAGCAACAGGCTGATCAGTGGAATCGAATCGAAGACCCAGATATGAATCCACACACATGTGGTCACTTGATTTTTGACAGAGAAGCCTAACCCATTCAATGGAAAAAGAGCAGCATCTTCAACAAATGGTGCTGGTCTAACTGGAGGTCTATGTGTAAAAAAATGCAACTGGACCCATATTTGTCACCTTGCACAAAACTCAAAGCCAAGTGGACCAAAGACCTAAACATAAAATCAGAAACACTAAGTCAGTTAGAAGAAAAAGTGGGGAAGAGCCTGGAACATATTGGCACAGGAGACAACTTCCTGAACAGAACACCAACAGCCCAGGCCTTAATGTCAACAATTAATAAATGGGACCTCATGAGGCTGAGAAGCTTCTGTAAGGCAGGTGACACTGTCAAGGGAACAAAGCGACAGCCTACAGATTGAAAAGATCTTCACCAACCTTACATCTGACAAAGGTCTAATATCCAAAATATATAAAGAACTCAAGAAATTAAACACCACCAAACCAAATAATCGAATGATTTTGACAGAAAACGGTCAGCTCACAGTATTGGCAGTCTGGAGTTTACATACATTTGCATATGTATGAGTTTGTTTTCCATCAGCCAATTCAAAAGCAGAGCCTTGCCTTTAGATACTCATTCCTTTCTCTCCTGAATTTTCAGATTTATGATGTTAAAATCAGCACAAAGGAAAAATTAGTCATTTTTGCATTGTTAGTTCTACCAGCACATGAGTGAGAGTTACTTCAATTTTCTAGTGCTTTTCCTCTATCTCTTTCTTCAGTTGTTTACAGTTTCCATTCTAAAAGTCCTTCACCTCCTTGGTTAGGTTGATTCCTAGCTGTTTCATTTTCTCTGAGGCTACTGTGATGGGAGTGCGTCCATTTCTCTATGTGTGTTGGTATGTGGAAGAGCTCCTAATTTGTACAAGTTGATTCTGTATCCTTCCACATTGCTGCATTAAAAAAAAAATCACTTCCATAATTCTAGTAGAATTTTGAGGATCTCTAATGTATAATATCATGTCATCTGTGAGTAGGGATAGCTTGAACTTCCCTTTCCTGTTTGTATCCCTTTAATGTCCTTCTCTTACCTTCCTGCTCCAGTGCTTTGAGCACAATATTAAAAAGGAGTGGGGATGGTAAAACAACCTTGTCTCCTTCCTGGCTTCAACGGGATGGTGTCATTGTCCATAGTAATAAGGCAGTCCAAATCAAAACAATGCTGAGATTTCATCCAACCCCAGTCAAAATGATAAAGAAAACAAGGATGCTTTGGGTGAAGGAAGGCGAGGCTGAGGGAAAAGGAGAGCTCTCACCCACTTCTGGTGGGATTGCAGACTGCTACAGTCACTCTGGAAATCAGCGAGCAGACTTAACAAAAAACAACCTGAAATTAAATCTGCCGTATGACTCAGCTATACCATTCCTTGGCATACGCCCAAGGACTTGGCATCCTACTCCACAGATAACTTGCTCCGTTGCTCTATTCATAATACTTAGGGAATGGAAACAACCTAAATGTCTTTCAACTGATGAACAGATGAAAAAAAAAAAAAACATATGCATATACTATGGAATACTATTCTGCTGTAAAGAAAAATGAAGCCATGAACTTTGCAGGTAAATGGATGGAACTAGAAAGGATCATATTGACTGAGGTTACCCAGACCCAGAAAGACAACTGCCACATGCTCTCTCACCAGAGGTTCCTGGTTCCAGATCTTCTGATGTGTGTATGTGTGTATACACCTGC
>OU015742.1:9640679-9699576 GCA_907169655.1 Acomys percivali | reverse complement strand
AACCAGGAAAGTAAAAGGGAATTGTTGTCAGGGCGGGGAAGCAAGAGAGAGGGAATTTGCAGAGTGTAAGTGATCTGATTGGGAAGTTTGGGGCTCTAGTTAGAAAGGGGGTGAGAGATAAATGCAGAAAGAGTAAGGAGGATAAGGTAACTAGATAAAATAGTCAGAAGAGATACATGGCGAAGGGCAGGTGAGAGATTTGAAGCACTAAAGGGATTCTATCCAATTGGGAACACTTTTAAAGATGCTCAGTGCCCAGGGAATATGGGTGAAAGCTGAAAGCAACCCTCAGCCAACAGACAAAAAGGAAATGGAGGTATCTGTTACTAAGGATGTCTGAAAAAGTCATAAGGAACCATACTATTAAAACAATAACAACAAACAGCCGGACATGGTGATGCACGCCTTTGATCCCAGCACTTGGAAGCAGAGACAGGTGGATCGCTGTGAGTTTGAGGCCAGCCTTGACTACAAAGGGAGTCCAGGATGGCAAAGGCTACACAGAGAAACCCTGTCTGGAAAAACCAAAAAACCAAACCAAGCCCTCCCCCCAAAAAAAAACCCATACAAACAAACAAACAAAACAAACCCTACCACACCAGGAGTGGTGGTGCAGGCCTGTAATCCCAACACTCAGAAAGGTTGAGGGAGGTAGACCTCTGTGAGTTCGAGGCCACCTCATCTACAAACCAAGTCTAGGACAGCCAAAGTTACACAGAGAAATTTGTCTTGAAAAACCAAAAAACCAAAACCAAAAACAAAAAACAAAAATATCCCAAAACAACAACAACAACAACAAAAAACCCAACAAAACAAACAAAAACAAAAACAAAAACCTACCTAAAATTACCTATGAGTGTTAAGTCACTGTATAGATATATGCAATTTAAAGGAAACACTTCCATCTGGGCTGAAAATGCTTCTTCAAGAGTCCAAGACCATCTAACCACCACCACCACCACATAGTGGGACAGCAGGGAAAGAGGAAGCCCTGTTTCCTTGATGTCATATACCCAGAGTAAATCATGGATCAAGCTAAGGTGGAAATTGGTGAAGAAAGTGGGACCCTGGTGCAAATGGCTCAGACTCTAGCTAGCTCGGGTAGGTCTTCTTGAATACACTGTCTTCATTTGCTGTTATGTGTGTGCACAGTGTGAGGTATAGCTCACATGTCTTTCCCATTGTACCACTAATTACCTCAGAAACACTTGCTGCAAAGATCCTTCCCCCATCTACTGCTTTGCTCTGCTGTATTTGTTGAAAGTCCATTGATCATATACTGGCAGTTCTGTTCTGAACCCTATGTTCTTTTAGGTTGTTCTTTTTCTGAATGCTTGTGTCAATACCAAGATACAGTCTTGAGGAGTGTTCTTTATAGTACGTGTTGACATCTTGTAGTGCCTGTCACTATTGTTCTGGTCATGGAGGTCTTGGCTACTACCAGCCTTTATATCTCCATATACATTTTAGGATAACATGTCGGTTTTCACAAACACTAACATCTGGTAAGGATTCTGGCTTGGCAGCCATTCAGAGGATGAGAAAACAGATACAAAGAGCAAGAGGCCTTCCTGAGAAAACTATCGACCCCACTGCTGTTTGTCCCCATACCTTCTCCGCCCACTACCCCAAGCCCCGCATCCTTAATAATTTGTATTATCTCTTAAAAATACTAAGATTTTTCTTTCTCCAGTTTTAAGATCAAAGCAGGGGCCTTGAACGTGCTAGGCATGTGCCCTGCTCAGCCACTGAGCCACCTTTCTTCCTATTTCCTTTAAGATTATATAAGAATTTCAAAATACAGTCTTTGTCCCAATTCTTATCTCAAAGACTGCATGATGTGCAGTTTTTTGTAATTAACATATCCTAAAGTTATTCTCATTAAAACATAGAGAAACACACCTTCCTTTTTAACATGACGGATTTCCTTCAAAATTCAACAGGAATATGCCACAAATGTCCTCGCGTGTACATCACTCGTGGATGTGGTGGCTGCAGCTGTAAGCTCCGTATAGTTGTGTTGCTATTGGAGTTAATCGATATCATCTTTTTACTGCTGACAAACTGCTGTCCCCACAAACAAGAGAGTAAGTATGGGAGAAAAGGGAGGGTGGTGTGAAGCACTCTAAGACTTTTACCTTTTACCAGAAATGTTTGAGAGTTAATTTCAATACAGCCTACCAAGGTTTTAGAAAAGACGGGGCATCTCAGATTAGGTCACATGAGGTATGAAGAAAGCCGGAATGATAGCACTTTCTGTTGTACTATGGCTCAGCACTTCCTGACACAATAAAGGAAGGCTAGGTTCTAAGGATCTCTGATCTAACCCTGCACCCTTAATCTGACAAGTGTGGAAAGCAAACCCCAAGAATATAAGAGGCAGTTTAAGTGCACATGGGAGCACAGTGACAGCCCTTTACTTTCCCATCAGTTCTGCCAACTTACAACTTCATCTGGAAGGCAAAAGAGCAACCCTCAAAGATACCCTCACTCAACCTACAAGTAGAACATTATGATAGGCAGATTTGGGCTCAGGGGTCCCGCTCAAACTAAGGCACCAGCCAAGGACAATACAGGCGGTAAAATTTAAACCCTACCCAGATCTAGCCAATGGACAGGACAGTCTCCACACTTGAGTGGAGAGTGGGATATGACTTTCTCATGTACTCTGGTGCCTCACATTTGACTATGTCCCCTGGAGGGGGAGACCTGGTGGCACTCAGAGGAAGGACAGCAGGTCACCGAGAAGAGACTTGATACCCTATGAGCATATACAGGGGGAGGTAATCCCTCTGAGGAACAGTCATAGGGGAGGGGAATAAGGGGAAACTGGGAGGGAGGGGAGAATGGGAGGATACAAGGGATGGGATAACCATAGAGATGTAGTAAGAATAAATTAATAAAAAAAAAAAAAGATACCCTCACTCACTCTGAATATGTTGTGCAGCACTTTATTTTAACCTTAGCTTACTGGGAGCTAAGGCAGGAAGATCACAAGTTTGGGGTCAGCCTGGGCTACTGTACAAAAACCCTGATTCAAAAGTAAGTATTTTCTAAGTAAAGTACAAACAATCACATGTAATGATGCTGACATGCTGCAAGGAACAGCAGGAAGGCAGGGTGGCTAGAGCAGAGTAACCAAAGGGACAGAAGGAAACATGTCCGAGAACAAGGAGAAACAAATCCCAGGATTTTGAAGGACTAGAGAGCAAGGTACAATGAAAACTCTGAACAAAGGGGTACTCTGATCAAGGGACTGCTGCAGAATGAATGGAAGCAGAGGCCAGTGAAGTGGCCATTGTAACCACTCTTGCAGACAGATGATCTCGATGGTGTCAGTTGATGGGATGCATGTTAAAGCAGGGCCAAGGGGACTCACTGGTGGACTGACTGTGGAATAGGAAAGGAAGTGAAAATTCAAGATGTCAAGTCAGTGTGGCCCAGTGAACTTGGCTTCTGGTATTAATGCCCTTCTCCAGGTCCTTTCTTTTGGATCTGAACAAGTTGGTATAAATGATGTAACAAAAGTGATTCTGGGCCAGTCTGGACCCAAACCTCAGCCCTAAGCAACTTCTATTTTTGTGCTCCTGAGAGTCTTGTGATGCCCAGGGAGGGAGAGGCAGGCAATCGGTATGAGTTTGGGGCCAGCCAGTGCTACACAAAGAAACTTTTGTCTTGAAAACCCAAAACCAAATCAAACCAAACCAAAAAAAAAAAAAAAAAAAAAAAAAGAAGTCTTGTGATGCAATCTTTCAAGTAGGTGGCATGGACAGATTACAAAAGGAAGCCCTGACCATGCAGGAAGAATCACAGAGCAGTATACCAGATGAGTCCAGCCTCTAGATCATTGTCCAGTTGAGCATAATACACCAGGGACTGTCAGCAAAACCCGCAAAAAACTCGAGGGAAGCCAAGCGTGGTTACAGAACCGGGAACAAATAGTTTAATGCTACTAAAGTCTACGGTGACTTATTCAGCATGGGGCCATCAAACAGATGATGGCCCAAGAGTTTCAGCCGAGCAATCAGAGGATAGAATTAGCATTAACTAGCTTGGTTAACAAGTTTGGGGAAGAAATTAAAATCTTACACTTTTACATGAGATGGGTGAGTGTCGCATTTTTCTTAGTAAATGCTCCTCTACCTCTTAAGAACTGCTGGCTTTTCCAAGGTTTAAAGAGGCCACTTGAAGAGTTAGTCTTTGGGTGCTGATATCACAACAGACGTTAGCAGGACTGCTTCAGTTTTTCTCTTTCCAGCTTCTGAGGCTGGTAATCAGAGGAACCCGTATGTCTGTGCCTGGCAAGGAATCCCTTGCCTGTCCCTGGTTTTGGCTGCTGTGGTTTTAGGACTTTGGTAATAGTGTCATGTAAAGGAGAAACCACTGAGCTCGCGTTCCCTCCACACTTTCCACAACTAGTCATGGTAAACCACCTCGGGCTTAGCTGATTGGCTTCTGGAAGCTGACTGGGCGCCTTGGAGAGAAGCCCTGGCCAATGTTAGATTTAATCCTTCCTTTGGACAGCCGCTTGTGGGAAAAGAAAAACTACCTGGTCAGTCTGGTAAGCCTATGGGCCTCTCTGAGCACACACACTTCTGGGCTAGTACCTCATAGACATGAACCCAAACTACGCTGAGGAAAGGCTGTGCATTATTTAGGAATTCTTAGTGTTCCAGAAAAAAATGTGGATTTAAAAGGAATGATTTTACATTGCCAGTCTGTCATTCATTCCCACGAACAGCCCATGACATCCACCCAATCAGCTTTTCCTCTGGTTAACAGGATTCTATAAAAGGTTTACAAAGCACACAAGGGTTTACTCCTGGGCTTAGTCTTCTCTTGTGCCACTGTTCCTAGGAAGGAGGAACAGCTATCACCTAGATTGCCTTTGGAGGTCTTCCACCCAAGAATAAACACAACCACCCCCCTGCCCCCTGCACCCAGGTCTCCCTATGTAGCTTTGGCTGAACTTAGACTCACGATCTCTACTTAGCCTCTCATGTGCTGACTGCTGAGCTCACAGGCATGTGATAGCATGCCCCACTTGAAAGACGCCATCTTAAAATGATTTGTATATGATCACCATGGAAGTGCATTCATGGCATAGCACTCTGCAACCACTTTGGGCTCTAAGGTCCCTTAAAGTGATAATGCACCTCAGGATAAACTTTGCTCTAACTTCTGTTAATACAGTTCTAGGTCTGTTCTAAGATGCACAGCAGGCCTTGAAGAAGTCCTAGATGAGCTGCTCTTCGGCATCCACACATCCACCATCTTAGAAATGGTCCCATGTCAGCTGTACAGGGTCAGACTTCTCCACTTTGATGGCACATCTGGAGTTATTTTGGGGAAGTGCTAATTTTCTGATACCTATGGCCTTCTGTAAATAGAGACAAGGCAAGCTTTCACACTTCCCAGAAATATCCTTTGGCACCTAGGTGCCAATATGCATCTCCAGTTGTTTGGGGCATGCCACACAAGGAGTCTAAAGACACAGACAATGGTCTTTCTGGGATTTCCCATTTAAGGCTGAGTATGCTATGCCAGAGTCTCTTAAGCTCGGCACCTAGGTCAGTTGTGGGTCTTTGTGTAGCTCACCATCTATTGCCAACAGAAGCTTTTCTGTTGAGGGCTAAGTAATATTAATCTAGGAGGATAAAACAGTCATCAGGAGTCAATTTAATACTTTGCTCACTTAACTGTGCTGTGTTCCTAAAATACACATTTCTAAAATTGAAAAAAAAAAAAAACAAAAAACTAGCAGAAAAATTCAAGAACACTGAGATCAAGTCAACTTCATTCCAGAGACAAAGGAATGGGTCAACATTTGGAAACTAATAACTAATCTACTGTATTGACAGACTAAAGGACAGAACACACATGACCATCTCATCAGATGCAGAAAAGGTCTTCAACAAAATCCAATGTTCATTCATACAAAAGTTCTGGACAAAGCAGGAATACAGTGGACATATTCCAACATAAAAAAAGCAATTTACAGGACTCTCCAGCCAACATCATCCTAAATAGAGAAAAAGTCAAAGCATTTTCACTAAAATCAGGAACTTGACAGGAAGGCCTTCTCCTCCATCCACTGTGTCAGAAGAAAAACATGTAACAGGGACTGTGAGCAGCCCAGGTACACACCCTCATATCTATGAACCAAAACTAATCCCCTCTGCTCCTAAAGAATACTGTAAATTAACATTGTGGACTTATTTATGCATATTGCATGTAAGAAGATATCCCAGGTCAAGTTCACACTTAGAAGTAGAAATCAACCAATAAGAAGGAACAAGACCCACAGAGGAGACAAGTACAGATGACAACGTCACATGGTCACTACCACTGTCCTGGGTAGCACAGTGCACCACCTGCCTGAGGAAAGTCCATAGCCTGGCTCTCAGCAAGCCCTGGAGATGCCCCACTTTCAAACTAAGAGCAGAGCATCAGTGATGGCATTAAGGAACCCAGACCAGGCTTTACTGTACTAAGAGATCAGAGCATCTAATTCTTGGCTCCAGATAAGATTGGGTATAGGTTACAGCCAAGGTCATCTACATTAAAAGTGGGCTTCTTAAAACACAGTGCGAGGGGCTAGGTATCATAAGTGAATTGGAGAATAAAGTTATTTTCTTATCTGCTTCTACCTTTCCTACTGTTGAGCCAGGCATGGTGGCACACTCCTTTAATCCCAACACTGGAGGGAGGCAGAGGCAGGAAGCTCTCTCTGAGTTGGAGGCCAGCCTGGTCTTCAAAGTGAGTCCAGGATAGCCAAGGCTACACAGGGAAACCTTGACTCAAAATGTAACAAAACAAACAGCAAAACTTTCCTACTTTTGTATAATAACAATTTTATATTTGTTGATATCTTTTGGATTCAGTACCTGAAACTGAACGTGATCTTACAGTTAAAGAATTTATAAACACACTCCATTTTTGTCTCCATGATTCTGCATAGTGCCTTCCCTGCTCTAAACTCCACAATATCTCTTACAAAGAAGTATTTAGAATACTGGAGAATAGTCTTAACAGACTGTTCATAGAGGTCTGGTATCCTATTTTGCTGACCAGTTTTTAAACTCTTCATAGAAGGAGTCTTAAACAAACTCAGACTTTTAAATATGAATATTGAGTAAGTAGGGAGGAGATGAAAGAACTGACATTCCTGGTGAAATAGGTCAGATGATTTTCAGACTCCAAATGTCCTGATAGTTTTATGTGATCCAGTCCAGGTCCTAAAAATAGCCCTGACAACAGGTAAGCAGTCTTTGATAGCATTTAAAACCAAAGGCTCCCCAGCAGCCAGTCCATCTCTTACTAAGTTCTCAACCTTATTAAGAATGAGAAACAGATACTATGGCACCAACCTGTCTGCGGAGAACACAGCAGGGCAAATGTAATTGCCTGTACAAGGAATATAAACCAGCAACTCTCAAATCATTCATATTTACACCCTCTTCATTTTGGTTGTCTTTCCTTTATAATTTAGCCATACATCCATGTCAAGTATATAATTTCATCTGAGGCTTTATCAGTTACCGCCCAGAGCCATGATTATATGTTGCAGGGAAACTTCCTCCCCCTGAGCGAGTCTATCTTTAGTATCTTCTTGATAACCACTTCTTACATTAAAAAAAAAAAAAATTAAAAGGAAAGTCTGGGTTTTCTTATGTGGCTCCAGCATCCCTAAATATAACATTTAGGAGCAATTTATCAACCACCACATTGAGCTTTCAGCTGGCACTACAACTTTTCAAAGCAAAGTGCTCCTGCTCCTTCCCTTTGTTATTCTTATCAAGTTGCAATGGAAACTGTAGGTGTTTCTATAGTGAGACTTCGGTCACATTAAGTTTGCCGTCCACCTTGCTAGTGTTGGCTGTAGCTGCATGGAGCTAGGCTAGCGAGAGGAGCAATCATATGATTCTGGAAGAAGTTTTCTGTAAAGAAAATAAAACACAGGCCACCAGTCTAGGGTTCAAAAGACAAGTCTGAAGCAAGCACTCATACACTATACCCAGTAATATGCTTCTTTTATTTTGTACCTTTATCTTAAAAATATATTTAAACAGGAAACAAAGATAATATTGAATTTTCCCATAAACTTTGTTTTCTTATTTACAGTGTTACATTGTAAATAACATTCCATTATACACAAATTAAAACTGTGCATTACTGAACACTCTCTTTACATATTCTTTTATAATATAGTACACACGGCACAAAGCTATGCAATACTTAAGCTTCAAATAGCTCGGGGAAGAAGTACAAACATTATCAGTAAGACTATTACTTTAAAAGGTTCTGACTTTAATTCTCTGCTAGACTGTTTCACTGAAACCATTCTTTATTCAAGGAAAAATGCCCTGTATGAGGGATAAGAACAGTTTAAGTTACCACACCATCCACTTAAACTGACACAATATTACTGATTACAGTTATTAAATAGACCACAATCAAGGTCAAGTCATTTAAACAAGCAGATTCACTGTTCAGTTCAGACACATTGTATCAACCAGAGTTGGTACCTCTTTATGAAATAAAAGTTTTCTACAACTTTAGGTTTTACTTGTAAACAGTTAAAGCACACATTTTGTAAAGATTTGATCATTCTTGTTTATAGGTTACACTTGAGATCCTACCCCATCAGGGAGAAGCAAGCACACACACCCACTGCATACCAATACACACCCACACATGCCCCCACTCACCCATCAAAGACTCGAGTGTCAACCAGCACTAAGTATAGCAGCACTTGTGTCCCAAGCAGTGCCCGAGGTTGCAATAAGAATTACAAAACAAGGAAGATAAAACACCCAACTTCAATTAAATAGCCCAAAGCTCAGGTTCTGCAATGCTTCTCATTCGACACTTCATATTCAGCCTGGAGTCAGTTCACAGGGCTCTCCAGGCGGCAAACTCCACCTTCAATTGCAACTGACTGTCCTGCCACAGCACCAGGAGGAAGTCTGGAAATGTGAGTCTGCAGAGAAAGAGAAAGGGAGCATCAGAGGCACTAGCAGAGTCCCCACAGTTGACTAATGTGAAGCCATCCAAGAACATCGTATCTTCGCTTTTGAGTGTCCTCTGGCTTCAGGGGAGGAGACATTTAGGAGTGGCAGGCCTTGTATGCTTAAGTTGCTCAAGGTATGTGAGCGCAGAACCAGTGTGTAGGGATGCAGAGGTGGTAGAGACATCAACACCTCAATAGCAAGCACAGAACAGTTTGGATTTCACAGGAGTGGTTCTGACGACAACTACACAGAGCACATTCTAGCTGCTTAAAACAGATCAATCGCATACATCTTGTTCTTAAAATTATCAAAACATTGAGAACAGTGATTTTCAATTGTCATACTTATTGTTTTCAATGACTAAAGTAGCTTACAAAAACTTACATAATTAAAAGTAAATAAGAAAATATCTTTTGGATATATACTCAGGAATGGTATGGCTGGGTCTTGAGGTAATACTGTTCTCAGTTTTCTGAAAAAGCACCAAACTGATTTCCAAAGTGGTTGTACAAGTCTGCACTCCCACCAGCAATACAGGAGTGTTCCCCTTTCTCCACATCCTTTCCAGCATGTGCTGTCACGTGAGTTTTTGATCTTAACCAGTCTGACAGTTCCAAGACGGAATTTAAGGGTCATTTTGATTTGCATTTCCTTGATGACTTAAGGACATTGAGCATTTCTTTAAGTGTTTCTCAGCTATTTCAGAATTCTCTGTTTAGTTCTGTGGGTTCAGAGGGGCTTGCTGAGATTGAAGTGTCACCAAGGACCTTGCATGGACTGGACCTAAGCCCCCTACAGAGATGTACCAGATGGGCAGCTCCAGCTTCGTGTGGGTCCTCTAGTAAGGGGAGCTGAGAATTTCTCTGACATGGACTCTGTTGCCAGCTTTTTGATCACTTCCCCCTGGTGGGACTGCCTTGCCAGGCCCCAGGGGAGGAGGAAGCGTTCAGTCCTGATGTAACCTGAGGAGCTGGATGGATTGGAAGTGGGGCTCTGCTTTTCTGAGAAATAGGGGAGGGGAAGGGGAGAGAAGGGAGGGGGAGTGGGACTGGAAGGTGAGGAGGGATGGGGCTATGACCAGGATGGAAAGTAAATAAACAAATTATTTCTTTTTAAAAAAGCAGAAAAACTCAACCTGTTCAAGAATATTATGAAGAAACAACACAAATTGACAAAATCTGACTTCTATACTTACCACCAAGTTACAACAATCAAGAAAGTGAAAGAAAAACACCATACACAAAAGCGCAAAAACATACGCATGTTTTAAATAAATTATCAAAAGAAACTCAAAAAAAAAGAAAAGAAAACATCACAAAATAATAGTGAAAACACAGTAAGGTGGTAAAAATGAGACACAACACTGAGGCTAAGGAAATCTGTCACAGCCAGATTGCTGTAGAGCTGCATGGGTTTCTTGTGGCCTAGATTGCTAGGGGGTTGTGAGCTGTACAGGATCACAGCCTGTCAATTGTTCAGGTGAGAACATCTATTCTTGGCATTAAAGCTGGGTGGTATTTCTCCTGGGGACTATTACAACTAGGCCACTGACTGAAAAGGCTAAGAGAAGACATCTGTGCCATACAGTAAGGATATTTGGGCTGAGTGCTGCAACACCATGTAAAGGAAGCTGGGATCCAAGAAAGACAGTAAGTGATGATCAGCAGGGGTTGGGAAAACTTAAGCAGGAATTCTTCTCTGGCATGATCTGGATGTCAAGAGTTTCTAGGAAAAGCAAGGGGACAGCATAATCTTGTTATTACTCTCTAGTTCTTTCTCAAAATAAGCTTTTCCTAAGGACTGAACCAAAGTGGGTTGAAGGCCATAGGATGAAGTGTTAGCTGAAGCTGGTGAGTTGGCCAAGCCTAGAGCTGACATGCTTCCATGAAACAAAACATGAAGAAAGCACCTGTTCTGGATGGAAAAGCAAGCTTGTTGGTTTGCAGCATGAAGGTGGACATCTTACTCTCATTAAGTCCAATAAGAAGAGCTGAGATAAAAGAAACAACCCAGGGAGTTCTAGACAATGAGAAATGTTCTTTGCCTGCTTTGTTTTTGTGTGTCCAAGTCAGGAGGCAGCCTGCCCTGTAGAGGGGTGAGGCAAATTTGCTCTGGAATTGCAGCTGGGTAAGGAAGGTGTTTTAGATGCAGTAATCCCTGGTGTTGCTTCAGACCACTGGGGGCCATGTCCCAGAATCTGGCATTAGTTTATATAAAAGCCAAGTTTTGTTTTATCATATGAATATATCACACATAGGACAAGCTGTTTATAATCCTAGGATCTGGGAGGTTAAGGCAAGAAAAGCAATGTTAGATGCTAGCCTTGGCTACAAAAAAAACAAGCAAACATACACATGTGTTGTAAAACCCTAGGTACAGACCATAGCAACTAAAACTATAAAACGTAACTAAAAATCAATAGGCTCTGTGTGTGCACGTGTGGAGGCCAGACAGCGGTGCCTGAGAGTGGTCTCCCTCTAGCTCTCTTAAGCATCTCATGTTTTGAGGCAGTGACTTTCACTGACCCTGGAACTAACAGCCTGGGCAGATTATCAGGCCAACAGGCCCCAAGCACCCTCTCCCTCCCTCCCCCCTCTCCAGAGCTGGGATAAACTGTCACAGCTAGATTCTTACAGAGCTGGGTATTCAAACTCAGACCCTCCTTTCATGTGGCAAGCACTCTGCCGATAAAGCCATTTCCCACTCCACAGCAGAAAACTTTCTACGGCATATCTTTAGGGACTGTGTAAAACTTGTGTGTTTCTACAAACATTGGAAATTTCACAAGGTAAATTCCAGCTATTTAACGTGAGCTGTTACTGTAATTTAGAACAATGGCAGTGTAACAGGCAAACTCACTGCAGCTGCTATATCATATAGCGAGTGTTCTCTAGTACCCTGCCTTTTTGTCAAGGAAGAACTTCCTCAGTCTAGTTACCAACTCAACCAAGCACCTCCCCAGTCTCTGCAGCAGCCATCTTGCATTTCTCATCTCTAGTAACTCTTGACTTTGACTGTTTTTCAGTTTTATGGGTGTTTAACTGAGAGTCAGCTGGAGAAAGAAGTTCTTATGTCTACCTCAGGATTCCCTATCCTGTTCCAAAGCCAGACAAGGAAGCAGCTTGCGGTTGCACTCACTGGCTAGGTGAGTGGAATACAACTTCTACGGCTGTTAGGGCCTCAGGGCCTCAGGAGTGTGACCTGGTGTGACTCACCTGGGTAGTTAAGAACTCAATCAATCTACTTCCCACAGCAACATCTCTTTTTAGGTTAAAAAAAAAAAAAATGGACTAAATTTTTCCAATTGGGAAAACAGAGAAAGTTGTTAAAAGCTGACTAGAGATTGAACTTGAGATTTCTCAGATACAGTTTCCCTGCAGTGGAATCCAGTGACTGTACAGGTGCTATGATTCAGCAAATGCCCTGAGCCGCAGACAGAACCTTGCTTTTAAGGAGCCTGAAGAACTGCTATTTGAAAATCGGGCTGATTAACTGTTCAAAGTCAATACTTTCAGGATTATAGCTCCTTAAAAGTCCAAATACATTCAGCACCATGATTCCAAAGTGATATTTTAAAGAAAAAACGTAATTACTTGATATCGAATCTAACGAGAACTTGATTACTTCCTATCACTCAACCATGTTTTAAATCCTTTAAGAACACCTTGGTGCCTGCTCTTTTGTAGTTTCTAGAAAAGCTACAAACACATCATTTAATTTTAAACACAAGGTTTAATTTTAAATGTCACAAAGCCTTTATTTAGTCATTATATTTTCATCCTCTGCTTCTCCACACACAACTATATTTCTACTTTTAGACTTGAGATCCTCCACGACAGTCAGAGGGCAACATTAAATCATTACCCTACTCTGGTCAAGTTAGAAAACTTACTTAGCCAGACACAATAAAAACAATCCCTCAGGAATACTTTCTAACTGGTCTCACAATTCTGGGACTTGGTCTTCAGGATGTTATGTAAATGAAATAATCATGGTACTGAAATTGTAGAATCTCAATAAAAATGAAAGTTGATATATTTTCCAAGATTGATATGAAATATTGAAATGGTATTATCTGGCTCCATCCATTCCTTTACTGTACAGTTGTCCACTTGTGGACCTATGTGTTCCGGAGAAACCTAGAGGCATTAGCAGCCAAAGTCATGGTCAAGTAGAGTCCGTATGCCTTGTATATCTGTTATTTTTTGTGAATTTTTAGTGAACTCAACAGCAGGAGAAATTTGAAAACACTAAGACACACTTGTTTGCATGTGTGCTTTCCTTCTGGAAAGCGGGACTCTAGCTTGTTAAGATGTGGGTAGTCAACAAGCTCACTTTTCCATTACCGTGTCCTTCTGCCTTACCATTTTGTCACGTCTTGTTAAATCTGCTGTATTTTTAAACTGCTGAGACCTAGGACTTCTATTTTGTCATGTAATGATAGTGCCCCCTGAGCTTCCAAATACAACCTGGAATAATATGTACGTTTATAGAATAACAACTTATTTAAACACAAGGTAAGCTTTTCTTCTGTGTTTTCCACTCTGCTACTGGGCAACATGAATTTGGTTTGAAGAGACTATACTATGGGCTGAACACAGTTTGCATCTTTAACATAGTCAAGGTTTTAAAATAAGAATAAGTACTGTTAGTGTGGGTGAAGTGGCACACTTCTGTAATCCCAGCACCCGGGGAGGCAGAGGCAGGCGGATCTCTATGAGTTCAAGGCCAGCCTGCTCTACAAAGTGAGTCCAGGACAGCAAAGGCTACTCAGAGAAACTGTCTTGAAAAACAAACAAATAAACAAACAAACAGTACTGTTAGTGTGAGAGGGTGAGTCACAGCACAAAGATGGAGGTCAGGGTCAAGTTCTGTATGCACCCTCCTCTTCCACCCTAGCCTGGGCTCTAGGGATTGAACAAAGGCTGCCAGTCTTGTGAGACATGCCTCCAGGCCCAACACAGTTGATTCACTCTTGACCCAGTAGCAGTCACTCTTGGTATTCTCTTGCAGCCATAAACATGATAAACATTTAAAAAGCAACTGCAGAGAGAAGCAAGGGCTTGGGGAAGTCGTGTCTGGCTGGCTTCTGTTAGCAGGCCTCTATTGTGGGCTTTCTTTTTTTCCCTTCTGTCTCTTAATGAATTGAATAAAGAGACACTACCACACCCCGACCCCTGACTGGTTTCCCAGAAGTTCCTGCCCATCACTTTCAAGAGCTCTCTTTCAAGGAGACATGACTGTGAATAAGTATATTTTGAGCATTCTTTGTGTGCTGCATTAAACCTCAGAATGTAGTTAACTAAAAATAGTTCGGACATCAGACCTCATCATGAAAGCAGATGTACTCTACTAGCTGACAACTGCACATGTCTGCGCATTCAGTCTAAAATGGTGTGTATATCTTATAGAATAAAAACCCATGATCTGTATGCTAAAAGATGAAGGCATTTCCTTGTTGACTCTGAACCCGTGTGATAGACACTAAGGAATGGAAAATGAAGACTGCATGATGATCTCTACAGTACTTAGGTATTCTTATTCTTCTATTTTGTCTGCATGTATGCCTATGTATCATGTCTATGCCTGATGCTCACAGAAGCCAGAGAGAGCACTGGATCCCTTAGCACTGGAGTTTTAGATGGCCGTGAGCTGCCATGTGCATGCTGGGAATTGAACTTGGGTCCTCTGGAAGAAGTTTTTAACCACTGAGTCATCTCTCTAGTCCCAGAACCCAGTGTAACACCCTATGATCCTAACTTCATTTAGCTTTTATTTATCCTGTCAACAAATAAAAATTTTTTTATTATTGTCTTTGTTGTTATTGTTTTGCGAGACAGGGTTCCTCTGTGTAGCCTTGGCTGGCTCTCTTGGACTCACTTTGTAAACCAGGCTGGTCTCGAACTCAGAGAGATCTACCTGACTCTGCCACCCAGAGTGCATGCACCACTGTGCACACTTTATCATTGTCTTAAACGAAAAGTAAAAAATAAAAATACACCAGAGCAACCTGAAGACATTATTATTCCTAAGCTTACCCTAACAAATCAGAAATACCAACAAGATGAGGAATTAATGCCATATGTTAGTCATTTCACTGCACGTCCTCCATACCTCATTTTCCACATGCAAAATACCCACAGCATAAAGGATGCATTGGCAAATGTGGGCAAAATACAAAGAGAACATTATGGTAAATTTCATTGTTAGCACTGAAACAAGGCAACAGAAAGCGTAAAGAGTCCTATTGTTCTCACATATAAAATCATGTCCACAGAACCTTAAAATAAGATGAAAATGCTGCCTGATGAAAACAGCATGCTCCCCCAGTCCTGCAGCTGCTCTGGTCTCTTCTCCCTCTATGCCTTCTGACACCACGCTTAGATTAGAGGCAACATCACACAGGAATTCCCTCCCAGTTTTCACTTGAAAGTCCTGTGAGGCAGCCCACAAAATGTGGCAAACTCTACAGTAAACTATTATCCTGCCTTGATCATGAATACTCCCTTTGTTAAAGGTGATATAAAAAAAAAAATCTCCACCATTTAGCAAATATTTACTCTGTACTCTTAATAGGGGACAGAAGAATGAAGCATTGCTCTACCGCAATTTATCTTTATTGGATGTCGAAGCCAGTAGAAACCTTGTGAAACCTTACTAGATATAAGAGATCCCCATAATTACATAATATTGTAGTGTCCAGAGTGCTTCTGATCAATGAAATCTTAAAAATACCATTACTGGTAGAAAAATGTGTGCTGGACATACTTTTTGAGACAGACAGACAGACAGACAGACAGAAGAGAGAAGAGCAAGACAGAATGGTACTGTGGTTTGCTTATGGTCAGAGAGGAAGTGGAAAAATTGAGTCATGAATGAATGTGTCTGGACTCCAAATTTAGGTCTTTCTACCCCCACAATGGCCTAGCCCAAAGGGCTCTAAATCTAGCTCTGTTAGAGACACACCTTTCACTGCAGTGGCTGAAAAGTTTTTCCCAGTGAAATACGGCTTGCTTAGAAGAACCACAGCCACACATTTTACCTAAGCTTAGAATGACTGAGACTCAGAGAACTGAGTATGAGCCACGGCTGACATCCAACATTGTTATAGGTTAAAAAAAAAAGTTTTATTTTTGTTTTTCTAAAACTGACTCAACAATATTCAGACTCCTTTCTGATTCTGACATACATCAGCATGTTCTTATGTTATTTAAAGCAAATTTTCAGTCCCATATGCCTAAATCTACACGTTTTGTATCAATGAAATCTCTTTGAATTCGTATTATAGATTATTTTATTAGCCTTGCTAAGAACTACCTTAATATCACAATTCGTTCTGGAAATCTGTTTTCCTTTCTCCTTAGGAAGTAACATTTGAGAAGTAATCTCAAGACCTATCACCACCCGCAGCATCAGTGTCAGACGCAGGCAGGAGACTGGGCTTGCAGTCTACCCTGGGACATGGACTTGCATGCCATCAAGGAATAAAGTGGTTCCTGTGTCCGGCAGGGCGGACAGGAGATGGCCAGTGGGTCTAGAGTACAGGCTATGTGGAGATTTACATCTGATGTCACATTAATGGTAAGTACTAAGATCCTGAGAGCTTTTAGGGTGTTTATTGTGATTAATATTTGTATTACATGTATTTATCTAGTATGTGTGTGTATGCTTGTGAGTGCTCCTGCATGTGTGGTGTGGATGTGGAGGTCAGAGGACAAGTTTCATGACTTGGTTCTCTCCTATCACCAGGTGGGTGCTTGGGAATCAGACTCAGGTCATAGAGCTTGGTGGCAAGTGCTGAGCCTTCTCACTGGCCCTTTGTTCTCATTTAAAAAATACTCTTTAATCTTTTCCCCAAATATTTAAAGAAGAACAAATTTTAAAAGAAACATTAAATTTAAAAAAAACAGTATATATAAATATTCTACAGAATCACAGCTGGGCAGAAACAAGTCAAAGTCTGGTGGGTTTTGAGGTGGTAAGTTAGTGAGTACTGAAGATGGAGTAGCAGAGTAGATCTCTGCCATTCCAGGGCTCGCTGTCAGGATCAGGCCCAGACACCCTCCAGGGTGACTTAATGTTCACTGTGGCAAGAAAAAATCATAATTTACTACTCTAGTGTATGTCATCCGAGGTGTGACTATGTCCTTCTTCTATTGCTCAGTTTAGTTGGGGGTGAGCTCAAATATCCACAGCAGGACTGAGTAGAGGTGACCCTCTTCTCTCTAAACCTAACTTTTCTCTGTTTTCTGGCCCTGGCTACAGCGTCTCAGCACCCTTTGCTAGCTCTTCATCTCCCCAGTATATGAATATGAAAGGTGTAGGACTCAGGCTTCATTCTTTCTGTTTGTATTCTCTCTCTTGGTGATCTTACCCAGTGTTTCTTCTCTTTTTAAAGCTGAAATTCACAAATGCATACCTGTTGTTTAATTATCTATAATAACTACGTGGGTCAAGGTGTGAACTCTGAGTCCAGAGCCTGTGACCTAGATCTCAGCGGCACCTCTCTGCATCTGAGACCTCAGTATGGGATTTGTATCTCAGACACCTCTCCTGGGAGTGAGAGTACAGGAAAGCCCACCCTATAGGTTAAAGTACAACTACCCCCAGCCCTTGCATAGACACTGGCAATTCCTCTTGTGTTTATAAAGGGGAAGCTCTGGCTCATCTTCTCCACAGTAAAGGTATCAGCTTTAACCATCCCTTTCAATAACCTTTGTGGGGAGGCCTTGACATACTGAGGATTTCTAGTAGGTGAAAATTCAAAATCCCAGTTATGGCCTTCGGTGTGGTAAAGCTGACTTCCGCTGGATCCCAGCAGATACTCTGAAAAAGGAACATGGCAAATATCAAGGAAAGCCTTCAAACTTGCTACTCCATTTTCCTCTGTTCTCCTTAGCAAAAATCTCAACAAAACAAAACAAACAAAAATTAAAGAGCTTCCTCCCAGTCTGTCAAAGCTAGCCACTGCAACACATCTCTGACATTAGCTATCTGAATCTAAGATAAAATGTATTTTGTCATCTTTGATGGTGAAAATGCTACAAATAATATTCTTCCCCAAACATGGCTTCATTACTTAAAATATGAATTGCTAAATCTAGGAATTTGCTACCAAAAGTCATCACCGCACAGAGTAAGGCTACCAAGCCATCTGTCTGACCATTAGCTTATGCAAAGTTGTAGGAATTTCTGATGTTTTATTCAGGGTCTATAAAAATATTCTTGCCAATGTCTTTCTTTTTTGTTCTTAAGACATGAACCATAAACATTTTTAAAGGAACAGTATGATCAGCAGGTTTAATCTCAAAATTTAATATTCCTAAGAATCATCAACATAAGAAATTAGAGAACTACTATATTGTGTTTTTTAAAGGGGATATTTTAAAGTGATATTATTTTCAGGCTAAGTAAAAGGTGTTTTGAAGTTCTCTGCGCATCGTAACAATTAAGTGTTAGTCTTCATTCTCAATTGGTTTTCTTTTATCCCTTCAACACTGTAGCAAACAGTACAGTGCAAACATATACAGCATAGTGACAGCTCCAGAGCATAACGTAAATTGTGAGTAACCCCCAGTTATTACACCCAGTAATATTTGAAAGGAATGTAAATAAAAAGAAGAGCTCAACCATGTCCAAATGCCTCAGTCAGTCAATATGAAAAGGTCCACTCTTCAGTTTATAGCATTGCCTTACAAGTGGCACATAAGAGTATTTGGATACCATGAAGGAATTTTAATCACTAGAACTAAACAGAATGGACACTCTTACTTCAGATTTTTTTTTTAATTTTATTAATTTATTCTTGTTACATCTCTATGGTTATCCCATCCCTTGTATCCTCCCATTCTTCCCTCCCTCCCATTTTCCCCTTATTCCCCTCCCCTATGACTGTTCCTGAGGGGGATTACCTCCCCCTGTATATGCTCATAGGGTATCAAGTCTCTTCTCGGTGACCTGCTGTCATTCCTCTGAGTGCCACCAGGTCTCCCCCTCCAGGGGACATAGTCAAATGTGAGGCACCAGAGTATGTGAGAAAGTCATATCCCACTCTCCACTCAAGTGTGGAGACTGTTCTGACCATTGGCTAGATCTAGGTAGGGGTTTAAGGTTTACCACCTGTATTGTCCTTGGCTGGTGCCTTAGTTTGAGCGGGACCCCTTGGCCCAAATCTGCCTATCATAATGTTCTACTTGTAGGTTTCTAGGACCCACTGGATCCTTCTACTTTGCTATTCTCACATGGTTCTCTCATCTAGAGTCCCAATAGGATGTCCTCCCCTCTGTCCCAGTTTCCTGGTAAGTGAAGGCTTTCATGGGACTTACTTCAGATTTTTAAAGCAGACAGAAAATGTATTTTCTTACAGCTTCACTGAAATTTCACGGGATGAAACCACCATCCTTTGTAGACTATCATGGACTGAAATAGTGTTTTACACACAAGTACCATGGGTACCTACACATGATAAATCTATGAGCACAACAAATATTCTCTGATTGAACATCTTATTCTTCATGTTGTCAGTTTTTTAAAAGTCCCCTTTTAGTGGTATGTATTCATTGTACATAGTGTTTGGTTTCTTAAAGAGAACTTCTTTCAAATATATCCTGCACTTTGTGCTCACTCCATTCCAGTTCCTTCACCTTGGTCCTTCTTCCTCCACCTCCTTCCTAGTAATGTTCCTTCATTCAGTCACAAACTATTTTTAAATGACTAATACTAGAATTAAAATGTATTCTAAAATGCTTGCTTACCAGTCACCATATTCACCAGCAAGCACCAGAACCACAATGGAGTCCAGCTGGAACCTATCGCTGCTTACCTATCAGACAACAAACACATCCTGCACTCTGACTAGGAACAGCACTCGGAGTCCAGGCGGAACTCAGCACCAGCACCATGTGCAGCATGACTCGGGACCCCAGGGCTTGCTATCCAAGCAGCAGAGCCTGATGGACTCTCTACAGCCCTCCGAAGATTAGCAGAGCGAGCTTCATCTTCTAAGCCTACAGCAGCCTACATCTTGGAAGTTATATCTATCCCTAGCAGAGCTCAGACCACTGCTCATACCCCACTCACTTACCAACAGCAAGTGGCTTCAAGACTGAGAACCAAGCACCGGTCAGCCAGATCAAGAGCAAATAAGAATCTAAACAATCACTCAACAGGAAAAGACCAGATAACGATCAAGAATTATTATCAAAGCCTAACTCCAAGTACCAATGTCCCAGCACAAAACCACAAACGTGAATAACCAAGACAATACGTCTCCTATAGAAATGCACACCCGCTGCATCACTCTCTGAGACATGCAACTTAGCTAATGCAAACAACAAGGATTTTAAAAAAGCAATTATAATATGTTCCAGGAACTCAAAATAGGATATAAACAAATTCCTGAATGAGGATTATGAACATATAAACAATTCAATGAGATAATGAAAACAATTCAAGATATATAAGTGGAATTGAGTCATGAAATAAAACTTCTGAAGAGACAAAAGGAAATCAAACTCACCCTGGGGGGGAAATTAAGAGTAAAGTTTCGTGGTTGAGTCAAGTAGAACAGAGAATATCATGTCTCAAGGACAAGGTGGAGGAAATAGATCATTTGGGCAAAGAAAACATTAAATCTAAAAAAATCCCAGGAACAAGACAAGGAAGAAATCTGGGACACTTAAAACAACAACAACAACACACCTATAGTACATAGAGAAAGAAAAAAATTAAATCAAAGGTACAAAAATATTTTCAGCAACGTCATGAAGAAAATATGTCTAAATCTAGGGAAAGGAGTGTCCATTAAAATCCAAGATGCAAAGGGAATACCACCTAGACAGGACCAAAGGAGACTCCCCACATCACATACCAATCAAAACACGGAGAAGACTGAAAGCAGCAAGACAGACAGACTGGGCCACTGACTTCTCAAAGCAAACCCTGTGGGCCAGAGGGCCTGCTTCTGTTCTTCTAGTTCTAAAGGACCGCAGACCCCAGCCACAACCCTGCCAGCTCTCTCAAGGAGACAGGAGCACTTCCCATGGTAAAAAACAAAACCAACAATAACAAAATCCCACTGAAGAAACTGATGCATACAAAACCAGCTCTACAGAAGATACTAAAAGAAATGTTCATTTGGTCTGAAACAAAATGTTTTGTTTTATTTTCTTAAAGCAGAAAATTTAAAGTTGGTTAAGTAGGAAGGTAAAGGAAGAGAGGGTAAATATAGAAGGAGTTGGGGTGAATATAATAGAATACATTGCATGAAATTCTCAAAGGATTAATAAAATATTAATTAAATGTGTATTCTACATAATAGATTTGATTTTAAGTTCAAATTCTACAACCAAGGTCACTCTTAAATGTTTTTGAAACAGGACAGGTGTAAGACTTTCAAAAGTATCCAGGCCTACCAACCAGTTACTGATGCATACAAAGTCAGAATCAATATTATCAAATCTGTTCTTACAGGATGAAACAGCAGAAGAAAAAAGAATCACGACCGGTATCTTATATAAAATTTAAAATGTGTACTTCTATGATTTTTTTATGTAAAACTCAGTATTCTATGTTTTCTTTAAGGAATTAAAAATCTAATTTGGCAACAGCCTATGGAATGGGAAAAGATCTTCACCAATCCCACATCCAACAAAGGGCTAATATCCAATATATATAAAGAACTCAAGAAAATAAATACCAACAAACCAAATAACCCAGTTAGAACTGGAATACAGAGCCAAACAGAGAATTCTCAACAGAAGAATACCGAATGGCCAAGGTGCACTTAAAGAAATGCTCAACATTCTTAGTCATCAGGGAATGCAAATCAAAACGATTCTGAGATTCCATCTTATACCTATCAGAATGGCTAAGATCAAAAGCTCAAGTGACAGCACTTGAGAAAGGGGAACACTTCTCCATTGCTGGTGGGAGTGCAAACTTGTACAACCACTTTGGAAATCAACCTGGCGTTTTTTCAGAAAATTGGGGACAGCTCTACCTCAAGGCCCAGCTATACCATTCCTGGGCATATAACCAAAAGATGCTCCACCATAAAACAAGGACACTTGCTCAACTATGTTCATAGCAACTTTATTCATAATAGCCAGAAACTGAAAACAACTCAGATGTCCCTCAGCAGAAGAATGGATAAAGAAACTGTGGTACATCTACACAACGGAATACTAGTCTGCTATTTTTAAAAAATGAAATTTGCAGGCAAATGGATGGAGATGCAAAAGATCAACCTGAGTGAGCTAACCCTGACCCAGAAGGACACTCGTGGTACACACTCACTTATAAGTGGATAATACAAGACAACCATATTACAATCCACAGACCTAAAAAAGCTAAGTAACAAGGAGGACCCTAGGGAGCATGCTTAATTCTCATTCAGAAAGGCAACAGAATACATGCTGTAAGAGGTTGAAGAGAGGGAACAGGACAGGAGCGTACCATAGATGTACCATAGATGAAAGACTCCACCCAGCAGAGGATATTAATAGAAGCTGAGTATCACAGCGAAACTCTGGGCAGAGCACAGAGAATCTCTAGAAGAGTGGGGGTATAGAAGGACCCAGAGGGGACAGGAGCTCCACAAGAAGACAGAGACAACAAATCTGGGCCTGGGGGGGGGGTCCTGTGGAGCCTGATGCACAAAACAAGGACCATGCATGGAGAGGACCTACACCCCCAGTTCAGATGTACCTGACAGGCACCTCAGCCTCCAAGGGGGTCCCCTAAGGAGAGGAGGAGCTGTCTCTGCCATGGACTCTGTTGTCTGCTCTTTGATCACTTCCCCCTGGTGGGGTGCCTTACCAGGTCAGAGAGGAAGAGGATGCAGGCAGTCCCAATGAGACTTCATAGGCTGGGATCAGTATGTAGGGGAAGAGGGCTCCCCCCCTCTCTGAGGACTAGGAAAGGGGCATAGGGAGGGTAGGCCCAGGAGCAGACAAGGGAGGGGACCATAATCCCCGGATATAAAGTGAATACATTTTTAAATTTTTTAAATTAAAAAAATCTGATTTGGTTACAATCTAGCTCTCAATCTAAAAATCTAGACCAGTGATTGTCAACCTGTCTAATGCTATGATCATTTAATATAGTTCCTTCATGTTGTGGTGACCTCAACCATAAAGTAGTTGTCATTACTACTTCATAACTGTAATTTTGCTACTGTTATAAATCATAATGTAAATATCTGTGTTTTCCAGTAGTCTTAGGTGACCACTATGAAAGGTTCTTTCTATCCTGGGAGGGGCTGTGACCCACAGTTTGGGAACTACTGCTCTAGATGTTAACAGGAAGAAAGAACAATAAAATCAAAATCTCGTGTCTGCAATCCCATCCTTACATGAAATTCTATGTTAGAGTTCAACACAGGCTCACTGATCAGAGGTAACTATGCCTACTGTATAGCCACTAGGACATCCACACGTCATTGTATACAAGAGTCCTTTCTTGTCACTTACTTGACAACAGGGTGTAATAAATTTGTTACAACATGGGAAAGAGCATGCACGTATGCACTTGCACAAACGTGCATGCGCGCGCGCGCGCGCGCACACACACACACACACACACACACACACACACACCAATGAGGGGGGTTGTGTAGTCCTGAATGTTTGCAATTACAGAAACCAATACCTTATTTCAAGTTAGAAAGTTAACGAAAATAAGCATGACAAAGATTATAGCTTTTTAGTCATGAAAACACAACACAAAACATCATTTGTCTATTGTTTAATAAATAAAAGAAACGATTATGTAATCTCTATATTCCTGTTGTGTGATTTAAGATTCATCTCAGAAAAAAAGAAAAAAAAAATTCATCTCAGATAGGGCACAGACCAGCCAATGGAACTATTTCCCCCAACGAAGCTTAGTGAACTGGTGATGTTACTGGGGTTACCTAGCACAAGAGGTGTCTTACAAATGACAGATGACGCAACATCAGCTTCATCACTAGGAAGCACCGTGAGAACTCAAAAGATCTGCATCCCAGAAACTACCTGTGTAGCTTTTTATAAGTGTGGAAAGGATCCCTATGAATTTTGGTTTCAGAAGCTTCCTGAGCTTTGTATGTTTCCATGTAATTTACTTCCTGAATCTTACACACCTTCCTCCTCCCTCCAGCAAGGACATTTTCCGTTCAGAGCAAACAGTTCTAGAATACTCCCTCATGTGAATAATAAGGTTAATCACTCTTAAGTATACTTGTCTCGTTTACATGCTGTGGTTCATGTGTCCTGTAGTAAAGTAGCAGATATTTGTCCAGAGTTTGGGTACTAAAAGATAAAAGAAGTTTTCAGTTGTGATAATAAGTATGCAACTATGTAAAGGTAGAGAAATTAAGGTTTTCATGCTGTCGTAGCCAAAACGTTGTTTCTCTAAGTTTAAGTAGTAGCCACAGATACAAGTATGTCATAGATATAGCATATGCCAAGATGATAATGGGGTTTATGTGAACAAGTGTTTCATATTTCAAAGATTTATGCTCTTGCCAACAGAGTGAATTCTCCTTTTGTGGTTATTCTACTTAACTGCTTTAGAGAAATTTCAGATGAACTATTTGGAGATTAGGCAAAAATAAAATTACTAATTAGGCAATATTAGCACCTTTAGTACTACCTTTGGAAATTACCTTTAGAAGTTAATTTGATGTAGAGGAAAGCTATGCTTACATTTCACGTTCTGAATTTTGCAATCTTCTTTTATTTATTTAAAGTACTTTCTAAATAGAGCAATGGGGCCTGGGAGTCTGAAGATCATATGGAAAAAAAACACATTTTCCTATATTTGAAAATCTGAGCAAATTTAAAAGACACAAGCAGAATCACTGAATAGCCAGCCACCTTTCCTTGTGGTCTTCAAGCACATTTGAAAGATGCAGTGCTCTGGAGTGCTTTCTTAGTGCATACCTTTGGGAGCGCCTAGTCTACCACCTTGAGATGGCTTCAGAGGTTGGGTACTGTCAATATTGTGTCATTAAGGTAAAGCTAAGTCTCACTTATAATTAAGTAGCTCTTGGTAATTCTACATCTAAAGTATGGTAAAATAAATAAACACAATTAGCACTCATATAGTTCCATAAATCAATTTGCTGACTACTGACACCAGCCACGCTCATGGGACACTTTTTAAGAGACACTCAGCACAGCCCATAGAGGTTTCTCCAGCCAATGTAGGCAGAGCCCAGGAAGACTGTCTGTTGTAGTCACCAAGAGAAATTCAATCACAGCAAGTAAGAAATATTTTCCCCTACATTTCTTCAACCTTATTAAAGTAGGTGACCTTAACAGAAAAGCCACAGGCAGATCTTTTTTCTTACTGTGCATGCTGTGGTGTGCATTTGATGGTCAGAAGACAACTTGCAGGAGCGGTTTTCTTCTTTTATCAAGTGGTTTCCAGGAACTGAACTCATGTCATCAGCCATGGTAGCAAGCACCTTTACCTACTGGCTTTCAGAATCATTCATTAAAAAAAGACAACTACAACAAAAACAAACAAAAAGGCCAGCCAGGACACTGCCCATTTGGTCTATGGCTCACGTTGCCCCAACATCTAGTCAGATAGGTTTCTGAGAGGACCCATCACCCACGCACTGGTCTGAACTATGGGGTGAGGTATGGGTAGCTATCATTGTTACTCTAATCATGTTTTTTTTTTTCTTTCCTTGTTCTGAAATCCCTGAATTTACCTATTGACTCATTTATATATACAACATTTTTAAAGGTTAATTTACTGTCCCTACCAGATAAAAATTCAAGAAGCAAAACTAATGATCATCAAAGCGAATGAAGCCAGGGGCTGCAATGTGATGGTTTTAAATGGTTCTCCAACCGCTATCATGATCACCACTGCAATCCAGCATATGTCACACCTATTACATACGTTACACTTACACTTTTTACCTACTTCCCACAGTGCTGTCAAAACACCACAAGTATCCAATCATTAAAAATAAGGAACTACAAAGCAGGGCAACATAGCTATAACATCCTTGATATTGGTGAACTGTCATGTGCTGTTTAACACTGCTCTGAAAGCAGTGTGGGGCCTCCTGCTTCAGACCAAGCTGGTTTATGTTGAGTGTCCTCTAAAACCCTTGTAGTGAGTCAGGTTGGTTTCCTGTCTATGTCATACGGAGTGGAAAAACAACAAACTGTTATATTAAAAACACTGCCCCTTTGAGAACAGCTAGAAGGTAGAAGTTCCAACAGTGACTACTGCTGTTCATCCCATGATGCAAAAATGCACATACTAGGAAAGTGACGGCTGAAGCTCATGCAGAAGTCTGCTCTGCTCGGCCCTGTCTGGTCTCTAAGCGGAAACTCCAGTATTACACTATTTCAGGCCTTCCTTAGTTGGCTTCTGCTGGATATCTGTAAATGCCCAATTTGATGATACTGCCTCCCTTACAGGATATTTTATCTAGAAGCTTTGCAGAAGGGGATGCTGCATTCTACTTCAGATTCCCTTATATTCAGGAACTCCAGCTGACCAGCCTATTTGTGCTAGTCGTCTGTAAGACCCCAGATTTGATAATGTTATCTTTTGGCCTTTTGTTTCCTCTCTCAATTGGGCTGCCCTGATGGGTATTTTGAATGCCTGATTTGATGATGCTTTGCTATCTGTTCTCTGTTTCTATCAGCTACGTACTCGTTATGTTTATTTTTCTCACACATTCAAAACCAAAAGCATGGCTCTCAAAGTATTCTCTAGAAAGTACAGAACAGTGGCACACATAGACTAAGGAGACCAAGGCCGGAAGATAATGAGATCTAGGCCACACTAGGCTATCTAGTGAGGCACAGCCCAGATAGATAGATAGATAGATAGATAGATAGATAGATAGATAGACAGACAGACAGAAAATTAAAATTGGGGGTCATACTGGTAACTTGTGCTAGGTTATAAATATGGATTTGTACAGAAACCCAAGTCAAACTCTAGTGTCATTCTTCATATAGTATTTCTATTTATCCAGATTCTCAAAACACAGAGGTATAATTTACATGCCATAAAATACATAGATGCTAGTTAAAGGATTAGGTGACTTCTAATAGCTTGTATACCCACAAAACCATAACATAAACAAAAACTTTATGAATGGAACATTTCTACTATCACCCTCAAATTCCCTCAGGCCCCACTTTTTAGCCCTTTGGATTTCTGTCTCTGCTTTAACTTTGTCAGTATTTCCTATGATGGAAAAACTCACCAAGTACTTTTTTTGTGTCTAGCTTGGTTACACAGCACAATGCTTCACTCCATCTTTAAGATGTAGAAGAGAATATATTTAGCTTTCTGAGGCTTTATCCTTGGCACAAGAAAGACTTACTCAAGTGTTGTAAACTCTATTTAGGACGATTTTACGAGGCCAGGGAAAATTAATGGCACCCGAGATTTATGAGGCTGGGTAACAGAGCGTGGTGGTAGAGAGCTTGCCTAGCATGTCTAAGGCTCTAGGACCCAGCCCTACAACACAGGGAGGGAAAGATCTATGCATGCAATCACTACCAACATTATGAAATAAGCTAAAGAGAACAGAAGACAAAGTACCCCCAAACAGAATAAACTATCGTTTTAAACTCAGTTGCCTATTCTATGTTCTTTGTGATCTTTAAATAAAATTTCTGAATGTAAGTTCCCTTGTCTATAATAGCAATGTCATTTACTGCATTTTTATTTTTAACAGCAGGAAATACTCATTATATTAATTATATACTAAATAACCCTATAATTTTTTTTAAGTTAGAAAAATAAGAATGGATGAGATTATTATTTCATTGATTCTCATCTAATTTCAGCACACACACATAGACAGACAGACACACACACACACACACACACACAGGCTCAGGGAACATCATGGAAAAGGAGGCAGAATGTATCTCAGAGCTGGAGGTGCACTGTTTTCTGAACCAGCTACTGTGCTTATAAACTCTAAGCAGTTGTGGTCACCTGCACAAGACCTACATGAGGTAAAGCCAGCCACAACTCAGCATAAAGGAGGAAAAGGTGCCCTCCAGGCCTCAACCCTTACTGAGGAGCTACTGGCAATTGACTGCAGGTAGTTCCCCATGTTCGAGTAGATGGCCATACCAGGTATGTACTATAGGCAACACTAACTGAACATCATGAGTCATCAGAGAAGGAAAGCATGGCCTGGTGGCTCAGGCCAGTATTCACAGCTACTTGGGATGGTGAAGAAAAGGATCATGAGTTCAAGGTTTGCCTGGGACAACTCAGAAAGTATCTCTAAGTAAATAAATAAATAAGTAATAAAAAGATGGGGGAGAAGAAAAAAGACAAGAGGTTGGGAAGAAGCTAGGGAGCTGTGTTGGAGCTAGAGAGTGGGAAGGGGTTTAGATATAATCATATTTGATAGTATACATATTTAAGTTGTCAAGGATAAAAAATCTACAACAAAAATTAGATATTGGTAAAGCTTGAAAATGTAGGGAGATAGCATTCTAAAATCTAATGTATGATGGAACATTACAAAATTCATAAGGAAAATTTGGAAGAAGCTGACCAAAGCATATGGTAGGGTTACATGAATTATCTACAGTATTTTTCTTATTTTAAAAATAATATTTTTATGGTATTGACTGCCCAAGTTCCATTTGTATTTTGGGAAATGTTTTAATTTATTTTTAACATTGTTTCAGAATTTAAATTAAATATGAAGGCAGCCTATAGAATGGAAAAAAGTCTTTTAACAATTATGCATCTGATCCTGAGGGTTAGTGTCTAGACTGTACAAAAACTGCTAAAAACAAAACTAAACATCAAACAACCCGAATTTTTTAAAATGAGGCTATGGAACCAAACAGAGGGCCCTCAAAAGAAAAGAAAAAAATTTGAGAAAGATGTTTTAAAATGTTCAACATTCTTAGCCTATATACACATAGCACACAAGTACATTTAAAAATGTCCATATGGTTTTGTCCTATAACAGGGGTACACAGCCAGCTATGGGTCACCACTTCTGATTTGTTGGTCAGCTGGGTCCCATGGATCCCCAAGTACCCAGCTTATTGCCAGTAGTCATAGAACATAGAGAAACCAAGCCTGTATCAACAAGAAAACTCCATCACTACTGGCTAGCTTTCATAGTGGTAGAAGGTGCTATGCAGGCTACTAGGGGGATAAAGTAGGAAAATAGTCTCACTCAGTGTGAACCCTAGGGGCAAGTGGACTGGCATGTTGAGCATGGTGCTGAATCAGTAGCAGGAATGTTATGGGAGGATCCACCCACTCTCTGACTGGATGTACGGCCCAATCCACAAGAAGGAACCCATGACTGGTACCATGAACTGAACAAAGAATCTGTGGCTTGGCATCCCTAATACTTATCTTTATACCCGAAGACTAGTGTATCTCTCAGTCCTTACCAGAGGGGATTCTTTTTGCAATAAACTGTGATGAATACAGAGATTCCCAACTGGTCCATGTGCAGAGAATCAAAGACTGAAGGAAGCGTACTCAACCCTAACTGGGATATTGTATCACACGCTCTCCTAAAGCTCAGGGATCATCAAGGAAGAGAGAGGAGAAAAGACTACAGGAGCAAAAAGTAATAGCTGACTGTCTCAGAATAACGCTCTCCAAACACCGCAGGGAGTTGTCTGGCTTTGGCTTCTTGCGGTTTACTGAAATGTTCATGTTAAGAGCAGATGAGAATCCTGGTGACAATTACATAAAATCACATGATGTCTTTCTAATATAATATTTTTGTTAATTCTCTGAGAACCCAATATGTGCATATAATGCACTTTGGTGACATTCATTCCTGCGTTTTTTTTTCATTCTCTGCTCCCAACTTCATGTCATTTATTTTTTTATAACACACTGAGTCCAATGTGTGCTGACTGGACACCATTGTGTGGGGCTTCTAGACCAAATTTTAAACTACTTTATCACTTTCTTACTTTAAAAAGACAAAAATAAAACAACAATAACAACAAACTTTTTTGTTCCAACTGCTTTAAATCTACAAATAAATTTTAAAAGAATAGTCAACATTATTGCACTTTCAATTCAAGACTATGATATATGTCTAATGCAGACTCATCTGAGACACATTTTGTAGTTTTAAGAGGATAGTCCTAGAACATTTCTAATTCATTCCAGATCATGTGAAAAGACAGGTTTTAAGATTTTTTTTTTCCCCAGTCAGGTGGTGGTGGTGGCACACGCCTTTAATCTCAGCACTAGGGAGGCAGAGGCAGGTGGATCGCTGTGAGTTCAAGGCCACTTGGTCTAGAAAGTGAGTCCAAGACAGGCAGGGCCACACAGAGAAACCTGTCTCCAAAAAAAAACCCAAACAACAACAACAACAACAACAACAACAACAACAGCAACAGCAGAATTCTTATCCAACTTCTGTCTCTGATTTCTCTTTCTGCACTGTACATGGTACTGATGGGGATTTCTAGGTACAGAAGTGATGAGAGAGACCAAAGTGGACCTTTTTTTTGGTGCATTCCCAACATTAAGTAGTGTTCCACGGTTCACTGACTGCTATGATTTTATGTTTGCTTGTTTTTGTGGTGGGTTTTTTGGTTTTGGTTTTGGTTTGTTTTTTGAGACAGGGTTTCTCTGTGTAGCCTTGGCTGTCCTAGACCAGCCTAGACCAGGTTGGCCTTGAACTCAGAGAGATCTGCCTGCTTCTGCCTCTCTGAATGCTGGGATTACTAGTATATGCCACCACGCCCAGCTAACTGCTATGATTTTTAGGCTTTTGGTAATTTTTTTTTTTAAACCTAAGGAAGTTCTTCCAGTATTTGATATTTTGAGGGGATTATAACAAGTGGAAGCTGAACAGATTGTGTGGTATCAGAATGAACATATATTTTTCTCCTTTATTTTGGTAATTACACTGGTTGATATTTTTATAGCTTTATGGAAAAACACAAATGCAATAAATCCACCATTTTAAATAAATGTTCAATCTAGTGGTTTGCAGTATATTTGTAAAGCTGGGCAACTTTATAATTCCAGAACCTTTTCATGTCCTTGAAAATAAACCCAATATCCATACTCCCTCCCCTCAGCCCCCACTAATCTTTTACACTTGTTTCTACGAGTTTTCCAATTCTAGACATTTAATGCAAATGGAAACATGCAATGTCTGGACTTTTTCACCTGGCTTCATGTTTTCAAGAGACACTGGGGCTAACTGTTGCAGAACTTCATTCTTTTTTGTGATTAAAAAAAAATCATTTCATGAACGCAACACATTTACTTATTCATCCAACAGTCAATAGGCATTGAGTTGTTCCTACTTTTTAAATTATCTTTAGTATATATCTAAGAGTGGGCCTGCTGGGTAATGCAGTAATTCTATTAAACTTTCTGAGAAACTATCATGCTGCTTTTCAGACAGATCATTTCCACACTCCTAGCAGCAGTATATGAAAGTTTTATTTTTTCCTAACAAATACATGTCATTTTTTCTTTTCTATAGACATTATGTTGGATGAGAAGTGGATAAGAACCATTATCGTTTTGATTTATTGTTCCCTAATGAATACTGACAGTAAGCATATTTCCATATACTTATTTGTGGATTATAAATCTTCACTGAAGAAATGTTTATTTTTATCTTGCTGAATTACAAGAATTTAAAATTTATTCTAAACTGATGCAAGTCACTCACCAATGGCATTGTTAGTAAATATGTTTTCCTATTCTGTGAGCTGTTTTTGTTTTTATTTTTTGACAACATATTTGCAGAAAAGGTTTTAATATTGATAATTTATTCTCTTTTATTGTGTATACTTTTCATATTCAAAAATGACTTCCTAGTCCAAAGAAAATAGTGACACAGGCAAGGTCTGTCAAAATATGAACACAGTTTGACACACAAGACAGAGGATATTACAAGTAAATATTTCCTAAATAGATAAAACTTTAAAGCCAAAGGCTGGGTATTATTCCAGAAGATATCCTAATGTGAGGCAGGTCAACAGTGAGAAAGTCATACCTCTCAGAGTTCCAGCCAGAAAACAAGAAAAGGCAGTAGTATGGAGAACAGTAACCATCCACTCAGTGTAGAGCTGGTTATAAACCAAGGCCAGAACTTCTGTATTGTACAAGTAAAGTGCATGGCTAACAAATTATCAGATCTATGTTTTATGCAAGTGATATATTTTGAGGCATTCTGCGTTAAAATAACTTTAAAATTACAGAAAAGTGTAAGTATCATGAAACACCTACCACGGTTTATCTGTTGTCAACACTGCGTTCCATTTACTTGGTAATTTACTATCCACACATTCACTCACACAACACTTTTCCGAAAGACCAAGATTATACCTACAGCTCCTCATCTGCCTAGATACTCAGTGTGTGTTGCCTAAAAATATGGGTATTTCCCTATTAATCATACCATAGATAACAATGTTAGTGAATTTAACAACAAGGCAACTCTTTTTTGCTAGCCATATTTCAATTTTGCAAAATGACCTAAGATGTATTACAACATTTGGGTTTGATATACAGAAGCCACTTTAAGGTGAGTTAAAACAGTTACTGGTAACATATCCTTGGCAGTATTCAATCTGGAACCCTTCTATGGCCCTTATTTTTTATGGCACTTGACAGTTGCATATAGCACCATCCCTTTTTACTTTCTTCCCAACATGCTCTTCACCCTGGATTTGTCTGTTTCCCTGTAATAAGTTCACGCTATGTACTTCCAGATGGAACACTATATAAGTGGCACTGTGTCCTTCCCAGGCTGTCACATCCAGAGGCACATACACTGTCTCGATGATGGCCCTAGTTTTCGACACAGTTGCAGTGTTGCCTATTTTCTTGATTATGGAATTATTATTTTTCCACCACTAATAAGAAATCTTTAGGGAGATATTAAAACTATAAAACAGCCTATTCTTCCTCAAGAATCAATGTTATAACAGTATTTATACTGTTATTATAAAAAGTAATCTCTCTATATAAAAAATAAAAACTAATTCATTTAGGGTGAGAGTGATACGCCTCAATCAGTTCCATTCCAGTGTAAATATGCTTTATGGCACTCAACTACGTGCACTGGTGCTTATGAAAAACTGCTCATTAACTGTCCACTCACTACAGAAAATGGGCAATATGATTTTTAAACCTAACTAGTACCTATGCTCTAATGTTTGTCTCATAAACAGCACAACTCAAGGCAAAACTGCTGTAGGTCCAACTCGGGTTCTGTGCTTTCTTTACTATCCATACTTTGAGTTGAATGGCAGGTGTTTCGCAGAGATCACCAGCAGGGAAGGCAGACACTTCCACTCAAGGGGCTTGGTACACCACCCTGTCTTTCCCTAACCCCTGACCCACACAACTGGCCTCAGTGCTGACGCCCACTCTCATCATGATCTTTTGTACATGACCTTTGTTCAAGATCAATATGCAAAGTGAAAGAGAAGGATTCAATGACTACAAGGAACTCTGGCTTATTCAGTTTGCTTCCTGTTTAGAAACTGCTGTCATCCACAAGAGAATGTGCTGGAAATACCTGAATAACCATTTTCCACCCGTTTACTAAAACCTATGGTACTCAATACAGTAGCTAGAGCCACATATGCTACTAAAAAATTAAGTGACGTTTAAAATTCAGTTCTTCAGCTCTACTAGCCACATTTCAGATACTCAGTATTTCAGCATGTAGTTCTGCCAGCCATACTAGATGACACAGACATCAGGGTTTCAACTACCATAAAAGAAGTCTGTAAGTGCTGCTCCAAACACGACAGTCGGCTTTAAAGTGCGCAATTACAATTCTCTTTCTGAAAGATTATGAAGCAAGGCAACCTATAAATTCACTTACGCAATAGGTCTACTGAGAGAAAATACAAGTCTTATCAGGTCTTCACCTGACACACGGAGGTGGGGGGCTCTGTAATGTTTCATGAATACCAGTCAATGTTCCTATATATTACATTCATAGACATTGTGTAACCCTACTGATTATATATATCACATATACACATATATATATATACATATGTATGTCTTGTATGAGAAATGAACAATCAACTATAGCCATGTGCTATTTAATAATGAGAATTAATCCTGAGAAAACTGTCGCTAGATAATTTTATCTGAGTGAGCATCACATGTATGATTTCATTAGGCAATGCAATCCTATGTGACCATTGTCAAATACATCGTTTGCTGTTGTTCAAAATACCATCATGATGTATCACTACTCTCTAGTTAACTTAATTCTTTTTAAAGCTACTTAATGACAATTAGAGAACATATATCAGAAGTTTCTTTACTTGCTGTTCCAAATATGTAAAATAGATACTTGTCTTTAAAAAAAAAAAGGCTGCCCAAATTCATAACTTTGAATCTGGGGTGCCTCAGTGCCAAGTAAATGTCATATACCACAGCTGTTCCTAAAATATTTATGAACAGGAACCTGAAGTGAATATTAAATCCACAAATCCTGTTTTTAAGTCTCAAGATCAAGCATTGTAAGTTCAAGGAGACCTGCAACTCAAGAGCTGATGCTTGGATGACTGTATGACTGCTGTGGCAACTCATGTTGCACACAGAGGCCAAGCCCATGGAGACATAGAACAAGGCACAAGAGATGGTAAGAGAGCTGGACGGTGGTCCACAAGCATCTCAGCCATTTCTGTTATGAAAGATGTAGAGACACATCCCAGAGGCTAATTCTAAATTGTCTTAGTTTCCTTTATCCTTTTCAAGCTCCCTTGAGGAAGCATCCATCTTGGTTAGCTTGTCAGCTTTATTCTCATTTTCTCTTACAAATCCTGAGTTTCCTCTTTTCAAGTATTCATACTAGGCAAAAGGGGACCAAATGAAAGAAGGGATTTGCTAACTCACTTTGTTCCACCAAGAAAAGCATTTTTACCATCTGCTGATTTTCTTTGGCACCATTAATTGTGCTTTGAATGAAGCTCACTGGTTACTACTTGAGAGGTGGAAAAGTCGTCTGTTTCAACAGATGGGTTCAAAGCTTATATACTGGCTACAGGGCTTTCAGGTTATGACTCCACCCCCACCTTTCCCGCTCCTCCCCCCCCACTTACCTTGGCTTTCCCATCCTGGGCTGACATATATCCCACGCACATGCTCTCTGTAGTGTGGCTCCACAGAAATTCCACTGTGCGAACAAGAACACAAATAGGCACATTCACATCCACAGATGGAAAATAAATCTTTGCCTTTTTAATAGAACAGTTAAAGATAGCTTTATATTTAACACTCATTCCCTACTTTCCATTTGCTCCTTCATAAATGTCAAGATGATTTAGTACTCAAAACTGTAATGCCATTTACTGTGAAATGAAAAATGTATTTCTTTCTTGTCAGAACTTATGATTATTACATGTAGAATAAATGCTCACATTTGAACTTAGAAGATTAAACACATACACATTCATAATACAGTACATAGTGATTTAGTAAATGCAATATTCCACAGCATAGTTTCTTTCAACATATACATATGCATACATGACTTAAGTCTTTACTTAAGACACTACAGTCAGGGCAGACAAAATAGCGATGAATCTAAACTAGCTTGCCACAGACAGGAAAGAAATGCTTCAAGAATGAGAGGCACTTATCAAAAAGACCCCATGGTTGACCTGAAGGTCTCTTACTGGCCAAATTTGCTCTCAAGAAAGTGACAGGTGACAGTGATGAATTATAACCAGTGAGCAAATTAAGAAGCAAAGATGGAAACAAGTGAAAAAAATAAGAGAGGATACAGCTCTTTATTTCTGGCATCAGAGTCAACAAGTAAACACAGAAGACATCTACTGACTGTTTGTCACTTAAGCCTGATTGTACGATTCAAAACCTCAAATTCACAGTGGAAGGAAAGAACTGATTCTCCAGAGTTGTCAACCTTCCTGGATATGCACTCTAGGACACCTACATGTCATCCACACTATGTACATACACGGTAATAATAAATAGTATGTAAAAAACACTCCTAAAGAAGACATTGTACCATCCTCCTGAGGCTTGCGGAAGAATGTAGAAGAGGTGGAAAGAAGAGAAGACATGGAGAAAGGCTGCAAAGTGCCATCTTCAAGCAAGCACAGTAATTATAATCATGATCAGTGTCTTATTCTGTCACCATCAGAGACTGATGGAACAGTTCCTGTAGCAGATGGAACAAATACAGAGACCCATAGCCAGAAAGTACACAGAACGAAATATCTTGGAATGCACAGTTCTAAACAAGATGTCTCCATCAAATCCCTCCCCTCAGAGGTCATGACACTCTACAGAAGAGAAGGTAGAAGGGAGGACAGCAAAAGAGTAAGGCCCGCTAAAACCAATGAGCGTATCTCACACAAACTCTCAGGAGACTGAAGCAGCAATCACAGGGCCTATATGGCCTGTACCAGGTCCTCTGCATATAGACTACAGCTTTTAATTTAGTGCTTTTATGGTACTGCTGACAGTGTTAATGAGTGAGTCTGAGACGGTCTTCTTGAGCCTTCTCTTGGTGCTTTTATTTTCCTGTTGGTTTGGCTTGCTCAGCTTTGAAATGATGTTTTTTTGTTTTATCTTATTATACTTTATTTTGTTATGTTTTGTTATCTCTTAGAAGCTTATTCTTTTCCAATGAGAGACAGAAAGAGTGGGCTGGATGAGAAAGGAAGTGGTTAAGGAACTGAGAAGAGTAGAGGGAGGGAAACTGTATTCAGATTATATTGTATGAAAATCAATGTTTAATAGAAGGGAGAAAATCAAAACAAACAAACAAACAAACAAAACTTATGATCATGAACTCACAGCAGCTGTGTTTGCCTGAACTGGGTCTACACAAAAACTGTCAGAAGTCGGTGTGGATGGGGGAGGGTCTCAGGAGGAGTAGCCCATCCTCCCTCTGTTGCAGTACTAGCTACTGTCAGCTTCTACGTGAGGGAAGAAATTGACTTTAGTTGTCTACCCACCAGTGATCTAGCCAAGTTCCAATGAATTGTTCCAAACTGACGTCACATGGGGGCTCTGGTTAAACTCAGCAGGTCACAAAACAAAAGAAAGTAAGATATAAATCTGGGAAAGAGACTTTCAGAGAGAAGAATGGTGGGGGTAGGGATGGGAGAGGAAAAAAGCAAGGGTATGGGGAAAGAATAATCGGAATGCATTATACATACACACACACACACACACACACACACACACACACACACACACACATATATATACACACTGTCACAAAATATGCTTACTAGGAGTTTGAAAATCATGTTTGCTAGAACTAGTAGGTGAAGGCTTAAATGGCATGGTATTTGCAGTCTCAATGTATCTCTTTATAAGTTTATTAAAAATAAAGTGAAAAAATTTGAAAATTTATTGTGGAATAAATCTTATGAGCTCTAGCTTAACGAAGTAAAAATGCCAATTTCAACAACTAAGGTACAAACAAAACTGTAAAATGTTGACCATGCAACTTATAAGATAACCACTGAAATACATCACTTAAAATGTGGAACCAAGTCTGAATGGGAGTACTGAACAGCTTCACATAGCAGCACTCTCCACGCACTAACTCATCCGAATGCTCCAAACGTGTCAAAGTCAACTTCTCACAAGAGAAGCTGAGCGAAATGTTGAAAGGGACACTAAACGCAGGATGCCACCGAGGACTGTATTCTGGACGGGTGACAAGACGGTATTACGTGGACACTATGAAGATAAATGCTGGCATGTGAAAATAAGATGTTTAGAAGAATGTTCTGTCTTCAAATACACACTGATGTGTTGGAGTAAAGGAGTTTAAATCTCCTCTGAAATACTTGAGGACAGTGTATGTAGAGGACGGGACAGATAAGCGAGGATACAAAAATAACTCAAAAAGGCAACAATAGTGTCTGAGAGATGACTCCATGAGACCAGTGATAAAGCTTTTTCCTACAGATGAAATCATATCTAAGTAAAATGTTACAAACAAGAATCTACACATATAAAAATACACACAGAATTTCTATTGCTGTTAAGAAACACCATAACCATGGAAACCATTATACAGAAAAACATTTAAGTGGGGCTGGCTTACAGGTCCCGAGGGTTAGTCTACTACTATCATGACGGGAGGCCAGGCAAGCACACGGAGACATGGTGCTGAAGAAGTAGCTGAGTGTTCTACAGCTGGAGCCACAGCAGCAGGGAAGAGAGGGCCTGGGCCTGGCTAGGGCACTGGAGACCTCCAGGTCACCCCCACTGACACACTTCCTCTAACACACCCCAATCCTTTGAAGTAAACAGTGCAGTTCCCTAGGAGCCTTTGGGGGCCATTTTCCTTCAGGCCGCCACCACCTTCAAGTGCAACCTTCCAGATTCTAAATTTTTAAAGGCATTTTCAGTCTTGCTATATTTTTCCAACAACAACAACAAAAACAAAAAACAAACAAACAAACAAAAAACTCACATGTGCCTGATAATGAAATTGCATTGCCCAACATCAAGCTCTTAGCATGCCAGGCCATTTATCTGTTGATAGTTCAGTGCTTGAAGACAGGTGTTTAAGACTCAATGTGGAAAGAGTGGTCCTAGATTGTGAAGATTTTGCCAGACATGTGCAGAAGAAAGAAATGATGAGGGACGAGATAGGGTTCCTCAGATAGATGGCTCATCTCCTCCTCCTTAATTCATTATCAAACTTGCCAACCTGCTATGCAGATACCCAGCTGCCGAGGACAGGAAAGCAGTCAGGCACTGACATTCTCCTCACCAGATGTTTCCCTTCCGTACACATTGGCTTTGAGCTTCAAAATCCTTCCAGTCCAGAGCAAGGTCTTGAATATGCTAAGCTGCTTGACAGAGCAAAGGCTCCAATCTTAGTGAAGTTCTCCATGGAATAGTAATTTTACTTCAAAAAAACAAAAAACAACAACAACAGCTAAGACACAATTAAAATTGTGTTGTTGTTGTTGTTGTTGTTGTTGTTGTTGTTGTTGTTGTTTTGTCTTACTAAGATGGCAACGGCTCAGGAATGAGACTGGCCCCACAGAAGAGACACACAAAGTAAACACACATACCTAGAAGCATAGCCCAGGAACACCACCAACACAAACATGAAAATCAGTGTGTGTCAGAGAAGATCAGAGAACAACCTCTGGTATTGGTTTTAAAAAATAAACTTTTTTTTTTTAAAATAGGTTTCTGCACTGCCCCCTTCCCTCCACGGCCACCATGCGGGAGCATGCTGGTGGGCCTGTGCGCTCAAGCCCTTCCCCCCCAAACCACGCAGCACAACCCTCTGTAACTCAGTCCCAGGGGATCCAATGCCCTTCTCTGGCTTCTAGAGCACTGTGCACATGAAGTGCAAAAACATACATTCAGAAAAAATGTTTAGATACTTAAATTTATAATGCAGAGGTACTCAAAACTTTATGAATACTGCTTTGATACTGAAGTTTTCAGCAAGATTTTCAGATATACAATTTAAAAGTTCTTAAAGTAACACAATGTCTACAAATTAATTTTCAAAGTTTTCAAAAATATTTCTTCTCCCCCACAGAATGCAATATACTGTACCCACACATTATTTTCTTACCCTTTATTAAAAAAAACTATTTAAATTTTGTTATTTTTTCATTCTTCTCTCATATACCACAGTTTTCCCTCCCTCCCCTCCCCTAGTCTCTCCCTTCCACCTCCCTGCTGTCCCAGATCCACCCCTCCTCCACCTCCTCTCAGAAAAGAGCAGGCTTCCCAGGGGCATGAAACAAACACTGCATAACAAGACCAGGCACAAACCATCACATCAGTGCTGGACAAGACAACCAGGGGGAGGAATGGGGGCCTACAAGTAGACAGAAACAGTCAGGGACAGTCCCTGCTTCTACTGATGCGGTTTCCACAAGAACATCAAGCTACTCGGCCATGACATACATGCACAGGACCTAGGAACAGTCAGACCCTACAGGCTCCCTGATCTCTGTGAATCCCCATGAGTTCTTGTCAGTTGATTCTGTAAGCCATGTTCTTGTGGTGTCCTTCACCCCTCCGACTCCTCCAATCCATCCTCCCTCTCCTCCACAGGACTCTTCAAGCTCTTCCTAAAGTCTGGCTGTGGAACTCTACATCTGCTCCCATCCTTTGCAAGATGACGTCTCTCTGGTCTCTGATCATGATTCTGCTAGGCTCTGGTCCCAGAACACTCTGCAGACAGGACAACTGCAGGTCAAAGGTTCTGTGGCTGGGCTGGCCAATAAAAATTTTTGGGGGGCGTGGGGGATTGACCAAGGCAGGGTTTCTCTGTATAGCCTTGGCTGTCCTGGACTTGATTTGTAGACCAGGCTAGTCTCAAATTCACAGAGACCAGCCTTCCTCTGCCTCCCCATGTGCTGGGACTATAGGCATACTCCACAGCATCTGGCAATTATTTTTAACAGCAACAATTTGAATCATTATGTTTGAATCAGTATGATGAGTATGTATTAGTTCAGGCCTGTCAGAGAAATTCAGGAATAATCACATGTGATTAGAGAAAGGCTCTGAACCAATTAAACAGATTATTTCTTGGTAGGTGATATCAAGGAAACAGGACATGGAAAAAGTAATAAGGGAGGCAACCATCAGCCAGACAATGTTTTCCACAGAATTTATCAACCAACTCCATGAAGGGAAACCCAAGGCTCCACAAAGGAACACAGCACAAATTAGGTCACCTTAGGAAGTGCACAAATAGAATTAAAATAGGCTCCTGGGTCTCAAAGTCTGTGTTCTATGTTTAATCAGTATAGATAAAATGTCTATAATTAAGTTTATATATTAAAAAAAAGTAAAATCCTTAAAAACACCAAAGCCCAGACTACCCCAAACACAAACACTAAACTCGGCTCTTAAATGTTTTAAGTACTCCATAAAGAAAGCTTTAAAAACTATGGCACAATTCAATGGCCAGAAGAACCCCAAATTAATGTAAATACAATAAAATACGTGTGTGTGTAAATATGGATATATTAAAATGATGATTTTGAAGAAATATTTGCAATTCATACAACAAAGAGCTACTTTCCCACTATGTAAAGATCCATTACAAATCAATAAAAAGACAATTTTAGAAAGAAAAGCATAAGGAATATGAACAGCTGTAAAATGCATGAAAAGATGTTTTATCATGCAATGCAATGCAGGACTCGTGTTCAGGGTAGAACATGTGTCATGTGCTTTATAGAATACTTTTGCGGCAGGAACATTCACCCTGGAGGACACCGCCACCTCCTTGACTGCACAGTGCTAGAAGAACTGTAGTACTATGCGTGGGAAGTACATTTTTCTTTAATGTTTAGTATATAGTTTATGTTATCATACAAAATAATGGTTTTTTCTCTTTTTATTAATTTATTCATATTACATCTCAGTTGTTAGCCCATCCCTTGTATCCTCCCATTCCTCCCTCCCTCCCACTTCCCCCTCTACTCTCCTCCTCTATGTCTGTGACTAAGGGGACCTCCTCCCCCTGTATATGCTCATAGGGTATCGAGTCTCTTCTTGTTGACCTATTATCTTTCCTTTGAGTGCCACCAGGCCTCCCCATCCAAGGGACATGGTCCGATATGGGGCACCAGAGTTTGTGTGAAAGTCAGATCTCCTTCTCCACTTCACGGTAGAGAATGTCCTGTCCATCAGCTAGTCTGGGTAGGGGTTCGAAGTTTACTGCCTATAATTTCCTTGGCTGGTGCCATAGTTTGAGGAGGACTCCAGGGCCCAGACCCGCCTGTAGTTTTCCAGGACCCACTGGATCCTTCTATTTCCTCATTGTCCCAGGCTTCTCACACCTAAAGTCTCAATAGGATGTCCTCCCCTCTGACCCACTTTCCTGGCAGGTAAAGTTTTTCATGGGGACATACCCCTTGGACTAGTGTCTCGATATAAGTGAGTATATACCATTTAACTCTTTTTGCTTCTGGGTGAACTCACTCATTATGATAATTTCTAGTTCAATCCATTTGTCCACAAATTTCAGAAATTCCTTGTTTTTAATAATAGCTGAGTAATATTCCATAGTGTAAATGTACCACAGTTTCTTTATCCATTCTTCTACTGAGGGACACGTAGGCTGTTTCCATGTTCTCGCTATTATGAATAAGGCTGCTATGAACAAGGTTGAGCATATGTCCCTGTTGTGTGGTAGTGCATCTTCTGGGTATATTCCAAGGAGTGGAATAGCTGGGTCTTGAGGAAACCCTATTCCCATTTTTCTGAGAAAGCGCCAGATAAATTTCCAAAGTGGTTGTACTAGTTTGCATTCCCACCAGCAATGAAGGAGTGTTGCTCTTTCTCCACATCCTCGCCAGCATGTGGTGTCAGTTGAGTTATTGATCTTAGCCATCCTGATGGGTGTAAGATGGAATCTCAGTGTCGTTTTGATTTGCATTTCTCTGATGACCAAGGAGGTCGAGCATTTATTTAAGTGTTTCTCAGCCATTTGATATTCCTCTGTTGAGAATTCTCTGTTTAGTTCTGAGCCCCATTTCTCTATTAGGTTATTTGGTTTGCTGGTGTTTAATTTCTTGAGTTCTTTATATATTTTGGACATTAGACCTTTGTCAAATGAAGGGTCAGTGAAGATCTTTTTCCAGTCTGTAGGCTATCGCTTTGTTCTCTTGACAGTGTCACCTGCCTTACAGAAGTTTCTCAGCCTCATGAGGTCCCATTTATTAATTGTTGACCTTAAGGCCTGGGCTGTTGGTGTTCTGTTCAGGAAGTTGTCTCCTGTGCCTATGTGTTCCAGACTCTTCCCCACTTTTTCCTCTAACTGGATTAACGTCTCTGGTTTTAGGTTGAGGTCTTTAATCCACTTGGACTTGAGTTTTGTGCATGGTGACAAACAGGGGTCTAATTGCACTTTTTAAAACATAGACATCCAGTTAGACCAGCACCATTTGTTGAAGATGCTATCCTTTTTCCATTGAATGGATTTGGCTTCTTTGTCAAAAATCAAGTGACCAAATGTGTGTGGATTCATCTCTGGGTCTTCAGTTCGATTCCATTGATCCACTAGCCTATTGCTGTGCCAGTACCATGCTGTTTTAATTACTGTTGCTCTATAGTATAACTTGAGATCAGGTATGGAAATTCCTCCAGAGGATCTTTTATTGTATAGGATTGTTTTTGCTATTCTGGGCTTTTTGTTTCTCCATATGAAGTTGAGAATTGTTCTTTCAATATCTTCAAAATATTTTGTAGGTATTCTGATAGAGATTGCATTGAATCTGTAAATTGCTTTTGGTAAGATGTTAATTCTGTTAATTCTCCCGATCCAGGAACAAGGTAGATCCCACCATCTTCTGATGTCATTTTCAATCTCTTTCTTCAGAGATTTAAAGTTTTTTTCAAGTAAGTCCTTCACTTGCTTGGTTAGGGTTATTCCTAGATATTTTATATTGCTTGTGGCTATCGTGAAGGGAGTAATTTTCCTAGTTTCTTCCTCTGCCTGTTTGTCATTTGTATATAGGAAAGCTACTGACTTCTTTGAGTTTATTTTGTATCCTGCCAATTTGCTGAAGGTGTTTATCAGCTATAGGAAGGAGTTCTCTGGTGGAATTTTGGGGGTCACTTATATACACTATCAAATCATCTGCAAATAGGGATAATTTGAATTCTTCCTTTCCCATTTGGATCCCCTTGATCTCCTTTTGATGTCTTATTGCTCTGGCTAGAACTTCAAGAACTATATTGAAGAGATATGGGGAAAGTGGGCAGCCTTGTCTGGTCCCCGATTTTAGAGGGATTTCCTTGGGTATCTCTCCATTTAATTTAATGTTGGCTATTGGTTTGCTGTATATAGTCTTTATTATGTTTAAATAAGTGCCTTGTATTCCCGATCTCTCCAGAACTTTAAACATAAATGGGTGTTGGATTTTGTCAAATGCTTTTTCTGTATCTAAAGAGATGATCATGTGGTTTTTCTCTTTCAGTTTGTTTATATGGTTTACATTGATGGATTTCCGTATGTTAAACCATCCCTGCGTGCCTGGAATGAAGCCGACCTGGTCATGGTGAATGATGTCTTTGATATGCTGTTGTATTCGCTTTGCAAGTATTTTGTTGAGTATTTTTGCATCAATGTTCATAAGAGAAATTCGTCTGGAATTCTCTTTTTTTGTTGGGTCTTTGTGGGGTTTAGGTATCAATGTGACTGTGGCCTCACAGAATGAATTTGGTAATATTCCATCCATTTCTATCTTTTGGGATAGCTTGAATAGTATCGGTATTAGCTCCTCTTTGAAGGACTGGTAGAATTCTGCGCTGAAACCATCTGGCCCTGGGCTTTTTTTTTGGTTGGGAGACTATCCATGGTTGCTTCTATTTCTATAGGCAAAACAGGGCTATTTAATTTGTTTATCTGGTCTTGATTCAATTTTGGCAAATAGAATCGGTTGAGAAAATTGTCCATTTCCCTTAGATTTTCAAATTTTGTGGCATAAATGCCTTTAAAGTAGGTTCTTATGATTCTTTGTATTTCTTCGGTGTCTGTTGTTATGTCTCCCTTTTCATTTCTGATTTTGTTTATTTGGATAGTGTTTCTCTGTCTTTTAGTTAGATTGGCTAACGGTTTGTCTATCTTGTTAATTTTCTCAAAGAACCAGCTCTTGGTTTTGTTGATTCTTTGGATTGTTCTCTTTGTTTCTAATTTATTGATTTCAGCCCTGAAACAGTATCCAAGGAGGCAGCAATTTCCACGCCCCTGTAAGCCAGGACACTCCGAGATTGCTTTAGATCAGTAGTTAGACCCTGCAAGCACGACCCACAGCTCCCTGTATCATGGGAGGTCCTGTCGCGCCCACAAGAATGGACCCAACTAGGTTCTGTTGTTTGGGGAGTGCTGGGTCAGTGCTGGCAGCCCGGGCGGGCGGCTGGAGACAATGGCGATTCAGACCTCTTTAAGGAATCCCCTGTATCTTCTCTTTCCGCCACTGAAAGCCAGGATGCCCCAGATCGTTTTAGGTCAGCAGTTAGACCCTGCAAGCACGACCCACGGCTCCCTATATCACGGGAGATCCTGTTGCGCCCACAAGAATGGACCCAGCTAGGTTCTGTTGTTTGGGGAGTACCGGCAGCCCGGGGAGGAGGGGGTGCAGCTGGTGACAATGGTGATTCAGACCGCTGGCGGGAATCCCCTGTATCTTCTCTTTCCGCCAGTGAAAGCCAGAATGCTCCCAGATAGTTTTAGGTCAGCAGTTAGACACCGCAAGCAAGACCCACATCTCCCGATAACATGGGCGGTCCCACTGGGCTGTGGGAGCAGTCCAAGCTGGTTTCTAACTGCCCTGTTTGCAGGGTCAATCCTTCGTGTCTGGCTTCAGATTGGGCCCAGGACGTGGTACGCGAGCTACACGCCAGCTCTAGCTGTTTTTGGTGAGCCCCGCCACCTATGTTTCCACTTGGGCTAGGCAGGTAACCTCCACAGTTTGGCGTGGTGTGGATGGAGAGGTTCAATGGTAGTTTCACTCTATTCACTGAAGCTCCTCAGGCTGGGGGCTCCAGAAAATCTCCTCCCCATATGGCAAGTTTCGGTTTTATGTGCCGGCTGCAGCTTGGTTGTGGATTCCGTTTCAGAGTTTGGGGAGTGCATTTAGCACCTCCAGGCTGTTGCTTGTCCCGGGGTTAGACCCACTGGTGGTCTGCGGAATTTGGGGCCCCACTCACCTACAGTTCTCAAAATCCAGCAGTCTGTAGCTCCATTCACGTCCCCGGTCTCCTCGGAGTAGATCAGCTATGGTGCATACTGGTCGACGCCATCTTAAGAATCTCCCAAAATAATGGTTTTATCATGTCATTTATATACTCTGTTCTCACTGTCCCTTGCCATACCGCCTTTTCTTGGCCTTCCATCTCTAACTGACTGACTGCCTTAATTTGCATGTGTTCAGAATATGTACACTATCAAATATTTCTTCCGATTATTGATATCTAAGAAAAAAATCACATGACAGTAAAGGTACTAAAAATACTGATTTGGGTGTTACAATACATTCAGCAAGTAGACAAATTAACAAATATGGAACTAAGACATAATGATTGACATTTTAGAAAAATTACATTTGAGGAAGCAGAGGCAGGCTGATGGCTGTGAATTCAAGGCCAGAGGGGTCTACAAAGTGAGTCTAAGACAGCCAAGGCTACATAGAGAAACCCTGTCTCCAAAACATACACACACACACACACACACACACACACACACACACACACACACACGACCTAGAAATTTTAGCACTAGGAAATTAGTGTCTAGTACATTTTGATATACATAAGATATTCACAATGACACTCAGTGCAGGTGGATGAATGAATAATGACTGTACATTATATAACAGAATATGTTACAAAAGTAGCACAACATAGCTGTATGAAACAGCTATATCAAATCTTCGAATTTTTAAAACCATAACTAATAGCTAAAAACCAAAAACCAGCCAAAAGGCAAAAAACAATAACAAAAATAACAACAAATTGTACATAATATCAATTAGTGTACATAATTTATTACTAAAATTTCACAAAATAGCATCTACCCTTTCATTTTCAATGTATTAACCTTCTTTAGAGCTCTTCACCAGCTACTCACTGCATCAAAGGTGCTGCTTGTGACTAACCAACTTTATAATTCACTTATATGACATGATACAGTTTGAAAACACCAATCTGTGAGATAAGTCATTCTGCTAACAAATGTGAAGGGGAAAAATAATATCTCTTTTGTGAAAAAAAAAATAGTCCTACAATTTCTGATTACCCTAATAATCCTCTCTACTCAGATTAAGATAGTTTAATCAACTGAAATCTATGGTGGTGTCTTCTTGTCATATATTTTCAACTGTCTGTCAGGAGAAGGATTTATTATGGTATAAATATCATCTGATGTTTTTAAATGTTCCTGGTTTCATGACTATCCAGCCAATTCTTATGAAGGTACAAGAAAAACCACCTACTTACTCACAATGGGCACATATACTTAGGGTAAATTTTTATACATTAAAAAGTTATCAGAACCAACAAAACAACACTGTAACTGACATCATTCCCAAACTACTTTTCCATCCAATTTTTTAATGCCAAAGTAATAAGTTTGTTTTAAAAAAACTAGCAAATATGTTTGTCTCAAAGACAAAGAGACAGACACACACACACATACACACACAGAGAGAGAGAGAGAGTGAGAGAGAGAGGGAGGGAGGGAGGGAGGGAGGGAGGGGGAGAGAGAGAGAGAGAGAGAGAGAGAGAGAGAGAGAGAGAGAGAAGGAAATATTATTCAGTTATCTATTGTCTTAATTTATAGTTAAACTATAGCAAGGATTACCCACTGCTAAGGACATTCCTAAACAGCAAGACACCATTCCAAGCCAAGAGAAAGGAGGCCAAGAAATCCAGACAAAACACAAGAGTTAGTGGTCTACTCCCTGAATTATCACTGTTGCACACAGTATTATATTCAAAGGAGGAGGAATGCAACCTGGTGTTCTAAGAACCAATCGGAGGACAATGACATCTCCATCCTACTACAACCCTTACACACATTGCAAACACTTGACTGAATAAATATAATCTAAATAAATTTAAATTTTTAGTCAATAATTGAACTGCTGTTTATGTCCCAATGCTAAAGTATGAGTACTATGAAAAAAACAAGATATGTCTCTTCTTGAACATAGCAAACCCAGAGTAATGGCTACCAGTTAAGAGTGGCTTAAGTGGAACATAAATAGCTAAATACAATGAAGGCAATGGGACACTGGAAATAGAACTCAAAGAAGAAAAACTAAAATGAAATTATGCTAACATAAAAATTTTGATAATTCACATTTTTAAAAAATCAGTGAAAAAGCTCACCAACAGGAACAGACCACAGAAAAGCAGAACATTAGCGCGTCGAGATACAGAAGGCAAATTGGTATGTTCAATCAAGCACAATGAAATATTTAAAAACAAACAGAAATAAAACATGAATATGCCGGAGCTTTGCAACACTATAAAAAGACCAAATCCAAAAATTAGAGCACAAAAGAAAATAAATCTCATGTTAAAGTTACAGAAAATATTTTCAAAATAATCATAGAATAAATGTTTCCAAATCCATGGGAAAAGATTGTATTTTCAATAAGAGGAGACTACAGAAAACCAAATGCAAAAATGAAACTCCAAGCCAGGCATTGTGGTGTATGCTTATAATCCCAGCACTTAGGGATGCAGGGGCAGATGGATCTCTATGAGTTTGAGGCCAGCCTAGCCTAAAAATCAAGTCCAGTACAGTCTACACAGACTTTTCAACCGTCTTGAAAAACAAACAAAAATAAATGAGAAACCCTTACTATATCATATTATTTTTTTAATTTAATTGATTTATTCAGATTATATCTCAATTGTTGTCCCCTTACTTGTATCCTCCCTCCTTCCCTTTCTCACCCTACTCCCCTCCCCTAGGTCTATGACAGAAGGGGACCTCCCCTGACCACTATATGGTCACAGCCTGTCAAGTCTCATCTTGGTAGCCTGCCTATTCTTTCTCTGAGTGGCTGATACTCCCCCGCTTCAAGACAGGATCTCTCTGTGTTAGCCTTGGTGGTCCTGGACTTGCTTTGTAGACCAGGCTAGCCTTGAACTCACAGCCATCCGCCTACCTCTACCTCCCAAGTGCCAGGGTTAGTGGCATGTGCCACCATGACCAGCTGTTTCTTTTATTTTGTTGAGATTATATGATTACATCATTTTACCCTTCCTTTTCCCCCTCCATATTGAGAGCTGCAAGAGAGAAATGCTGTCACATGTAAAGGCATAGTCATGAGAGTAATAGCTACTAAACCAGCATACTCTCTAGCAAAACTATATCAACATTAGTCCTTATACCCTGAGATAAGCATAGGCTCCCCCTATGAAGGAGACTTCCTTCTCTTTGCAGCAGCTGGACACCACAAGCAACCATTACGCAAAGTCGTGAAGCCCAGTCCCAATGGATGCATCTACAAAACACTCCCACATCAAAGGCCGAGAGAACACCACAGAGCAGGGGACGGAAAAATTGTGAATGGCAGAGGATCAGGGTCCTTCCTGAGAGATGGTGTCTCCTAGTAAGATCAGAACCTACACTCTGAAGTGTCAGCAGAATGATCACCCAAATGTGAACTGAACAAGGATACTAACGCATATGCCAACCTTCACAGAGAAAAGCCGCAAAGCCTCAAGCCTGCACAACGAACTACAGGCAACTAGTAAAGCTGTAAGTGGGAGAGCTGTCCTCCTGCCGCAGGTAAGAGCTTATCAACTGGCTGTCCAGAGCCAGTCAGGCATGCAAATATACACAGTAGTAACATTGTATAAATGTAACAGATCATATTTGTGAATATACGTATATACAAATACATTATGCATAAATAGTGATTGATGAAGAGAGTAGAGTGAGGAGAAGTACATGCAAGGGTCTAGAGAATGAAGAAGGGAGAAACGCTGTAATTAAAATACAACCTCAATTACCTACTGAGCATTCTCTAAAACAAATAATGGGACAGGAAACAAAGCAAGTGTCACCAAAACCAGGAAAACTAAATAACCTTCCTATATTCTATCAGGGTACAACAGAACAGCTAGAAACCAACATCAAGAAAAACTGTTTTAGAAATACCAAAATTCCAAATGAGAAGATGACAGAGACAATTTGCTACCTGAATAGTCACCTAACCTGGACTCCCTGTCTGCTCAGGTAATCAGTTTTATTCCTTCTCAAGTCTCTGATGGGGTAGAAGACCAGATAGATAGTTTAGTTTTACAATTAAGCTTAGTTGTTCAGGAGTTAAGATGTTTTTAGGTCTAGATAGATGTTTTAAGTTGATCATGACGAGATATGATAGATATTGATTTACATTCAGAATTTTAGATGCACCAAGATAGGAAAGATGTTTTCTTCAAGGCTGCCAAATACCAATAGCCAAAACACTATGAATGTAGTAACATTTATATAATTCTTGATTGTGGTATGGTTCTTTTTGCTACAGGTAGTTTATAGTATATGTGTAATAATATAAATGCATATGTAAAAATTAAAAAAATTAATAAAAAATAAATGCAAAAAATTCATAGAGATTAAAAAGCTTATTATTGTTCAATGCTGAATAGATACTAAAGAAACAAAAAATTCCTATACTTGAATAAAAATGAAGATACCAAATCCTATGGAATGCAAGGAAAGCACTTTTTGGGGAGCTATATTGGGGTGTTTCAATACAGGGTTTTCTCTGTGCAGCCTTGGCTGTCCTGGACTCTCTTTGTAAAGCAGACTGGCCTCAAACTCACAAAGATCTGCTGGCTTCTGCCTCCATGAGTGCTGGGGTTACCAGCATGCACCACCCTGTCTGGCTTAAGGAAAGCACTTTTTAAAAGTAAGCTTATAGCTGTAAGTATCCACATTAAAAGAAAGCATAGATATCTAAAATAAGTAACTTAATGATACCGTCTATGGCCTTGGAAAAACAAGAACAAGCCAATCTTAAAAACAGTAGACACATAACACAATTGAGACCAGGGTAGAAATTAATGAAATAGAAATTAAAGAAAACAACACAAAGAATCAATGAAATTAAGAATTGGTTCTTTCAAAAGACTAAGAAGATTGTCAAGCTCTTAAGCAAAAGGAAAAAAAAAATGGAACTAAGTTAATAAAACTGGATGTGAAAAGGGAGACATTATAATAATTACCAATGAAATTCAGAAAATTGGGCAGAAGAGATGGCTCAGAGGTTAAGAGCACTGCCTGCTCTTCCAAAGGTCCTGAGTTCAATTCCCAGCAACAACATGGTGGCTCATAACCATCCATAATGAGATCTGGTACCCTCTTCTGATGTGCAGACATACATATAAGCAAAACACTGTATACATAATAAATAAATCTTTAAGAAAAGAAATTCAGAAAATTACATTCCTTTAAAACTTATATACCACTAACTCAGAAAAGGTAAAATGGATGAATTTCTGGATGCATAGAACCAACCAAAGTTAAACCAATGTGAGATAAAGAATTTATTTTTGTTGTTGTTGTTGTTTCTTTTGTGTGTGTGATAGGGTTTCTCTGTGTAGCCTTGGATGTCTTCAAACTCAGAGATCTACCCACCTCTGTCCCCTAGTGCTGGGATTAAAGTCATGTGCCGCCACACATTGATTTGTAAGATAAAGAATTTAAACAGATCTGTAACAAACAATGTGATTGATCATATATACACACACACACATACACACACACACACACACACACACACACACACACACACAGCTGGTTTCACTGCTGAATTCTACTGGACTTTCAAAGAAGAATTGGACCTTCAAAAGGCCTAGTCCACAAACAGAAACCCAAACCTGGCACCCTAACTGCCCCTCTAAAAAATGTAAATGGGTAGATCATAGGCCCTAGGGGAGAATCACTACCTACTTTTCGCTAAGTGGACTTAGTACTAAACTACCGCCCAAGCACTAAATACCCATAGACTATGCATCTCTAAACCGTCATCAGAAAAGCTTCTTTTTGCAATAGATGGTAATTAATACAAAGATCACACCTAATCAATGTACAGAGAACAAGAGGCTGAGTAGTGCTCAGTATAAACTGGACATCTATATCACACTCTTCCTCCCAAGGCTTAGAGATTGTCATGGGAGAGTGAGCAGAAAGTATGTAAAAGGGGTAGTGGAGGTCTCTAGCAACATGGTGTTTTTCAGATGTGACAGCCCTTCTTGGTTGTCATCTTGAGTGCATCTGGACTAACTAAAACCAAACCTACCTGACTGGGCATACCTATGAGGGATGAGTATCATCATCATCATCATCATCATCATCAACACCTATGAGGGATGATGATGATGATGATGATTATTTAATTAAATTATTTGAAGTGGGAAGACCCACTTCTAATCCAGATCTTTGAAGTGAGAAGATCTGCCTTTTTAATCTGGGCCACACCTTCTGCTGGCAGCCTATATAAAGGACATGAAAGAAGGAAGCTTGCTCTTTTTACCTGATTGCTCTCACTCTCAATAGCAAGTCCACTCCTTCCTGGCATTACAGCCTGCTTCTTTGGGATTCTGGTAAATGCTAAATACCAGCTGAGACATCCAGCTTCATGGACTGAAAAAACTACTAGATTCTTGGACTTTCTGTTGGTAGACAGCTGTTGTTGAGCTGGCTGGACCACAGCCTAGAAGCCAGTATAATAAATCCCCTTTGGATGGATGGATGGATGGATGGATGGATGGATGGATGGATGGATGGGCGGGCAGGACAGATGATACACAGATTCATTTCAGGAGCTCTGTTTCTCTAGAGAACCCTAAGTAATATATCATATATGACAGGGCCTGCTGCCGACATGCACTAATAGCCACTCTGACTGCATGCAAAAGACTTGCACAAGTCAAGTCACACAAACTCCCAACAGGGACACAGAGAGGAGTTACTATGTTCCACTCCTAGCTGATGTAATGGTTGATGTGAAAGGGAGAATCAGTTTTGTTTAGGAATATATGCTCTGAGAGGCTACCCATGCTACAGTAGATGGCCCTATACCCATGCACATAATGGCAGCATTAAAAGAACTCAGTGGGTTTTCAAAAAAGAGCACATGAAATTGGGAAAGAATAGTGATGGGGTATGGGAAGGAATTGAGGGGGGGCAGAATGAAAGGTAGATTTAATATAAACTACTATTTGCATGTATATTCTCAATTAATAAAAATTACACATAAAAAAGATCATTTATCATGATCACATTGACTTCATTCAAGAAATGAAATGGTACAATATACATAAATTAATGAATGTAACATATCATAAATTATATGTTAAATAAATGTAATTAAGTAGATTCAAGGACAAAAATCACATGATCATCTTGATAAATTAAAAAAGGCCTTTGATGAAATCCAACATTTTTCTGTCATAAAAATTTACAAACTAGGAGTGGAAGGAAAATATCTCACTATAATGTAATACCCCAAATTAACCTATAAGTCCTGCCCACCCAAGGTTGAGGTAACTTCCTGGAATGCTGGGAGTTGTAGTTCTTTGAATATAAAAACAAAGCCTCATGGTAAAGTACAATGGCCTATGGGTTTATCCTTGTAAGTGCCTGCAAAGTATCTCAAGGCCACTCAGGTGGGAATTCCAGGGAGTTGTCCTGACCAAAGTCCATCTTGGTCAGTATAAATAAGGTTGCTTCAAATTTGGCTCAAAAAGGTGAAATTGGTTTTTCTTCAGCGATGACAAATCTATAGTCAACATCATAATAAATTGAGAACAAGTCAAAGTATTTTTACTAAGAACAGGAACAAGACAAGGCTTTTTACTCTCTGCACTCATGCTCAATATAGTACTTGAAGTATTAGCCAAAGCAATAAGATAAGCAAATAAAAGGATTATAAATAGGAAAGGAAAAAGACTAAGTGTTGTTATTTGCAGATGACATGATTCTATAAATAAGAGACCCTAAAGATTCTACCAGAAGACTCTTAGAACTGAAAACACTTTCAGGAAACTGTTTTTCAGGAAACTTCACAGTAAGACATGTGGAGACACCACATCAACTGGACTCACAGAACACGGGGAAATCATGGTAGTACTCACCTGGAAGCTTCAACCCTATTGTCTAGGTTTTGAAGTGCTGGAAGGTGCTATTCATACCAGTGGAGAAGAAAAGTAATCATCATTCTCACCTAGCTATGAACCCTGATAATCTACAATAATGACTAGCCTGACAAGATATACATACTACTCCAATAGTGGTACTATTATTATGGAAATAATCAGCCACATTCTGATTAGACCTAAAACCCACTCTATAAGATAGAACATGTAACTGGCAATGTTTATGGAGCAAAGAATCTATGGCTATGTAAGTCATATGCCCTAGGGGAGAACTCAATGGTATTATTTTACTAACTAGACAACTCTTAAAGAAATATTGCTATACCCATAGATCAGTTCATCTTTCAACCTTTACCATTGAAGATTCTTCTTACAGGAGATGGTAATAAATATAGAGGCTCTCAGCCAGCCAATGTGAAGAGGGTAAGAGACAGTAAAGCGCTCAGCACCAAATGGAAGTACCTATTCCCTCCCTACAATGCTTAAGGATCTCCAAGGAAGCATGGTGACAAAGACAGTAAGGAGGAAGGGGTGATGGATAACACAAAGGGAATGGTGTTTTTCTGACACAACAAGGCAGTCGTACATATGAACTCAGCAACTGTCACAGCATGAACAAGACCTGTCAAGCTCAGACCAAACAAAAAATTTTAGTCTGAAGTCTTTATGCATAGAGAAATGTGTGGACACGAAATCTCACTACTATGTGAAGAGCTGTTGGCACCAGTGCTCCAATGAATAGCTGCTGGGAGAGAGATAGTCTAGTTTACTTAATGCTGTGGTCCCTGGTAGGTACAACACACTCCAGAGCACACCCCACTCACAAAAGTGGTTGGACAGGGGCTGAAGAAATGGCTCAGTTGCTAAGAGGACTGTCTGTTCTTCCAAAGGACCTGGTTCAATTCCCAGTGCCCACACGGTAGCTCACAACTATCTGTAACTCCAATTCCAAGGGATCTGACACCCTTGTACCAATGCACATAAAATAAAATTAAATAAATTATTTTAAAGACTCAACATTCAAATTTTTTTTTAAAGAGTACTTGGACAACAAAAACTAGACTTGATGTGTTTAAACAAAATTTTTAAAAAGAAAGAAAACCTGAAGTTGGAAGTGTATCAAGGTGAAGGTAGAAAGATGGATCTGCTGAGGGGGAAGGAATTCATTATATAAAATTCTGGAAGAATTAATAAAATTATTTTTAATTCAATATAATTAGCCACTAGAGAAATGCAAATTAAAGTTACTTTGAGATTCTATCTTACCCCAGTCAGTATGGCTTCAACTGACAACAAATTATGGATATATGTGAGAAAGAGGCCTCCTCATTCACTCCTAATGAGAAGAGTATAAACTGGTATAGCCACTATATGAAAAATCAGGATGGATATTTCTGAAAAGAACTAAAATGAGAACTTTCTCATGGCCCCACTAAAAATATATAGACACACACAATGAAACTAAACCTAGGACACAGCAGGCAATCTCTCTATCACTAGACTATATCACCAACTCTTTTTGCCCCTCTATATAACTCAGCTATACCACTTCTGGACATACATTGTTAACTCCAAAGATGGGAAGAGAGATGCTACTTACTCAAATAATCATGCCCAAATTAATTAAAGAAAGGAATTAATTTTTAAAAAAGCTTTGTCTTCCGCACATCCAGTGCTGACCTTTTGAACCCCAAGGCAGCCTGTACACATGAGTAAGAAAGCTTTTTATAGCTCAGGAGTAGGGAGTTTCCAAATGGGGGATTTGGTGGGCAAAATAGGCGGGAATGCAGGGGTAGAACATCATACCAAGTTAGTCCTGCAACCTCCTGAAACAAAGGCATGGTTGGTTGCAAGGTGGACATAAGAAAGAACAAGCATGACCTATAGGTGGTCATGTTACATTTTGAAACAAAGGTTGTAAGCTGGTTATAATTATTTTAAAACAAAGACATAATTGCAATTCCTGGAAAAGGCATTATAGAATCATTTGTAGTTAAGGTTACAGGTGGGGCATAGCCCAGTCCATAAAAAGCAGAAGTTTAACCATAAACAGGAATGAACCTAGTTTGCATTTAATACAAGATGACTTTTAAGCCTAATATGACGGCAGGCTAGCTCTTCAATATCCACAGTTATATTCGGAAGTTGATGAAGTCAATGTTTATTATTGTTCTATTCACAATATTAAGAAAATTCATTCTGCTTAAATGTCTATCAACTGATCAATGAAAAATGAAAATGTGTATAGATACATAATAGAATTTTATTCAGCTGTAAAATAAAATGAAATCTGTGGGGAAATGAATGGAACTGTAAAGTCCGTTAAGCAAAGTAATTCAGGCTTGGAAAAACTAATGTCACACATTCTCTTTAATCTATGGATCAGCCTTCTACCTTGTATATATGTGCACATATATGGAAATAAGTGTCTGGAGACCACTAGAAAATGGCCCACTACAAGGGAGAAAGGATTTTCTAAGGAGTGGATGTAGAGTAGTAGAATTCATTGGTACAAAATGGGACGTACTGGAGGTACAGTGATTTACATGGACAGGCGCAGAAAGATGGAGGGACAAGTAAAGGCCGAGAGAAAGGCTAATCAAATTTAACAATGTACGGAAAAGCCAGGAAAAAAAGAAAGCACAAATATTGCTCACTGTGCTGGTTATTCTTATGTCAACTTGACACACAAACTAGAGTTACGTGAAAAGAGGGAACCTCAAATGAGAAAATGTCTCCATAAGATCTGGTTATAAAGCATCTTCTTAATGATTTTGGTGGTGGCATCCCATTGTGGGTGGTGCCATTGGTGGTCATAAGTCATTATAGGTCTTATACAGAGGAAAAATTAGGGGAAACACAGGAATGTCTCTCTTTGCTTTTATCTTGTATACGTAGGCAAGGAGATGGGAGCCAAAAAGAAAGAAAGAAAGATGTAGGAACATAGAGGGAGGATAGAACAAAAGCTAGATGATTGAACCTTCTCCTTAACTCAAGGCTTTAATTGTTACTTATAATGAAGGTTATGTCTAAGTCATTGCTATAGAGTTTAGTATACTGATACAAAACATGAGCATGTCAAATACTTGGCAGATTTTAACACAAGAATATATATCCTAAGTCTAACAGATAGATATGACTCTATTAATATATGAGGTAAAATACTTGAATAAGGTCTTCAAAAGCCTCAGAGACACACAGAATATGGCATTTAAAGTTGTTCTCACAATCCTAAATTTCTTCAACAACAAGACAAGTTAACTCCTGACAACACCCAGCCAACCTCAAAGAAGATGATCAGCATCAAAGAGCCTCCTTATGGACATGGCTTCAAAGGTGGCAAATTAGCCACTGGGCAAAATGTCCTAGTTCCTGCCACAAACAGAATCTGCCTAAAAATGGGCAACTTAGACACAGGCAGAGTCGACGGCCACTCTGCCAAGTCAGGCAGTAAACTGTCTTAAGTCAATTTGTACATTTTGGAAGCTGCTAACTCACACTGCTGGTTCACTCAGGAATTTAAGTTTTATTCCTTCTCAAGTCTCTGAGGGGCATCAAAGACAAGATAGTATAGTTTTATAACCAAGTTTAGCTGGTTAGGGGACAAGATCATTTTAGATCAAGATAAAGAAGTTAAGCTATTAGAGTAGGATAGATATTAAATGTCACTCGGAAATTTAGACCCAACAAGACAGGGAAAACACTTACTTCAAACGAGATGAATACAGATGGCCAAGTCACCATGAATGTAACATATATAGAACTCATTATTCTCAGATTGTCACATAGTTCACCCTGCTGTATCTAGTTTGTTTTATACATGTGTAATAAAATAAAAGTATTTTAAAAATAAAATATTGGTTCTTTAAATAAAAAAATACAATGGAAAAAGACTCTTTGGAAAAAAATCTAGATACACTAAATCTGACAGAAGAAGTGGAGAACTCTGTTCATAGCAGCTTTATTCACAATATCCAGAATCTGGAAACAATATAGATGTCCCTCAACCGAAGAATGGATAAAGAAATACGGTACATTTACACAATGGGATACAATTCAGCCATTAAAAACAATGACATCATGAAATCTGCAGGCAAGTGCATGGAATTTTTAGAAGATTATCTTGTGTGAGGTAACCCAGACCCAGAAAGGCAAACATGGTACATACTCACTTATAATGGATATTAGCCACAAAGTACAGGATAGCAATGCTACAAACCACAGACCCAAAGATTCTAAGTACCAAGGAGGATGCAAGGGAGGATGATGCTTGAGTCACATTGAGAAAGGGAAATAAAACAGGCATCCATGTTGAATGGAGGGAGGGAAGCTGAAGGGAGAGTGAGTGGGGAGGCGAGCAGGAAGGATCACATGTGGGGAGGATGGCAAGAAAGAGAACTGCAATCAGCAGGGAGGTGTGTCTCTGGAACAAGCTAGGAATCTAGGACAAGTTATCTATGAGGGTGACCCTCATTCAGACTCCTAGCAATAGGGGATACGGAACATGAAACTGTCACCTGTATCCAGGTAAGACCAACCCAGCCACAAAACCTTCAACCCACAATTTTTCCTGCCTCTAAGTTGTACAAGACTAAAGAGGTATCAGAAAGTGAGAGAACGGCCAACCAAATGACTGGCCCAAGTTGAGACCCATGCCATGAGAGAGCCCACCCCTGACACTATTAATAAATTCGGCTATACCTGCAGACAGGAACCTAACATAACTGTCCTCTGAGAGGCTTCACCCAGCAGCTAATGAAAACAGATGCAGAGACGCACAGCAAACGTTACACAGAGCTCAGAAAATCTTGTGGAAGAGGGGAAGGTAGGAGTCAAAGAGTCAAAGAGGGCAAGAAGGCCACAAGAAAACCTACAGAATCAACTATCCTGCACCTACAGGGTTTCACAAAGACAGAACCACCAACCAGAGAGCATGCATGGGATGGACCTAGACCCCTACACATATGTAACAGATGCACAGCTTGTTTCTTCTGTGGGACTGCTAACACCAGGAGCAGAGGTTGTCTCTGACTCTATTGCCTGCCTCTGTATACTTTTCCCCTAACTGGACTAGCCTCAGTAGGAGATGAGCCTAGTCCTACTACAACTTGATATGCCAAGGTAGGTTGACATCCATGTGAGGTCTCCTCCTCTCTGAGAAGACAGGGAGAGAGTGTTGGGGTAGGGAAGAAGACAGGGGGAGTGTTGGGGTAGGGAAGAAGACAGGGGGGGGGGGTGGGGGA